>CM029013.1:90951270-91368770 GCA_016801055.1 Panax notoginseng | reverse complement strand
ATTGGTGCAAGATTGATAATACTTGCATGACTAAATTAAAAATGAAGGAAAAGATGAAGGTATTGTACTGTAATATTTTGAGCCCCAAAATATGCAATTATTAAAACTATATTTTTCTATAAGTAGAAGTTCATTCTTCCTTCATTTCTCACCAATTCACTAAGTCTCACAAGAGCAATTATTATAGAGAGAATTTATAGAGAGAAAGAAGAAGAGAAGTCTGCTACGTCATTATTCTAGTATTCAGTTTCTTCTAAGGTAAGGGGTATTATTTCTTTCGTATTCATGAAGAGACCTATTGTTATTCTATTCCTTATTATTCTGTTGGAATAACCTGTCTATGGGGATTACGCATGACCTGGTTCTATTCTTTATTATTCTGTTGGAATATCTTGTCTGTGCGTATTACGCATGACCTGGTTCCATTCTTTATTATTCTGTTGAAATATCCTATCTGTGCGGATTACGCATGACCTTGTTCTATTATTTATTATTTTGTTGGAATAACCTGTCAATGTGGTCTATCGCATGCCTGGTGAATTCTTCTGTTATTCCATTCTTTATTATTTTGTTAGAATAATCTGTCTACGCGGACTACCGCATGCATGGTGAATTCTTCTGTCATTCTATTCTTTATTATTCTGTTGGAATAACCTGTCTATGTGGATTACCGCATGCATGGTGAATGATCCTTCATATTCATTCTTTATTAAATTGTGAAAATAATCTATCTACGTGGATTACCGCATGGCGGATGAAAATCCATTTGCAGTTTCGTATATTCTATTATACTCGTATGAGATATCATATCTTTTGTACTTGTCATGAAATATCATTTTTTTTGGTATTTTTCTTTTACGAGTTACTATTCATAGGTTACTATTCACCCGATTAATATTCACTTTAGTATTATTCACTCGGATATTCGGAACACTTTTCGTGCCAAAGTACTATTCACGGATTACTATTCACCCAATTACTATTCACTCAAATATTATTCACTCGGGTATTTGGGGTACTTTTTATGTCGGGATACTATTCACGAGGTACTATTTCCTAAGTACTATTCACAGGGTACTATTCACGGAGTACTATTTATCCAAAAAATATATTTCTTTTCTGTCCAAATTATTTTGGTACATGAATATTATTCTTGAATTTTACTCTACAAAGCAGTATCATGTTGACAATTTGAATATTTTTAAACTCTGGATAAATTTAAAGTCTTTAATATTTATCTTTGATTTCGTTTGATTAATGTTTATATCATTGTCATCATCCTCATATATTGTTATGAAAATCATCTTTGGCTTACGTGCATAGATAGACTGTTGATTATTGGTAGTTGTATATCTTTGGCTTACATACAAAGATGGACTGTTGATTATTGGCTTTATAATTGTATATCTTTGGCTTACGTGCAAAGATGGACAGGTGAATAACATGATCATAACCATTGGTGATAATAACGAATATTCTTGGCACGTAGTGCATGGATAATTCGATGATGTGATTGGCAGGATCATTACCATTAGTTAACAGTTGAATGTGTTTGGCCGTAGTGCACTGACATGCAATTGATTGGTATGATCATGACCACTGGTTTTATAGTTGAATATCTTTGGCCTGTAGTACAAAGATAGACAACTGATTGGTATGATCATTGTTATTACATTTGAATATCTTTAGCCTCTGGGGTAAGGATATTGAGTAAGCGTTCTATTAAGTCTTTGTGGCAAAGAGAAACTGTTGCTTTACATGATTATCAATATGAATTGTGGATTTAACTATAATCTTTGGTGGTTTAGGTGAAGGCAGGTGATGATAGTTCTTTTTGTCTTGGGTAAAACAAAGAACTATTGTAGAGTATTACAAGAATAAAATATTAACGATTGACTTTTAATCTAGAAGAGATAGTATACATTATGTTCTACTTGACTCTTCTAATGGATTGCTTATTCCGCTGCAGTTGTTGATCTAAAACTTGTTGTCTTTTATATTCTATCAGTTGTTATACTGTTGAAGGCTAAGGATAATTTATTCTGCATTATCTTAGTCATAATATTTCTTACTGGGCTAGTTAAGCTCACCCTTTCTTTTACTATTCTCTTCAGGAAATGAGAATATAGCTGGGACTGGTCGGGGAACGGATTGACGGTTCAGGTGGTTGTTTTAGTAGTCCTCACTATTCTGTAAAATAGTATAATAATAAATGTAATGAGGACTCCATTGAGAGTGGATATTGTATAGAAGGCAATATTCTTGTTAAAACTCTCAGCTTATGTCTTGTCGTATGTTACACGACAGTTGTATAATTAAGTTGTATTTAATTTATGTACCACGTATCTGGCGACTCAAGATGGGTGATGTATACCTATTTTCGGGGCGTCACACGTCGTCTATACTTTTAGCGATGCTATACGTTGTCCGTCGCTAAAAGTACAGACAACTCACCCGAGCTCACCCCCCCTTTAGCGACGGACCCGGCGACGGTTCGGTCATACAACCGTCGTCTGTACTTTTAGCGACGGACAACGTATAGCGTCGCTAAAAGTATAGACAACAGTTGTATGACTGAATCGTCGTCGGGTCCGTCGCTAAAGCGGGGGTGAGCTCGGGTGAGTTGGATAAGGGGTGAGCTTAAGATCCGGACCGTGTATATATATATATATATACACGGTAAGGATCAAGAGCATTTTTCTTAAAGAACATTCCTCCTTAAATAGCACTCCTTTATTAAAACTAAATCGTTTTGGAGGGGACGCGATGACATTTTTGTAAATAAATGAAAAAAATATCACCGCATATTTACAAAAATGGCATCGCGTCCCCTCCAAAATGACGTAATTTTAATAAAGGAGTGTTATTTAAAGAGGAATGCTCTTTAAAGATAATGCTCTTAGTCTTTACCCTATATATATATATATATATATATATATATATATATATATATATATATATATATATATATATATATATATATATACACTTTTCGTCATGATATTGCAACTCTTCAATGGGAAACCAGCCATGCAAATTATAGTCGTATGTGCAGCATTTCCATATATACATTAATTATTTTGTTGTCCTTTTATGCGTATTCAATTTTGATACCTTGGTTTGTCTTTTGGTGGACCGTACCACCAAATTGACTGTTAAATAATTTATTTATTTTTGACTTAATGGAAAAGTATATTCTTCTAGTCAATAAAAATAAGTATAAATGCAATAAGTTTAATTTGTTTTATAGAACAGATATCTCAAATAAGGACATTGTCAGTTTGACAGAACCCAAAGACTCATATTATTATTATTATTATTATTATTATTATTATTATTATTATTATTGAGATTAATTTGTACAATACATTACCAGGCAATCAAATAAAACATTAACTGCATAGGAAAAGTATAATTAATCCCTATATAATTAGGAATGCTGTCTTCTTAATTAAGTAAATGACAATTTCCATTGTCCATGATGAATATGGGAAGAACTGGATTTCTATATGAAAATTTATCAAATAGTAAATTATTTTCGTTAGGAATTTAAAAAATATAATATAGTGCCTTATTTGGTGAGCCATGCTAAATAAGTCACCAGCTAGGGGGAATTGAATAAAGAAAAATGGTCAGAGTAACTGAATAAAGAAACGGCCATCACATTGACTGGTAGATATTGAAAAGTTAGCGTACACATATTAATAATGTCATTTTCATACGCATATTATTAATGTCACTCCGCGCTTTAGAGGGAAAGAACTCAAGAAGTGGTTATTTTACTATGCCTTCATTATTAATTAATATTTTTTATTTTTATTTTAGAGATTGTCTTTTTAATTTATTTAATTAGAAAATTAATTTTTTAATTTTTTCCATTTTGAGGATTGTCTTTTCAATTTTTCAATTAGGAAATTAAATTTTAAATTTTTTTATTACGTCTAATTGATAATACCACGTCAGAAATTGATGACATGACATCGACAAGTGCCTAAAAAATACTTATGTGTAATATTGAGTTTTATTTTAACATTTATTTTATTAATTTTTTATGCCAAAAAGGGTAAATATAATATCATTATTAATTTTTTTAAAGTAAATTTAATATATATTGTAGACACTCGAAATTTTCTGCATACCTGTTACTAATATTGCAGGAGGGCAGAATCATCTTTCAGAGATAACCCTGAAAGACAGCTCAGTTCAATCCCGGAGACAACCCTGAGATATTAAGTTATTTCCATCTCGGAGATAACCTCGAGTCATCCAGCTTAGTCCCGGAAACAACATCGGGAGTTTCAATTTCAACCTCGGAGACAACCCCGAGGAAGGCAGTTCAAATACCGAAAATCACACCGGAGAAGACCGTTTCATCTCGGAGATAACCCCGAGATACTCAGTCTCAGTCCCGAAAATAACACCGGAAAAGATAATATCAATCTCGAAGATAACCCTGAGGAGTGCCGTTGCAGTTCCAGAGATAACCCTGGAAATGCTCATTCCAACCCTTGCAGTCAGCTTCAAGCTTGGAGATAACGCCGAGGCATTCAACCCCAAGCCCGGAGATAATCCCGGGAGGTCAGGCACACCTTAGAGACAACCCTGAGGGTAATCAATACTTGCAGCAGCCCAAACTCAAAGATAACCCTGAGCAACGACTGCTAAATCAGCCCAAACCGGAGATAACCCTGGTGAGGGGCGAAATCGTCATTTTGCCATTTGCGACGTCTCAACAACATTTTAGCATACATTCTACACAGAAGTGTCCTACAAGAATCAAAGAGCTCTAATCCCGAGTGACTACTATACAAGACAGCACATCGGATAGAATTTGAAGCCTGAAAACCAAGGGCATGGTCCCATCTTCCTGACTTCGTACAACCTCTAATCCCATGTCATTGTGTAGCTCTCGACAACAGCATGCCGTAAAAGGTCTTATCACCTCGATCGGATGCTCAAATTGAAGTTCTAAAAGTTCGAGCGGACAACACGCTCCACGCGTGCACATACTTCGAGACGACGGGACCCACGAAGCCCGGGGCAGCCTAGGTAGCCGCAGGTGCATCTGCGGCTGATGCAGGTACACCTGCGACTCCCCCCTCTATAAATAAAGGGCTTGGGGCATCCATTTTGAATAGAGAAAAGGCGAGGAAGTCCTGTCCAATTTGCTCTGTACACACCCTAAAATAAGTGCTTTCTCATTTCAAACACTTGTGAGCTTATATTTGGCTATATTTTTACCAACGGAAGCCGAGTGTTCATCCATTTAAAGCTATTGAAGTCTTCTTTGGCAGTCCACTGTAAGCCTTCTTACACGTTTTAAAGCCTTTTTCCACTACTATGCACACACAGTTCTTCACGTTGAGAGTCGTGTAGCGTGTGTATGCCCGTACTTCGATCCGTTGCTTTTATTTCTTTTTATATATATATTTATATATATGGACTAACATTATCGAGTTATGCCTTTATTGAGCCTTGACGCACGTCTGGAGCGTTTATTTGCTTTTATATATATACTTATATATAAACTGTTGTCGAACTTTGTTCGATGAGCCTAGACTCACGTCTGGAGCGTTTATTTGCTTATATATATATATATATATATATATATATATATATATATATATAAATTTACACTTATGTCAAGCCTGGAGTTCACTTTGTGGCCTTTTACAGCTTTATTTATATTTTCGTCCCGCATAGAGTTTACTTCATGGCGGTTGATCGCTTTTACAGCTTTATTTACATTTCGTCCCGCCTGGAGTTTACTTTGAGGCGGTTGATTGTCTTACTACTTTCTTTATATTTTCGATCCCCCATGGAGGTGCTTCGTGGTGATTGATCATGTCTCTATATATATATTTACCGCTTTTATATATTTACATTTCCGATCCCCCGTGGAGGTGCTTCGTGGTGGTTGATCAAGTCTGTATATATATATATATATATATATATATATATATATATATATATATATATATATATATATATATATATATATATTTACAGCTTTTGTATATATAAATTGTTTACAGCTTTCATACAAATTGCTGCATCATGTGAGCCTAGGAATCATGTGATCACAGATTCAGTTTACTAAATTTAGATTTGGTTCCCGTGATGGATATTTTCAGCTGTACATGGCTTGTAAATTATTCATAGTGTTGAATTTCCTTAGATGGCTCTTATGCCCAAAAGGAGTTTGGCGTTGTTATGTATATTATTTTCCCGAAGATGCTTCGCATCTCAAAAATAAAAGCAATCCAGCCTAACCCATAATAAAATGGAAGTATCAAATGCCTTAATTACTATTGAGCATAAGGGTTTGAAAAACTTCTTTTATAAAACATCATTGCTATATCTTGTTAAAACTAAACTTTTATACAAAATTCAAACCCTTTGTATATAGTTGCAAACGAGGCATAGCACTACTTCCAGATAATAGCACATTGACCCACACACACATACACATTCATATAACAGTTTAATTGAAAAATGGTGGTCACCGTGGCAACACGGATGTCGGGGGGTGCCTAACACCTTCCCTCCACTTAACTAAGTTGTGACGCCCCCAAAATTAGGTATACGTCACCCATCTTGGGTCGCCACTTACATGGTACATAAATCCAAATACAACTTACTAATACAACTGTCGTGTACAAAACGACAAAACATAAACTGTGAGTTTGAATACAAATATTGTCTTCTAGAGAGTATTCATACTCAAAAAGAGTTCTCATTACAATTATTATCACACTATTACATAGAATAGTGAGGACTACTAATTCTATCATCTAGGACCATCACTCTGTTTCCCGACTAGTCCCAGCTACGTTCTCATTTCCTGAAGAGAACAGTGAAAGAAAGGGTGAGCTCAACTAGCCCAGTAAGAAATATTATGACTAAGATAATGTAGAATAAATTATCATTAGTCTTCAACAATGTTAAACTGATAAAATACAATAGACATCAAGTTTAACTGCAGCGGAACAAGCAATCCATTAAAAGAGTCAAGTAGAGAATAAAATCTACTATCTTTTATGATTTAAAAGGTTTTCATCACTGTTATCGCTGAGACTCAGCTTAATAAATAATCCACATCATCGAATCACCCCTGCACTACGGCCAAGGATATTCTTTAGTATCACGACCACGAATTATCCATGCACTACGGCTAAAGATAATCATGTTTTCATCAACGGTCCTGATCATGCCATAAAACAATTCATCTCTGCACTACGGCCAAAGAGAATCCATAGCCATAATCATACCAAAAACTGTCCATCAAGGCACTACAGGCCAATGATGACTTTTTCCACATCATTTGTAATATTACGGTCATGATTACACCGATTAATCTCTGGTCATAATCATACCAAGTCCATCTATGCACTACAGGCCATAGATGACTTTCAACACAAATATAAACATGAGGCTGATGACAATGATTTAAGAATTCAATAAAACAAGTTCAAGAATTAATTTATCCAGGAATTAACAACGTCCAAATTGTCAATATGATACTGCTTTGTGGAGTAAAATTCAAGAATTCTTAGAAGGATATTTTCATGAAAAGATACTAGATGAAGCGCAAATATCAAAGATATTTCACTAATTTCATGGAGTATAGAAGTCAAAGTTTTAACCAACTGAGTATAATAAAGAATGGAATAACAAAAGAAATCACCATGCATGCGATAGACCGCACAGACAGGTTATTCCAACAGAATAATAAATAATGGAACCAGGTCCGGCGTAAACGTACAGACAGGATATTCCGACAGAATAATAAATAATGGAACCAGGTCCGGCGTAAACGCACAGACAGGATATTCCGACAGAATAATAAATAATGGAACCAAGTCCGGTGTAAAACACACAGACAAGATGTTCCAACAGAATAATAACAAGACGGAACCAGGTCCGGTGTAAAACACACAGACAGGATGTTCCAACAGAATAATAATAAAAACGGAACCAGGTCCGGTGTAAAACACACAGACAGGATGTTCCAACAGAATAATAGAAGAATGTCACCAAGTATAGGGTAGACCGCGTATACAGGTTATTCCAACAGAATAATAAATAATGGAATAACAGAAGTTCTCTTCATGAATACAAAAGAAATAATACCCCTTACCGTAAAAGAAACTGGATATAAGAGTAGGTAAGTAGCAGAATACTTTTCTATAGTTTCTCTATAATTTCTCTCTTTGGAGTTTCAGTGAATTTGTAAGAAATAATGAAGGAATGAGCTTCTATTTATAGGAGAATAGAAAGGCACTATTCATGGATGAAATAATTTTACAAAATTATTTTTCAATCAACTAACAATTAAGTCAATCATCTAACCAATAAAATCACAACAAAAATTAAAATATAATACATATATATAAACACATGTTTTCATATTATATAAATCAATATTATATATACACCACTTAATTTTTCTCCCTCATAACCAACATCAATCCCCCACCCACCAATAATCAAATTCACTACACTCTTACACATCACTATCACACTACCACTTTTCCACCATTTTCCACTCACATACATCACTTTCACTCTTCCTTTTCTCCCACCACTCTCCACTAACAAATATTATATTATATATATACACACACATCACAATCTTATATATATAAACTCCTTCCCCATACGTAACTCTCTCCCACCCCCATTTCTAAAATCAGTTTTTCAACACATATGGGCCCCACATATGGCCCCCACATGTGGGCCCCACCTTTAAATAAATTCTACCGATTATTTTGAAAAAAATATTCACATTTCACCCATAACTTTAAACTTTTTATCAATTTAACCATTTACTGAATAGTAATTATAAGAAAAATTGAATACTTTTATTTCATAAAATTCGGGGTCTTCCATAAGTCCCCTGACCCTAACGAATCTCGGTTTCACAGACCCGTTAAGCAGTGTCACATCACTAGGTCAATGTGCAAACCTTTTTTCGGTTGTGTTGGTACAACCATTTAAAAAGCCAACTGGCGACTCTTATAGTCCAATCGTCGACATATACATGTTGGACCTTTTCACAACTTGTTTTTTCAAACAAATCTCACCTAACATGAGAACACCAAAAGATAAGAACAGAAAAGGGACAAATAAAAATCCCGACGTCGACAGGTGGCGACTCTGCTGGGGACTTCCAGTAAGAGGACTTAAGCTGCTACTACAAGCTTTTCAAAATTATTATATACTTGTGTGTGGATGTTGCATTTACATTTGATGGATGTGTACGAATGCATTTACTTACTGTACTTAATGTTTTACACTATATTTGCTTGTGATATAAGTGCTTCGCATATGCCATCATTTTCATAAACGGTGAGACACGTTGTATGTGAATGTATGTTGTGTGGTTCCTCCTTCAGGAGGCTATCTTGTTGGTGTTTGATTACTGGACTCGTAGGAAGACTAATTCCAACGAGGCTCAGGAAAGGCACCACCCAAATTCACTCCAGTTGAAAGACCGAATTAACTTTTCGTCGAGTAAATTGCGATGATTTGGGAACCTTCATGCCAAAAAACCGCGAGAGTAGCCTAAGATAGGTCAGCCTCTAATAAACCAAAACGCGGAGGGGAGTTTCTTCATGCTTTCCCATTTTAAAATTACTCGTAAAGTCAATTACTTGTAATTTTATTCCATATTGATCTCCATATAATGGGAAATATAAAGAAATATGTGTACATGCATATTTTACAAATATTAACATGCTATCCTGTATTATAAATAACTAACATTCGTTTTGCAGGATAATACTCCTAAAACGGATACATCATATAGCATGTCAACATTTATACATTCCCTAAAACTAAACTACGTTAGTTTTTTTTACAGGGAAATAATTGGACCCATTACCCGGTCAAAGTCCAAAAAGGCCACGAGCCTATAGCCAATTATGTCTTCATCTGATCATACTAATCCTAATCCTGTCTCTCGTGAAGAATTTGATGGATTAAGTAAACAAATCACAGATTTGGCTGTTCTACTTAAAGAACTACACCAATATACTCAGGGTACAAGGATACCCGTACACACTGAATCCTCTGCACAAGAAGGAACCCAAGGTTCGGATAAAGCCATTCCGATACCTGATCTTCAATTAGATACAACCAACAAAATTCATGATACCACCCACCTCAAAAAAGACCTAGACACCGATGATATCAGAAAGAAAGTCCTTCGAATGGAAGAGACTATCCATTCTATCAAAGGAATTGGAGCACATGGGAGTGTTTCATATGCAGACCTTTGTATATTTCCTGGTGTGCACTATCCAAAAAAGTTCAAGACTCCTGACTTTGAAAAGTATGACGGTTTAGGACACCCTTACACGCATTTGAAGGTATTCATTGGAGAACTAGGATCTTATGTCTAGGATGAGAAGCTCAGAATGCAGCTATTCCAGAAAAGTCTGATTAGAGAAGCCCGATCGTGGTATACCAGATTAGACAACTCCAAGATAAATAGCTGGGAGGAGCTAGCTTATGCCTTCCTCACTCAATACAGCTCTCAGATGGCCCTTGACCAGTACCAAATCACTAAAGTCAAGAAGCAAGCTGTGACACCCCCAAATCTGGGTATTTCGATTCCACAGGATCTGGTGTTCACTGTACAAATATCATCTATCTATCTACCCATAATAAATACAAACCATGCAATAGATAGAATGAAAATCTTCCCCTTAAGGGTTACAACATCCAAATAATAATAATACAATCCCAGGTTAAACTAACCTTAAACATCTATGCTGAATCATAAATAAATAAGTCTTAAATAACATCATTAACTCAAGTCTTAAATATAAATACATCATCTAATAAAAATAACAAGTCTTCATCACTTGCTAACTTTGTCCTTGCCTTACTAGTGGAAGGTTCATCGGTTCTTTCGTTCTTAACTACAATGTTATTATTAAGCAAGAGTGAGCACTATTGCCCACAAGTATAATAATGAAATAACAGTATAATAACATGCGTGTAAATCAAAAACATCTGAATAAAAACTCAACTTTTGAATCAAGAATGAATAACAAGAATCAAAAGAATTCTGAGGGTCATAAGACCTGGAACTATGTCCTAGGTTATCAAGGGTTATACTTGAAACCTTTAACAGTCATAAGACTATGGACCTTTCTTCTCGTACTTAGGGGGATCAGCCCTTAGTACCATACTGTGCACAATATCTTAATGCTAACGCATAAGTAAATCCCTTTGCAGGTTGTTCATCTCAGTTTGACATTCGAGTCCGCGCCAAAGGAAGTTTGGTTTGAATTATTCATCAAGGGTTCTGAAATTTAGAACGCTCATCAACTATGGATTAGTCGAATCAATAAGGGTTCGCTAGTCTAATAAGGTTCAATAATAATGATATTGAAATTGAATAATAATCTCAGGAAGTATACAATAGAACAATTATTGTATAACTGAATCATGCTTTGAAAAGATAATCAATTTTTAATATAACATTTAAACTTGAATAATAATAATGATAATTTACTCGAGGTAAATAATAAACTTGAACAATAATGACAAGTAGGGTTAGGAAACTTGTCTTGTGTGTAGGCTAAACGATTACTACTTCCGTTCACCACAAATCCTACACACATACCATATGTATTCACGACATTCATTAGTTATATTTTTACTTAATTATTTAATATAAACTCTACTTTATTTAACAAATCATTACCCTTCTAATTTAATTACTTAATTGAATTATAATATTTTCATTCTCTTACTATTATTACACTCGAATAAATTATTTTATAATAATTTCCATCGAATATTTATTTTATTCTATAAATATCTCAATTAAAATATTTAATTTATTTTATAAATATTTTAATAATAATTTTTATCGAATATTTATTTTATTCCATAAATATCTCAATTAAAATATTTAGTTTATTTTATAAATATTTTAATAATAATTTTCATCAAATATTTATTTTATTCCATAAATATCTCAATTAAAATATTTAAATAATAATTTTCATCGAATATTTATTTTATTCCATAAATATCTCAATTAAAATATTTAATTTATTTTATAAATATTTTAATAATAATTTTCATCGAATATTTATTATTATTATTATTATTATTATTATTATTATTATTATTTTACCGCCGGGGCGGGGTAATGTAGTTTGGTAACGCCCGCTGGGGGCGGGGTTACCCAGGCTCATTTTCTGCAGTTTCTGCAGTTCTGCAGTTCGCGAACATAACAAGGTCAAATTAGGTCAGAATCAATCACACGTAAAATTATACATGAATATGGCCATAACATCCAATTAGTTATTTTTACACGAATTTAGACTTACCCAATCATTGTAATACATATATAATCATTACTTAACCCATCTAGCATGATTTGAACAAGTTACAACACATAATTTGCAAAATCAACACATTTACTTCCACTATTCTTGATGTTCTTGAAGGTTTTAAAAATAAAACATGAAAATTGTCACTACAGATTCGTTATAACACCGAATCCTTTTATTTAAACTTTGGTCTCTTCATATCAACATGCATAACAACATACGAATGTAAAATTTAGGGATAATATACGTTCAATACATGAAATATCACGTATAAGGCCATATGGCCAAAACCCATACCCTGTAAATTTTTGAAATAGCAATTCATAGTATTATGAAACTGATGACATGATAATTCACATAATATATATATATATATATATATATATATATATATATATATATATATATATATAATCAAATACGATTTGATATATCTTAACCCATATATAAACTCATAATCAAACCCTTTTTTCAATTACAAAGATTTTGCAAAATATATGAAAGCCATTTTTATAAAAACCAATGACGTGAATTAGAAATTGGGTTTGGAGAAATTACCCAGAGCGTAGAGTGTAATGTAGGAGATGAATTTAAACTCTTCTCAAACTCTTCTTCAATCACACACTCAAAATTCTTCACTTTTCTCTCTGAATTCTCTCTGTTATGTTTTCTAGACTTAGAATAATAATAATAAAAAGAAGACGTCTGAATTAAAAGAGAAGAACTGACGCAGAAGTGGTCAGTTATTCCAGTCATGAGTAACTGCATCCAACCACTACTAGGGCCTTGTTTGGCAACCCTTAATTGATTCAAAGTCATTTAATTTAATAAAAGCTTTATAATATAGTTTAAATCATGTCACACCCAATTCAAATATCTTATTTAATTTAAATAAAATATAATAACTTCTTATAAATTCACATAGTCATATATTTAATTTTCTCATTAATTAATAATGTCAAATTATTAACTTTCTAATTAATAATTAAATTAATTAAATAACATCATGCTTAATTAAATAATTTTTTTAATACAATAAGCTCACATAATTACATATTTGAATAATAATTATTCTCTATATTAATTTAATAAATGTAACACATATAATTTAAATTAATCTACCACAATTGCATCAATTAATTATTTAATCTAATAATTAAATCATCGAAAAATATTTATTTAATTCAATAAATATTAAAAATTAATTTACAAAATCTCGTTCGTCACATCTTTCTCCCCTTAAAAAGATTCTGTCCCCAGAATCACAACTCAATAAATTCGACATGTTACATTCTCCCCTCCTTACAAAGATTCTGTCCCCAGAATCGCTTACAAATAATTAAGTAAATAAATGAGGGTAATTCTTCATCATATTCTCATCGAGTTCCCACGTAGCTTCTTCAGCGTTGTGCTTCCTCCAAATTACCTTAACAGAAGGTATAACTTTATTTCTGAGAACTTGTTCTTTTCGGTCGACAATTTGGACAGGAATTTCTTCGTAAGATAAGTCTTTCTCAAAATGTAGGGGTTCGTATTCAATTACATGCTTGTAATCGGCTTTGTATGGTCGTAATACAGAAACATGGAAGACGTTGTGGACATTCTCAAGTGCTGGAGGTAAGGGTACCTCGTACGCAACTTCTCCGATTCTTCTCAGTACTTCAAAGGGTCCAATGAATCTTGGGCTCAATTTCCCTTTCTTTCCGAACCTGATCTTCCCTTTCCAGGGAGAGACCTTCAAGAAAACATAACTACCTGATTCAAACTCGATAGTTTTACGATGTGGATCAACGTATTTCTTTTATTGCTCTTGAGCCGCTACCAGTCGTGCTCGGATCACTTTGACTATTTCTGCCATCTGTTGTATCAATTCTGGCCCTAGCAATTGTCTTTCACCAACTTCATCCCAGTAAAGCGGAGTTCTGCACTTTCTGCCGTATAAAGCTTCGTAAGGGGGCATGCCTATACTAGCATGGTAACTGTTGTTGTAGCCAAACTCTACTAATGGTAGGTAATCATCCCAATTTCCTTTAAAGTCCATCACACAGGCTCTTAGCATATCTTCTAATGTCTAAATCGTTCTCTCACTCTATTCGTCTATTTGAGGGTGGTAAGCTATACTCATTCGCAATTGCGTACCCATGCATTCCTGAAAACGTTTCTAGAAATTTGATGTGAAGCGCGAATCCCTATCTGAAACAATTGATACCAGAACTCCGTGCCTCGAAACAATCTCTTTTACGTATAGCCTCGCCAACTGATCTAAGTTGAATCTTATTTTGATCGGAAGGAAGTGTGCAGATTTCGTCAGTCGGTCAACGATAACCCATACTGCGTCGTAGCCTTTCTAAGTCGTCGGAAGGCCAACCACGAAGTCCATTGTAATATGTTCCCATTTCCACTCTGGGATCTCTAATGGTTGTAGCAATCCACTCGGTCTCTGATGTTCCGCTTTCACTTTCTGACAGGTCAAATACTTGGCAACACATTCTGCAACATCACGCTTCAAATTCGGCCACCAGAAATATTGTCTAAGATCTTGGTACATCTTGGTACTACCAGGGTGAATCGAATATCGTGAACTATGAGCCTCGCTTAAAATATCTTCCTTAATCTTTTGAACTGGCGGTACCCAAATTCTACTCTCAAATCTCAGTATTCCTTCCTTATCCATCTTAAATCTTGGTTCGGTTCCTTCAGATATCTTCTTTGTCACCTTTTTACATTCTTCGTCCTGAAGCTGAGCCTCCTTAACTTTATCCAGTAGGGTTATACCAGATTGCATCTAAAATATTTTCTCATCAATCTCCATAGGATACTTCACTTCAAATTCTAGTTTCTCTATTTCTGCAATTAGCTTGTCCTGAGCAGTCAACATCATCAACTTCTCCCGACCCTTTCTACTTAAGGCATCGGCAACGACATTCGCCTTACCCGGATGGTATAAAATCTCACAGTCGTAGTCCTTAATTAACTCCAACCACCTTCTTTGACGCATATTCAAGTCCTTCTGCGTGAAAATATATTTCAGACTCTTATGGTCCGTATATATTTCACACTTCTCCCCGTAGAGATAGTGCCTCCAAATTTTCAAAGCAAAAACAACTGCAGCTAACTCCAAGTCATGGGTCGGATATCCCTTCTCGTAATCCTTCAATTGTCGTGATGCATACGTAATGACTTTGTCGTTTTGCATCAGCACATAGCCAAGTCCTTTATGTGATGAATCACTATAAACAACAAAATTTCCTGTATCATCCAGAAGAGATAACACAGGTGCCGTACTCAACCTCTTATTCAATTCCTGAAAACTTTCCTCACACTTATCCGTCCAAACAAATTTCATAGCTTTTCGAGTTAAATTCGTTAGCGGAGTTGCGATCTTGGAAAAGTCTTGAATGAATCTTCTATAATATCCTGCCAATCCAAGAAAACTTCTTACTTCCGACGGCATTTTCGGCTGATCCCAGTTAATCACGGCTTCGACTTTTGATGGATCTATCGAAATTCTATTTTTATCGATCACGTGCCCAAGAAATTGCACTCGTTCAATCCAAAATTTGCATTTTAAAAACTTGGCATACAACTTTTCCCTTCTCAACACTTCCAACGTTAATCTCAAATGCTCTTCGTGTTCTTCCTTGGTTTTCGAATAGACCAAAATGTCATCTATAAATACCACTACGAACTTGTCCAAAAACGGCTTGAACACACCATTCATTAGTCCCATAAATGTTGTAGGAGCATTCGTAAGACCAAACAACATTACTAAAAATTCGTAGTGACCATATCGTGTTCTGAACGCTGTCTTCGGTACATCCTCTGGCCTCACCTTCAGTTGATGATAACTGCTTCTCAAGTCTATCTTGGAAAAGTATCTTGCTCCTTTCAATTGATCAAACAAGTCGTCGATCCTCGGTAATGGATATCTGTTCTTAATCGTGACCTTATTCAGTTCTCTGTAGTCAATGCAGAGCTGCATCGATCTGTCCTTCTTTTTTCACGAATAACACCGACGCTCCCCACGGCGATACGCTCGGTTGAATGTACTTCTTGTCCAATAATTCTTGTAGTTGTACCATTAATTCCTTCATCTCTACTGGTGCCATTCGGTATGATGCCTTCGATATTGGAGCAGTTCCTGACGCCAAATTGATCACAAAATCTACCTCTCTATCTGGTGGAAGTCTTGGAAAATCGTCTGGAAATACATCGACGAAGTCCCTCACAATCGGTATTTCTTCTACCTTCGGATTCTCTTTTCGACTGTCGACTATGTAAGCTAAGTATCCTACACAGCCTTGTCTTAATAACTTCCTGGCCTGCATCATCGTCAGACAACTCGCTTGTCTAGGCGACTTGCTACCATAAAATATAACCTTTGACGGAGTCATAAGGTTAATACGCTTCTTTTTGCAATCAATTACAGCCCCGTAATTGAATAACCAGTTCATTCCCAAAATAACGTCAAATTCCCCAAGTCGAATAGGGATAAGATCTACGTTCATGATATTACCCTTAATATCCACCCTACAGTTCTTAAACACGTACTTAACATGAATTATCTCTCTATTCGCAATTTCTATATTCATGGGATATTCCAACTCATCCATAACCAAATCTAAACTATTAGCAAAGTCTTCGAATATAAAGGAACAAGTAGCACCCGAATCAAATAAAATATAAGCATTAATTTCATTGATCAGAATGATACCTGACACCACATCACGAGACTGGATTGCATCCTGCACCGTCATATTGAAAGTCCGGGCGGTCGGTCGGTTTGTTGCGGTTGGTCCGGTGATGGTTAAGGCATGTCCACTGTTATTTTCCTAGTTTCTTCCTGATCCTGACCCTCCCGATCCCTTCTTCGGACAGTCTCTTGCCAGATGGTCCTTCGAATCACAAGTAAAACAAGCACCCTTCTTTGGGTTTGGACAGTTTGGTGCTATGTGGCCTTCCTGACCATAATTATAGCACACTCTTTTTCCTTTCATACAAACTCCCAGATGGGCTTTCCCGCAAGTCGGGCATGCTTCGATTCTTTTCTTCTGATTACCTTGCTGATTGCCCGATGATGAGTTGTCATTCCATCTTTTCTTCTAATTGAAATTTCCACCTCCTGTGCCACTTTCACTGACCTTGTTATTAATTTTACCTTCACTCTTCTTCTTCTTTTGATCTTGATTGTACTTGGTCACCGCATCGCTTCTTCCTTCAGCGAGGATGGCCTTTTCTAGTACTCCAACAAACGTGTTTAGCTGAAACATTGATACCTTGATGTACACCCAAGGCTTTAGTCCTTGCTCAAACCGTCTCGCCTTCCTCTCATCCGTGTGAACTTGATACGTGGCGAACCTTGCCAACTCGTTGAATTTAGCCACATAGTCAGGCACGCTCATATTTCCCTGCTTCAACTCTAGAAATTGAACCTCCATCTGGTTCTGTGAACTAGTTTGGAAATACATATCGAAAAACATCTCTTTAAATCTCTCCTACGTAATTACACCTTCACCTCCTCGCACTTTGTTTGTTTGCCACCAGTAGCTAGCCTCAGACTTCAACATAAACGTTGCAAAAACGGTCTTCTGATCTTCTATAACCCTTGCAACGTCGAAAACCTTCTCCATTTCTATAACCCACGTTTGAGCCTTGATTGGGTTTATGGAACCTTTGAACTCTGGCAGTCCCACCGCCTTGAAGTCCTTAAACGTTGTGTTTGGTGGAGCTTGAGGTTGGTTATTCATGGCTCCAGTCAGTAAGTTCACCAACTACTGCACGGGATTAGCGTTGTCATAATTGTTATTATTGGTTGACTCTTCCTGAGCCGGTTGACGTTGTTGTCTTCTCCTTGGAGGCATTTTTCTGTTAAATAAACGCTTTATTAGAACTTTATTTATTTCTCTAAATAGTTAAGGCATTACTCAACAATTTAACATATCACTTAACACATCATCTCAAACAACTTGATATATTTGCATTCAAATCAAAGTTTTAACATTAAACGATAGCATAACTGCTATTTACATCAACTATCCTGGAATAAAGAATCCACAGGATTTAAAACATTCAAATATTGTTTCGTCCATAAACACGTCAGAATTTACATATAAAAACTAATTAAGTCTTTCACATAATTAAACAAATTCTATCACTGTCTGTCAAGGTGCTGAATAGCCTTGCCACGCTCCTCATCCATGATACTAGACATCGTCCTGCGATC
Organism: Panax notoginseng; assembly: GCA_016801055.1. Classification (NCBI taxonomy): domain Eukaryota; kingdom Viridiplantae; phylum Streptophyta; class Magnoliopsida; order Apiales; family Araliaceae; genus Panax; species Panax notoginseng. The sequence continues at coordinate 91,350,191 of CM029013.1, read as the reverse complement.
CAGCATATACAATGGAAGTCCTTCGAACTGGATGGGGTACCTCAAAACTCGATCTTGGGCCTCATCCATTGCATGATTAAGTATAGAGTATGTCTCTTCAGGCTTTGCCTTCTTTGCACGACTATCATCTTCTGCACGATTAGCTCGACGTGATTCTCTTACCCATCCCTCTTCTGCTATGTTCAGCCTTTCGGAGGTTTCCTTCAGTTCCTTCTTCAGCTTCTCTATCTCCTCGATTTTATCTTCGGTTTGACCCTTCTCATGGACCAAATCCCATTCTACATTTTCCAGTCGAGAGTGAAGAGTCGAAATCTCCCTCTCCTTCTGCTCTAGAGTAATATGCTGAATAACCGCTCGCTCAGTCAAATCCTGGACCTCGTCTCGTAACTCCACGTTACGGTCGTATAACGTGTCATACATCTCAGCATCAACGGTGTACCGTGGTAACTCCTCTTCTTCCTCTTTCTCTTCCTCAATAAATTCCTCCTCAGGATCCTCCTCAGGATCAGTCTCGGGCTCATGCTCCTGACCAACAACGGTGATCAATGGAGATGACTCCCTCTGTACCAGCTGCTCCCTAATGACATGAATGTCTTGGGGCTCCTCCTCTATTGGTACTATAGGTACACGGGATTCTTCCTCCCCAGCTTGACTAGCTTCTCCAACATTCGACATCCTGACAACAAAATTTTAAGTTTTAGTTACTAAGTCGTATCATCTAACGCATACTTTAACACATAAACACATAAGGTCTTTTATTATCTTTAATGAATTATATAAATTCATTTCTTATAACTCGATAAGAGTTTTCCATCACTATCTTCTTTCTATAAGGCTACTACCTAAGGTTGTTCTCCCACCTAAGGTTCATAACCTACAGTTTTGATACCAACTTGTGACACCCCCAAATTCGGGTACTTCGATTCCACGAGATCTGGTGTTCACTGTACAAATATCATCTATCTATCTACCCATAATAAATACAAACCATGCAATAGATAGAATGAAAATCTTCCCCTTAAGGGTTACAACATCCAAATAATAATAATACAATCCCAAGTTAAACTAACCTTAAACATCTATGCGGAATCATAAATAAATAAGTCTTAAATAACATCATTAACTCAAGTCTTAAACATAAATACATCATCTAATAAAAATAACAAGTCTTCATCACTTGTTAACTTTGCCCTTGCCTTTACTAGTGGAAGGTTCATCGGTTCTTTCGTTCTTAACTGCAATGTTATTATTAAGCAAGAGTGAGCACTATTGCCCACAAGTATAATAATGAAATAACAGTATAATAACATGCGAGTAAATCAAAAACATCTGAATGAAAGCTCAACTTTTGAATCAAGAATGAATAACAAGAATTAAAAGAATTCTGAGGTTCATAAGACCTGGAACTATGTCCTAGGTTATCAAGGTTTATACTTGAAACCTTTAACAGTCATAAGACTATGGACCTTTCTTCTCGTACTTAGGAGGATCAGCCCTTAGTACCATACTGTGCACAATATCTTAACGCTAACGCATAAGTAAATCCCTTTGCAGGTTGTTCATCTCAGTTTGACATTCGAGTCCGCGCCAAAGGAAGTTTGGTTTGAATTATTCATCAAGGGTTCTGAAATTTAGAACGCTCATCAACTATGGATTAGTCGAATCAATAAGGGTTCGCTAGTCTAATAAGGTTCAATAATAATGATATTGAAATTGAATAATAATATCAGGAAGTATACAATAGAACAATTATTGTATAACTGAATCATGCTTTGAAAAGATAATCAATTTTTAATATAACATTTAAACTTGAATAATAATAATGATAATTTACTCGAGGTAAATAATAAACTTGAACAATAATGACAAGTAGGGTTATGAAACTTGCCTCGTGCGTAGGCTAAACGATTACTACTTCCGTTCACCACAAATCCTACACACATACCATATGTATTCACGACATTCATTAGTTACATTTTCACTTAATTATTTAATATAAACTCTACTTTATTTAACAAATCATTACCCTTCTAATTTAATTACTTAATTAAATTATAATATTTTCATTCTCTTACTATTATTACACTCGAATAAATTATTTCATAATAATTTCCATCGAATATTTATTTTATTCCATAAATATCTCAATTAAAATATTTAATTTATTTTATAAATATTTTAATAATAATTTTTATCGAATATTTATTTTATTTCATAAATATCTCAATTAAAATATTTAGTTTATTTTATAAATATTTTAATAATAATTTTTATCGAATATTTATTTTATTTCATAAATATCTCAATTAAAATATTTAATTTATTTTATAAATATTTTAATAATAATTTTCATCGAATATTTATTAATTTATTTATTATTATTATTATTATTTTACCGTCGGGGCGAGGTAATGTAGTTTGGTAACGCCCGCTGGGGGCGGGGTTACCCAGGCTCATTTTCTGCAGTTTCTGCAGTTCTGCAGTTCGCGAACATAACAAACCCAAATTAGGCCAAAAATCAATCACACGTAAAATTATACATGAATATGGCCATAACTTTCAATTAATTATTTTTACGCGAATTTAGACTTATCCAATCATTGTAATACATATATAATCATTACTTAACCCATCTAGCATGATTTGAACAAGTTACAACACATAATTTGCAAAATCAACACATTTACTTCCACTGTTCTTGATGTTCTTGAAGGTTTTGAAAATAAAAAATGAAAATTGTCACTACGGATTCGTTACAACACCGAATCCGTTTATTTAAACTTTGGTCTCTTCGTATCAACATGCATAACAACATACGAATGAAAAATTTAGGGATAATATACGTTCAATACATGAAATATCACGTATAAGGCCATATGGCCAAAACCCATACTCTGTAAATTTTTGAAATAGCAATTCATAGTATTATGAAACTGATGACATGATAATTCACATAATATATATATATATATATATATATATATATATATATATATATATATATATATATATATATATATATATATATAATCAAATACGATTTGATATATCTTAACCCATATAGAAACTCATAATCAAACCCTTTTTCAATTACAGAGATTTTACAAAATATATGAAAGCCATTTTTATAAAAACCAATGACGTGAATTAGAAATTGGGTTTGGAGAAATTACCAGAGCGTAGAGTGTAATGTAGGAGATGAATTGAAACTGTTCTCAAACTCTTCTTTAATCACACACTCAAAATTCTTAACTTTTCTCTCTGAATTCTCTCTGTTATGTTTTCTAGACTTAGAATAATAATAATAAAAAGAAGACGTCTGAATTAAAAGAGAAGAACTAACGCAGAAGTGGTCAGTTATTCCAGTCATGGGTAACTGCATCCAACCACTACTAGGGCCTTGTTTGGCAACCCTTAATTGATTCAAAGTCATTTAATTTAATAAAAGCTTTATAATATAGTTTAAATCATGTCACACCCAATTCAAATATCTTATTTAATTTAAATAAAATATAATAACTTCTCATAAATTCACATAGTCATATATTTAATTTTTTCATTAATTAATAATGTCAAATTATTAACTTTCTAATTAATAATTAAATTAATTAAATAACATCATGCTTAATTAAATATTTCTTTTAATACAATACGCTCACATAATTACATATTTGAATAATAATTATTCTCTACATTAATTTAATAAATGTAACATATATAATTTAAATTAATTTACCACAATTGCATCAATTAATTATTTAATCTAATAATTAAATCATCGAAAAATATTTATTTAATTCAATAAATATTAAAAATTAATTTATAAAATCTCGTTCGTCACACAAGCCAATGAATCTTTCGGAGAGTATGCTTAAAGGTGGAGGCGCCTTGCTGCTCAAGTTGTTCCCTCTATGAAGGAGTCAGAGATGGTGATAACCTTTATAGACATATAAAAAGCTCCTTTCTATAAGAGGGTGTTAGCTGGTATTAGCAAACCATTCTCTGAAATAATTAAACATAGGGAAATGGTGAGATGGGATTGAAGTCAGGAAAGATTCAAGACCTAACTGATCTTAAAGCTGTTGGTGAGCACATCCAGTCCAGAAATTATGGAAACAACCCCCGGAGGGTCCATAAAAAGAAAGAGGAGGATATTTTCTTGATACTATAAGGTCAAAAAGGCAGTCAAAATATGCCTATCTAGAGGAGAAATTACTCCCCCTTTCAAGCACAGTCTTCCAACCCTTCGTTGCCAAAGGGTGGAGAAGTTAGATGCACTCGAGTGTTCACACCCTTAGGGGACTCACTCGAGAATATTCTCAATCTTCTTACCACTCAGAAGAAAATTACTCATCTTCTTCCGCCAGCCAACCCGAATGGGAAGGGTTTCAATGCTAGTCAGAAATGTGTTTATCATGATGGAGCTCCAGGACATGATTCTCAAGATTGTTGGGCCTTGAAACACAAGATCTAGGATTTGATTGATAATGGTGAGATCGTGGTAGCTAAACCCGACCAACCCCATGTGCAAGACAACCCTCTTCCTCAGCACAAAGAAGAAGAGGTTAATATGATTAATTGGAGTAGTGGACAGAGTTCTAATAATCATGGTGGATTATCCCAGACCAGCAAGGACAGTGCTGACAAATGGGATTTTGCTCAATTTCGGTATACGATGGAACGAAAAATGAAGACTCTCTGTGAGCAAGTTAACCAATTGGCAGAACTGGTGGTCCATCAGCACCAAGTCACACGCCAATTATTTAGTCAGGAGCATGCCAGTCTCCTTCCTCTTATTACAAACACTCCACAGCGTACTCCAGAAAATGAAACACTGGAGGATAAAATTACAAAAAGGGCAAATGCCAAAGCCCTCGGGATTTTACCAATAAAAGGGAATTTACGTACCTAGGCCAACCGATAGAAGAAATACTGCAGATGCTGATAAATAAAGGAAGAATCACAGCTCTGCTACCTCCAATCAGCCCGCGATCAAGGCGGGTTGATTTTAATGGAATGTGCCAATATCACTCCCAATCTCGCAGTCACAGCACAGAAGAATACTGGGCACTCCGCCACCTTATTCAAAATTTAATTGACAGTGGTGTCCTGCAAATGGCAGACAATGATGCTATAGTACTAGAGAGTGGGGACGCATTTCCTATAAAATAGAAGGAAGTTATAGCAATCATATCTTCTGAGACAAATGAAACTACCCCCTCACATATAATTCAACCCGCTCAACTCAAAGGGGTTGACAATCCGTTGAAAGTGGTTGCGCCAGAGCCAATTATCTTACCATTCAGAGCACAATATCCTATTGTCAGCCTCCAAAAAGTTTTATGGAATTATGGAGGGGCTGAAGGATCCACATCTCACATAACTGCTGCAGTGTCAAAGGATAATCCACTGTATCTTCCCCCACGGGTGATGAAGCCTACCATCAAGACAAAGAGGAAGATTCCCATGGAAAAAGTGGAAGAATTTCTCTGTACTATGGGCCACAATGAAGCCAAAGTGGTTTTAAGCTTAAGAGAAGCTCCACATCAAATTTCTATACTGGACTTGGTTTTCTCTTCCGAAGATCATAGGAAGGTATTGCTCAGGGTTTTGGAAGAAGCCCAACTACCTAAGTCAATAGATGTTGAGAAATTCCAGCATCTGGTGGATCACATTTTTAACTACAATGTGATATCTTTCACTGACGACGATATACCTCCCAAAGGGACCGGTCATTGTAAGTCGTTGCACATAGCGGTGTTGTCTTTCGGATACATGGTGGGAGGAGTTTTAATAGATGGAGGGTCATCTTTGAATATCTGTCCTTATGCCACTTTGGTGAAGATGAATATTAATCTCAACCAAATCTGAAGAACCCATACAATCATTAAAGCTTTCGACGGATCCCAACGAAATGATGTCGGAGAAATTAAACTGCCAGTGGAGATTGGTCCACATACGTTCTGCATATCTTTTCACGTACTCAGGATAGATACAGGATACAACCTGATCCTGGGAAGATCATGGATTAATATGGCCGGAGCCGTCCCTTCCACTCTTCACCAACAACTTAAATATATCATAAATAATAGCCTAGTTATTGTTGATGCTAAGTCGGAATGTCCTGAACAAGGTGACATACTACTCATCAGCTTCAATTCAGAAGTTGAGCTGGTCAGTTTTCATGCCCTGGAGGTGAGCAACACTCACTACCATCATGTTGGGGTGCCACCTCTCATACCCCAGATTTCTGCCGAAGTAATGTCAGCTACTCAAGAAATGATAACATTGGGTTATCAACCTAGACAAGGGTTGGGCAAAGATAATCAGGGTATTAAGCGTCCCATTCAAGTTCCTAGTCAAACAGGGACAGCCGGACTAGGCTATACTGCTAATTCTAGTCGTACGAATCCTCATAAGCACAAGCAGATTTCTTCAGCTTCAACCACATGGCGATTGTCTCCACCTACAGTACATGTGCCTGTACGGTCTCCGGTAAAGGTGCATACCCATGTAATGGCCATGTTATTTCCTAAACCGATACCGGTCAAGGGGAAAGAAGTCTTGGTTCCAAATCCCGAAGAGGAAGAAAAGGAACGGAGACATAAACAAGACATCGTCAGGATGATGTCAAACATTCGCATCATTGTCCATGATGAGCACACAAATAGATACACCCCAGACGATGATTATCCAGACGTAATGGTCATAATTCGGGAAAAGGAGGACGATGACAGCCCCTCCATCATTGCAGTCCATTAGGACTTAACCCTTGACAATTGGAGCAACACTCCTTTCATCGGTCAACAAGGGTAAAACGGGCAGAAACTCCTTCTGCCCTATAGATAATAATAACTTCTTCCTTTTCTGTACAGTATTAGTAGTTATTTTGTCAGTACATGCTAACACTTTGTATGATTGAACACTTTCAAATATTAAGTGAAAGCATATTTTATTTTAGGTCTCTGAATTTAGATGTGCATATACTTGCTGATAAGGTGTCTTTTCTCCACAAGGATTGTAACTTTGATGGAAAGTTGGACTCAGACTTGATGGAAATACAAGAGGACATTGAGATACCTCAGGAGATCAAAGAATATGTCGAGGAAAAACCCAAACCAAACCTTGATCAAACCACTTCGTTCAATCTTGGAACCTTAGAAAGCCCTAAACTAATCCAGATTGGTACATACCTCACTCCAAACCAAAGGAATGACATGGTTATGCTATTAACCCAATTCCAGGATGTATTTGCATGGTCTCATGAAGACATGGTGGGTTTGTCTACTGACATTGTTATCCATTGCCTCCCCATCAAAGAGGGATTCAAGTCAGTCAGGCAGAAGCTCAGGCGATTAAAACCTGAGTGGAGTTTAAAAGTTAAAGAAGAAATTGTGAAACAATTTCAAGCAAGCATCATCATGGTGTCTACATACCCTGAATGGCTATCAAACATAGTCCCCGTGCCTAAACCAGGAGGAAAGGCCATTTATCCATATTCTCATTGACAATACTGCTCAATACGACATATACTCCTTTGCTGATTGCTTCGTGGGATACCATCAAATTATGGTTGCTGAAGAGGATCGTGAGAAAACTGCATTCATCACGCCTTGGAGAACCTTTTGCTATAGACGGTTGTCATTCGGCCTCATCAATGTCGGAGCTACCTACCAGTGAGCCATGATGACTCTTTTCCACGATTTAATGCACAAGGAGATAGAGATCTACGTGGATGACATTATTGTCAAGTCCTGAAGGGAGGAAGACCACCTAGACCATCTCAGAAAGCTCTTTAACAGGTTGCGTAAGTACAACTTGAAGTTGAATCCAGCTAAGTGCGCCTTTGGCGTCAAATCCAGCAAGTTGCTAGGATTCCTAGTCAGCAACAAGGGGATTGAGCTGGATCCCACCAAAATCCAGGCCATCATGGAAATGCACATTCCTTAAATAGAGAAGGAGATACGGGTATTTTTGGGAAGAATCAACTTCATCAGCAGGTTCATTTCCCAACTCACAGCAACCTGTGAGCCTATTTTCAAATTGTTAAGGAAGAACTCCTCCATGAAGTGGAATGATGAGTGCTAGAAGGCCATCCTTGCAATCAAAGAGCAGCTAGTCAAAGCTCCTATGCTTGTACCACCCAGGGATGATATTCTCATGTTCATGTACCTGTCCATAAGTGACAATGCTATGGGCTGCATGCTGGGACAGAAAGATGATAGAGGCCAAGAGCGAGCTATCCATTACCTCAGCAAAAGATTCAGCAGTAGTGAACACAAGTACACTCTGATTGAGAAGACTTTTTGTGCTTTAGCATGGGCTTCCATGAGGTTACAACATTACCTCCATGGTCACACAACCCATCTCATATCCCGTGTGGATCCTCTCAAGTACGTGTTCAATAAACCCATGTTGAATTGTAGGTTGTCCAGATGGCAGTTGATCCTACAATAATTTGACATCGTCTACATTACGCAAAAGTCCATTAAAGGTCAAGGAATTGCGGATCAACTGGTCGTCGCGCCTTCAGGAGATTTCAAACCTTTGGAAACATACTTCCCCGATAAAGGGGTAATGGCAATTCAACAACACCATCAGTACGATGCACGCCAAATATGGAAGATGTATTTTGATGGAGGTGTAAATATGGAAGGTTTGGGGACCGGAGCAGTTCTAGTGTCTGTTACGGGGGAGTAGCATCCCGTCACCGTCAAATTGTAGTTTGTCAACACCAACAACATAGCTGAGTATGAAGGCTGTATCATGGGGATAAAACTTACCCAATCAATGGGCATCAGACGGTTAACTGTCTTTGGAGATCCTGAGTTGGTAATCAGGCAAACCATAGGAATCTATCACACCAAAGGTCTACACTTATTGCCTTACCATCGGCAGGTTCTACAGATGGCTTCAGAGTTTGAAGAAATATCCTTCCTCCATATTCCTCGGAATAGGAATGATTTTGTGGATGCGCTAGCAACTTTGGCCTCCTTGATTAACGTACTTGACAAGGAAAACATGCCAACCCTCATATTTGCCCAATAAAAGGCACCAACCTATGGGACCTACGTTGGAGAAGTATCGGATGAGCTACCTCCTATCCAACACCCTTGGTATCAGTATATCAAGGAGTACTTACAAGATGGATCTACATACACTGAGGCAAGCCCGACTGAAAGAAGGCGGATCCATCGACTGGCTATGAAATTTTACCTGAGCAGAGATGCACTCTATAAAAGAGATGCAGGACTAGGTCTCCTCAGATGTCTGGACAAGTACCAAGCTCAGAGGCTCATGGAAGAAATCTATGGTGGAGTATGTGCCCCACACATGAGCGGCCCCCTACTTGTAAAGAAAATCCTAAGAACAGTGCATTACTGGCTATCTCTCAAAGCTAACTGTGATGATCACGTCAAGAGATGTTACCAATGCCAAATTCATAGGAATGCTATCCACGCCCCTCCAAGGGAGCTCCACAACTGAGTTCGCCTTGGCCCTTCTCAATGTGGGAAATGGACGTGATCAGGCCCATCGAGCCCAAAGCCAGTAATGGGCATCGATTTATATTCACCATGATCGACTACTTCACCAAGTGGGTAGAAGCAGCCTCCTTCCCCAAGGTTACCAAAGAAGTCATCATTGCTTTTATCAGAAACAATGTCCTTTGTCGCTATGGACAACCAGAGGTAATTGTATCAGACAATGCTAAGAACCTCAACAACAAAATGATGGAGGAATTGTGCAGTAAATTTCACATCAAACATCTCAACTCCGTCATCTACCGTCCAAAGATGAATGGTGATGTTGAAGCGGCTAATAAAAACATCAAGAAGATCATGCAAAAGATGTCTGTTAACCACAAAGGATGGCCTGACTTATTGCCTCTAACTCTGTTAGCCTACAGAACTTCAATACGCACTTCCACTGGGGTAACACCCTACGCATTAACCTATGGGATAAAAGCAGTGCTCCCCATAGAAGTGGAAATGAAATCCCTCAGAGTGTTGATAGACGTTTAGCTGGATGAAGACCAATAGGTACAAGATAGATATCACCAATTGTCTCTAGTAGATGAAAGGCGAAGTGATGCTATTTTTCATGGTCAGTTATACCAACAAAGGATCGCCAGGTCCTACAACAAAAAAGTCCGGCTAAGACAGTTCAAACAACATAACTTGGTTTTGAAGAAGATCATTGACAACCAAGATCAATCTAAGGGAAAATTCACCCCGAACTGGGAAGGCCCGTTTATTGTCAAGGAGGTATTGACATGAGGTGCTCTCATATTACAGGAAATGGACGGCAATGAATTTCCATAGCTTATCAACTCGGACACCATGAAACGGTACTATGTCTGAGGTTACCATCAAGCAAACATCCTGGTGTTGGATCATCAGATCCCCAGTCATTTCAGGTTTTCTAACCCTTCACTACATACAACTTCTCTTTACAATCATCTGCCCCATCAGGGACAAACACCGTTTTCTAACCAGCAACTTGGTTTTGGATCGCCAGGTCCTTCTTTCAACTTGGTTTTAAGCCCCTACTCAACTCTGGTTATCCCACTAGGGATTGAACATTTCACACCTGCAGTCTTACCCCACTAGGGATAAGACTTTTTCACACCTGCTGTTTATCTTGTACATGGGATTAAACTTTATCCCCCGCTGTTTGTCCTGAACATGGGATCAAACTTTTCATTGGCTGCAAACCGTCCTGAACTTGGGGCTAACTACGCCGACCTGATCTCCTTGATACATGGGAGTATATAGGTAGCCATATTTTATATGGTCCGGTCGCAATAAAATAAAAATAACGAAAATATTTCTACACCCTTCTCATTACAAAAAAATAAAAACAACAAAAACATATTTACACCCTTTTGCCACATACAGCGTTGAACCTCTTCAATAGGAGTACGTAGGCAGCCACTCATGGTTCGGTCTTACCCTCTACCAAAACATAAAAACTTGTCAACGGTACTGGGATCATCATTCAATCCACCACATTTCATCGGCTTCAGACCAAAAAGATGGAACTAACTGACCTCCCCATGTAAACGGAATAATCGGCGACCACCAAAGCTGCGGTTGATCCTCAAAGAGAAACACCAATCCATAAGAGATGGAACTAACTGGGCTCCCCCATACAAAGGAGTACTGGCGATCATCTGTGGTACGGTCAACCTCAGAGAGGAAAGCCACATTTCTCTCCACATCTACATATAGAAACCAGTCCCTAGACACCAAAGAAGGTAGGGGATACATAGATCAACGATCCATTCTGAAAGATCCTGAGACATCTCAACATCCATCCATCAAGGAGGGATTCAGAATACATCGAGATCACAAGCCCTGAAGAAACATGCAAATATCGAGCAAGTAGCAATGCATAACTAAAAGGGAAGTAATCCAAAATATATTTTCCCTGCTATATATAATGTTGTTTGATATATACAATATGAATTGTACATGACAAAATGGTTAAGCTAGTCTGTGCAGGAAAATACAAGCCCATCTACAAGTCAGTGTATATACGAGCTATCAAGTCTAACATAGCATCCCTCTCAGAAGAAGGAGGTAGCGCTGTGATCTCCTGTACAAGGGTCTCTACGCGAGATAACAGATCTACATCCATCTGCATGGTGACACTGTGCCCATCAATATATGCACTCATCTCTGCAATGATGCCAGTAGTAAGGTACCTCACTGTGGTATTGTCTGTAATGGCTACATCCTGTGCAGATATGGCACTATCCCGCTCAACTATCACTGCATCTCTGGCTAGTCTGGCCTCATCTCGCTCAACAATAGCGGTATATATACGAGCTAAGGCATCGTCTCTCTCTAATAGAGCGACATCTCTCCCATCAAGAGCTGTCAACGTCAATTCCCTAGCCTGATCTCTCTCGAAGGTCATTAAATGCAAACTCTGCACTAAATACTCTGAAGGAGGAGTCACAACTGCAGAAGTACTGGGAGAGTCAACAAGAGCTACTGTCGAACCAGTAAACAGCTCTTCTTCCTCGGTGTGGGAATCAATATCCTCCATGGGCTCTCCACCATCTGAATCAATACCCGGCACTGTGGATACTACCGCAGCCGATGAAGTCCTTATTTCCATCCATGAAAAATACTCTGACGAACAGCCCAGATGGCTAACAAAAAACTCAGCACGCTCACGCTGATCCCAACAGGCATAAACTATGGATCAGTCCTCTGCTAATAAGTGGCGAGAAGCTAAATGCTAACCTAACGCCCCTTCAAAAGGATGGAAGTCCTGAAACTGGTCAAACTATGACATCACAGCCAGTGGGTGGTAGGTAGTCATTCCCTTCAAACTAGTCAGAGGGAGATAATCCATGCTCGAAGCATGAGTAATGAAGCTATAGGGTGAACTGAGCCCTGTACACGGCAGGATGCCAAACGGATCTCCAATCCCTGCCAAAAATATTGACCATGACATATCGTCTATACACTCCGATGGCTGAAAGGAGTAAGACATAGCTATATCATGGGAAAAGCAGTACCCATGTCATCAGAAAGTGTCGATCGGTCTCAAGTGTGACATAAACCACACGTATAATATAACCGAGATGCTTGTAAATACCCCTGCAGGGTAGGTGCTGCAAAATGTGGCCGACCTCAACGTCTCTGCCATAATCATTTGAATGATGGTGTGACCCTCCCTGAGAGCTCTCACTGCCATGATGACACCTATGTCCATCTCATCCATATACCGTGGAATGTATACATACACCACTACACACATCACGAGTACATCCACTCTGGCCAAATGCCACTGATCCTCTGGTATGGTGAAATCCCCGGAGTGCCGAGCTTAGCTGTCCAATGAGCCAAATCTGTCTATCAGGAAATGCTGGGGTAATACATGGCCGGATGTAATCTCATCCTCTACTACTCTACGCCGTAACCTGGTGAGGGTCATGAACTACAGGCGTATATCTCCGATAACCATCCGAGCGCAAGGTATATCTAAGGGAAAAGCCGTCAACTGCTTGTACTCCTCCAATGTAGGAGTAAACTCCTGGGTACCAAACCAGAAAACCTGCCTCTCTGGTACCTAATGCTCCAGCATACCCTCTACAAAGCCTACGGGAACATGAAACATCAAGAGGGTTATGGAATGCTGTAATAGCTGATCTACGGTCACCCTATCTGGGGGTGACATACTATCATACCAGGATCTCAGACGGGATGCCATCAATACTGGTGGGTTGTGATCTATGCGGCTGACTATCGAAGAAGACATCTGTGTGGGCAGTATTAGAAGACCATCCAGGGGTCAATACTGAATATCTCTGGACATATATACATATGCATAACATGATAAATGCATGACAGGTAATAGATGGCAATATGATGTAGGGAATAGAAAATAGTACATATATTCCTAAGTACATCATCATCTACATACATCATCTTTGCACAGCTAAAAATACAGGGAAATGGAGCACAGGCGCCATACTATTAACAGAGGCCTATCAAAAGATATAACGAGAATGGGGCACAACCATCCAATATCTAACAGAGGTCTATCAAAAGAAATAACGAGAATACACATCAGAAGAAGATAATGGTGTCAATATCTACATCATCAATCCTGTCCACCTGATATATCTCCTCCTGAGTCACTGGATCTCTATCAACAGGGATGTCAGGCCTATATAATGGAGGATCTGCACCGGCAAAGCCATATGGGTCACCTAAGGGGCCAGCGCCTGAGCTGAAAGAATCAAAAGTATCTGCCTCTAAAGGATCTCTGCCCAAATACCGGATAAAGAAATGTTCCCGGTCCAACTGTCGGGTCAAACTATCAATCTCTATCAAAGGAGTCAGATCTCGGACACAGGCCATCCAATCCGTCATCATCATGGATCTAGGAACCATATCACCCATAAACTGAGTGGCGTAGGTTTGGGCTCCAATGGTACGAGGGAACCACCAGCGATAGAACATATCCTGAGTATGTAGACCCTCTGACAAAGTATATCCGTCAATACCCATTAATGGAATGTCATCGACGGGCGACTGCAACACAGACCAATAATGCCTGGCAAGAGGCAAGATCGGTACACGAATCTCTCATGTGGTGCTCCTAATAGCACGCTCTCCTAAATAAAGCTCCCATCCTCCATCTGTAAAGAGAGGAATCCTACAAGTAGACATCACATACTCGGCTCCAGTCAGGTATCCGTCCTCAAATCCAATGGCCAAGTGCTCCCCAGAATAGGGAATCCAAGTGAAGATATCAACTGTTAACAACTCCAACTGTAAGCGACAATGGGTGAAACCCTCAGCTATAGGAACCTCAACCAGAATGGAGTGATGCCATCGCCGTCCTCGTGGATAGGTATCTAAACCTAACACACTCATAGGACGCAAATAGGGAAGCCTTTCATAGGCCCAAAACTACCAACACAAAGGCAAATATCTGCTGTCAGTGAACACTCTTAGCCTGTACATGAAAAATCAAAAGAGAAATACTCACCAGCAGAAATGAGTAAAATCCTAGCCAAGCCTCTGTTAAGCAGTACGAGCGCATGCGCATTCTCGTGAGGAAATAGGCAAAAGAGTAGGAGCCCCAATCATACTCTCCAATATGGTCCACCTCCCGAGTGGCGCTGATCAAAGAGAATGACACCGTAAAAGAATTATCAGCTATGAAGCAGCCCCTAATGATCATCAAGAACAATCGCCGAAGAATGTGATCCCTGACTCTCACATCATCGGGTATGGGCTCACTCAATAGCCCACTCATAGCATCTACGCTCAAAGGACCTGTGCGGACAGTCCTGCCTTTGAGTGCCTCAACCAGAACTTCCAACAAGGATTTGACGGTAGTTGGGGTAATATTCGCCGTACATGGCACTGGCGCCCCTCTAAACTCTATACCGGTGATAAACCACCAATCCATCGGCGTCATCATCACCTCAAAATTTAACAAATAGAGAGACTGGGTTTGGTGAAACCAGCGCTCAAACAATGCCCTGAAGTAACCCCAGGGATAACGGCGGGGTAGAATGGAAAAGAACGCCCCAAAGCCCCAACCATGCACAATACCTCGATAATCTGGATGCAGAGCCTGATACAAGAAGTGTTTGCTGAACTAGTTCCCCAAGGCTGGGTAAATTCGGGAACCTACATCACATGCAAATCAATGTCAAAATCCTTGCTCCTCCTCAATAGGAAAAAGGAAGATCAAATTCAGCTTTTACCTCATTTGCGTGCAAATAAATTGAGGGGTGGCGACTCAAATCACCCAGAAGCTTTGGAATAGCCACCTGAATGCTTGGAAAATCCCTACAAGGAACATTAGCAGTAGGAGCTGGAGCCGCTACCGGTACATCGTCCTCCTCATTCTCAACGTCTGGTACATCAACTCGGATAGGACGTATCACCGCCTCTGCCAAACGACGAGTTTGTCTAACTGAACGGAGTTGAGGCACTTCAGAAGCCCTCCTCCGCACACCTAAAGTGGTCTTGCGGGAACTACTCGGCTGATCCAGATCCATAATATCTGGAACATAAGTCTCCAAATCACCTCAAAAATAGTGTGGTAAATTCTAACCTGGAGCATTTTTATGCATTTTATAACTATATGCATGCATGCATTATTTTAACATACGCCTACAGCAGAGTTAAAATGTATGTCTACCCAATGCCTAGACTTTTGGAAAATTTTGCTAGAGTCTCCTTTGTAAACAGGACTATTCACATGCACATAGGCATGACTAGGTGGCCATTCAGTAGCACACCTACCCGCAGTCATATACATCCTATAATGCATGAACATATCAAAGTCCTAGTCCATGACGGTAGATTAAATACCAGGATTGCTTTGTTTTATTACCTTTGCTCATTTATCCTCAAATAGGATAAGAAATAGTAGAAAAAGGTACAAATTTGATTGTTTCAAAAGTCAAATTTTTCACAACATTATGTTTAGCATAGTTTAATACTAACATTTACTATGTTGAATATTTTTTATCAAGACATATGAGCATGCATATTCACTACTATGTGTTTAGACGCATTTCATATAACAAGTCATTTTCTGATGGATAAAAACTAGAAAAGAAGACATGTATACGTTACCAGGACAGTGTAGAACACTTGTACGATGACAAAATTTGCAAAAAGAAGCATAAACTCAACAAATCTGAAGAGGAGCCCTTGGATTTCTTGTGTGGCGCAACTTGGAAATGAATTATGAAAGTAATGGGCAACTTAAATCTACCCACGGCTGGCCGCAGGTGTACCTACGGCTCCCCTAGGTGGGTCCCACCCCTTCGGCTCGGTCTAGTTTGAGTTGCAAAAGAGTTTTTGAAAGCTAAAAATGCCAAATCAGGAATAAAAACGCTACGCGATTGAGCAGAATAGCCTGAAATCCTGATTTTCATGGGTCAAGTTTTGGCTTTACATATCACTCATTGGTATTCGCCCAAATACAGGGTTCACTATATCGATGATCACAGCTGTTACGAACTACATCCGGTAATACCTCAAGAGGTCTGATGCCATTAATTCGAGATTATAATGTAAGACCCCAACTTTTTATAAATGAAATTGAATTTCCTCTATTTATTATTTTGAAATAGTAAGGGTTGATTTGATTAATGTGGTTAGTTATGTGTAAAATGCGCAAATATTTTAAATAAACAAGTGGTTATAAAATATTCATTGTTATCGGGGAATATTCGTTTGGTTGTGGAATATTCTTGCTGTCGGGGAATATTCGTACGACGGCACAGCCTTGTGTGGGCCCCATAACGAAAAGCGATTGGATGAAGAAAACGACAAGTATAAGTTTTTTATAAATAACGGTGTAGTTGTTATTGTTAACATTGTTGAAATACCCAGTGGTTAAAACACAGTAATACGCAGTGTTGCACAGTAGCACACGGTATTGCACCAATTATTGATTCTTACGTAAGAAGACACTACTCAATAATTGTTACAGTAATTACTGTTTAATATTTTATTTTATTGATTCAATAATTGTTGCGTTGATATTTTATATTGTCGATTCAATAATTGTTATTTCACAGTATTTTCCATTATCAGATCAATAATTCATATTATTTGAATAATATTATTAGATAGTATTATTGGCAATGTCTAAGGAAGTTCTGTCTAAGGAGAGGTTTGGTCACCTAATTGCGCGCCAATAAGGAGAAATCCTTATCGGAAAGCCCCCTCTTTCCTGGGAACAACCTGGTTGTCATTATTGTGATTCTGTAATATTATTTGTGAATAATTAATTATTGATTTATATGATAAGGAAAATATTTATTTATGTGGAGAATTTTTTAGAAAAGTTACAATTGTTGAAAATTGATATTTTATCTTTTCTGATAAAATAATTTATTTAAATATATTATTATATTACAATAATATAATAATAGGGATATTTTTACAATGAATATGTGATATATGAATAAATGAGGAGGAAGAGCATTTTTGTTACAATAAATATTAAAAACATGTTAAACGTGTTGGTGGACCCTATTTTTGACTGAAATTTGATTATAACTTGCAAAATCGTCCGTATGTGGATTTCAGTTAATTTCTGTTTAGAATTTGAAAAAACTTAAAGCTACAAAGTTGTAGAGAATTGAATTTCCTATGAAATGGACATAAAATTCGAATTTTTCTGATAAAAGGGCTATTTATTATGAATTATTGAAGTTCGGAATAATTGATTTTTGAAGTTTTAAATATTTTTGTTTAGAAAAACATTTTTTTTCATTATTATGGGCTCCACTGGTGGCTGAATTCAGATTGTCAAGAGGTGGGCGTAAAATTTTTTATAAATATATTATTTTATTAAATTTTTTGCTTTGGTGTTATAAGTATTTTCCTATAAATAGGTTGCTTAGGTTAGAATTGAAAATCACACCAGAATCTGAAGTTTTCTCTCTCTATATTATCGATCGTATTTTTGTGAATATTTTGATACTTTGAGTGTTGTTATACGGTACAAGTTTCCTTCAGCATTATATCCGATATTCCAGTCAAAAGCACTGTCCTTTTGAAGTAAGTGATGTTATTTTTTTATAAATGATATTATTTCTTTCATTATCATTATGCCGAAATATTAATATAAATTTTATTATAAAATTTCTACCTTTTTGTGTTGGGGTTACTATTCACGTATACGACACTATTCACGAATACGATACTATTCACTGAAAAATAAAATTTTCTCTTCTTTGTCCCAGATGACTATTTTTGTTACTATCTTTGATTGTATCTATGTTTTGATCTTTATTATTGAATTTTACTCCACTATGGTATATTATGGGGTGTTTTTAAATATTGATAAATCGAAGTACGAATCCCTAATATTTGTTCTTTTGTCTCACTGGATTCATTTTCTTTAAAATATTTTTCATCATCCTCAGTCCTAAATGATGTTATTACTGAATATTTTTGGCCAGTAGTGCAAAGATGAACGATTACATGATGAATATCTTTAGCCTGTAGTGCAAAGATGAACAGGTGTTGAGATGAACATGACCAACTGGTGATACAAATGAATATCTTTGGCATGTAGTGCAAAGATGAATATTTGGTTCAAGATGTATATTGATTGACGTTACAGGGATAAAATATTAATGATGGACTTTTAAATCTTAGAAGATAGTAGAATTCATTCTCTACTTGACTCTTCTAATAGATTGTTGTTTTCGCTGTAGTTGTTGATCTAAAACTTGTTGTCTATTATATTCTATCAGATTTTTCCCAGTTGAAGAATAATGATAATTTATTATATATTATCTTTGTCGTAATATTCTTTACTGGGCTAGTTGAGCTCACCCTTTTCCTTTTCGTTCCATTTTTCTTCTCAGGAGACGAGAATATAGCGGGAACTAGTCGGGGTGTGGAGTAATGTTTCCAATCGATTATTTTAGCAGTCCTCACTATTTTATAAAATAGTGTGATAATAATTGTAATGGAGACTCTTTTTGAGTTTGAATACTGTCTATTAGACAATATTTGTATTTAAACTCACAGTATATGTGTTGTCGTATTTTGCACAACAATTGTATTAATGAAGCTGTATTTATTTATGTACCATGTATTTGGCGACTCAGAATGGGTGATGTATACTTATTTTGGGGGCGTCACATCTAACCCCAAAACCTTGCTTCCCAGCAGAAACTCTATTCAACTCAGCCATTGATATATACTGTGATGCCCCCAAAACAGGTATACATCACGCATCTTGAGTCGCCAGACATATGGTACATAAATCCAAATACAACTTAATTATACAACAGTCGTATAAAATACGACAAAATATAATCTAAGAGTTTAAACAAGAATATTGCCTTCTTAGACAATATTCACTCTCAATGGAGTCTTCATTACAATTATTATCACACTATTTTATAGAATAGTGAGGACTACTAATGCAAACATCTGGACGGTCACTCCGTTCCCTGACTCGTCCCAGCTATATTCTCATTTCCTAAAGAGAACAGTGAAAGAAAGGGTGAGCTCAACTAGCCCAGTAAGAAATATTATGACTAAGATAATGCAGAATAAATTATCCTTAGCCTTCAACAGTATAACAACTGATAGAATATAATAGACAATAAGTTTAGATCAACAACTGCGGCGGAATAAGCAATCCATTAGAAGAGTTAAGTAGAACATAAAATCTACTATCTTTTATGATTTAAAAAGTTTTTTATCAACTTTATCGCTGAGACTCAGCTTAATAAATAAAATCAAATCATCCCTGCACCACGGCTAAGGATATTCATGTAATCATCAATGGTCATGATTATACCGAATAATCCCTGGTTATAATCATACCAACAACTGTCCATCAATAAACTACAGGCCAATGAGGACTTTCACCACATCATTCGTCACATTACGGTCATGATTATACCGAATAATCCCTGGTCATAATCATACCAAGTCCATCTCTGCACGTAAGCCAAAGATGACTTTCATCACAATATAAGCATGAGGATGATGACAATGACATAATAATTCAATAAAACAAGTTCAAGGATAAATTTTAAAGATTTATAATTTAATTTATCCAGAAATCAATAACGTCCAAATTGTCAACATGATACTGCTTGTGGAGTAAAATTCAAGAATAATATTCATGTATCCAAAAATAATTTGGACAGAAAAGAAATATATTTTTCGGGTAAATAGTATCCCGTGAATAGTACTTCGGGAATAGTACCTCGTGAATAGTATCCCGACATGAAAAGTACCCCAAATGCCCGAGTGAATAATATTCGGGTGAATAGTAACTCGTGAATAATAGTCCGACACGAAAAGTGCCCCAAATACCAGAGTGAATGATACTAGAGTGAATAGTAATCGGGTGAATAGTAACCCGTGAATAGTAACTCGTAAAAGAAAAATACCAAAGAAAATGATATTTCATGACGAGTATAAAAGAAATGATATTTCATACGAGTAGAATAGAATATACAAAACTGCAAATAGATTTTCATCCGCCATGCGGTAATCCACGTAGACAGATCATTTCCAACAGAATAATAAAGAATGGAATAACAGAAGAATTTATCAGGCAAGCGATAGACCGCACAGACAGGTTATTCCCAACAGAATAATAAATAATTGAACCAGGTCATGCGTAATACGCACAGACATGATATTCCAACAAAATAATAAAGAATGGAACCAAGTCAGGCGTAATCCGCACAGACAGGATATTCCAACAGAATAATAAAGAATGGAATACAGAAGAATTTCACCATGTATGCGGTACTTCGCATAGACAGGTTATTCCAACATAATAATAAATAATGTAATAACAGAAGAATTTCTCCATGTATGCGGTACTTCGCATAGACAGGTTATTCCAACATAATAATAAAGAATGGAATAACAGAAGCTCTCTTCATGAATACGAAAGAAATAATATCCCTTACCTTAGAAGAAAACTGGATACTGGAATAGTGAGGTAGCAAACTTCTCTTCTTCTTTCTCTCTATAATTTTTCTCTATAATAATTGCTCTATAGCTTTAGTGAATTGGTGAGAAATGAAGGAAGAATGAGCTTCAATTTATAGGAAAATATAGTTTCAATAATTACACATTTTGGAGCTCGAAATATTACAGTATAATACATTCCTCTTTTTCTTCATTTTTAATTTAGTCATGCAAGTATTATCAAACTTGCATCACCTCCCCTAATAGTAAATCATGTGAATTAATAGTTCATTCATGTGACTCAATAGTATAATCATGTGAAAAAACTAATTACAGTATAGTACCTCCATCTATACCTCTATTTTTAACTTTGTCATGCAAGTATTATCAATCTTGCACCAACTCTCCTAATAGTATAAGAATGTGAATCAATAGTATACACATGTGAATAAATAGTTATAAGCATGTGAAATAATAGCAATTAATTACTCATTTATCCGGTTAATTACCCGATTGGTCAATATAACCTCCAGACATTAATTATTATCGAAATAAATGTCGATTTCCACTAACACTAATAATTCCCACACAATGAAACTATCAATTTCATCTTTAATCAACACGAACTTATTCATCATTAATATTATAATTCATAATATTTAACAACCAGGTCGTTCCCAAGAAAGAGGGGGCTTTTCGATAAGGATTTCTCCCTATTGGCGCGCAATTAGATTATCTAACCTCTCCTTGACAGAACTTCTAGACATTGTCAATATTACAAATAATAATATGAATAACTTTGTCGTCTCAATTATTGATTTAATAATATAACAAATTATACAGATGATACTGTGACAATAATTGAATCAATAATATGAGAGATATGATGCAGCAATTACTGCAGCAATAATTGAGTATAACTGAGTGACTTCTTACGTAAGCATCAATAATCAATACCGTGTGCTACTATGCAACCACGCGTATTACTGTACTTTTCCTCCAGGTAGTTCAACAGTTTTAACGGTAACACTTTTGCCGTTATTTTTATAAAATGATAATTCTGTCGTTTTCTTACTACGACAATACTTCTGTTGTGGGGTCCACCAATGATTGTGCCATCGTACGGATATTCCCCGACCAACGAATATTTTATAACAACTTGCTTACTTTACAAAAATTTTCACATATCACCCTTAACTTTAACCTTTTATCAATTTAACCATTTACAAAATAAAATAATAATTATAAGAAAATTGAATACTTTCATTTCATAAAATTTGGGGTCTTACATATACGTCAACGAAGGTTAAGCAGCCTTGACAGTATTCTCCAGCAGGATCCCATCTGTTGATGAACATGTCAGCGAAGGTCAGGCAATCCTGACAACACAGACTGTTAGCAGTAACTCCTACAGAACATCCTCATCGGGGAGGACCGATGATGGAATATGTTATACACATCCTCAACAGACAAAACACATCCCCACAGAGTCTCTTGTACATGAGAGATACATCTTCAATGAAAGTCTGTACCAAGGATTAAGGGCTTTGGTGATAATCCCAATGTCAACATCTTGGAAGTTCATGGTAGCTTTGGATCACACGTCCAAAAAGTTTATCAGAGTGGTCATGAATAACCCTGCTCCTGGTAGAAGTCAGGGGGAGCCGGCAATCATCCCACCATGTTGAAGAATAATCCAACAAATCACATACATTTGCATCATGCTGTTGTACATTGCATCATGATTATCTTCTTACATTTCAAGTGTCTAGTATTCTTTATCATATCTATGCCATTGCATTGCATGAATATGATAAAGAGGGGCATCTGCAGACACTCGAAATTTTCTGCATACCTGTTACTAACATTGCAGGAGGGCAGAATCGTCTTTCAGAGATAACCCTAGAAGACAGATCAGTTCAATCCCGGAGACAACCCTGGGATATTCAATTATTACCATCTCGGAGATAACCCCGAGACATCCAGCTCATTCCCGAAAATAACACCGGGAGTTTCAGTTTCAACCTCAGAGATAACCCCGAGGAATGCAGTTCAAATACCGAAAATCACACCAGAAAAGACCGTTTTATCTCGGAGATTACCCCAAGATACTCAGTCTCAATCCCAAAAATAACACCGAGAAAGATAGAATCAACCTCGAAGATAACCCCGAGGAGTGCCGTTGCAATTCCGGAGATAACCCCGGAGATGCTCATTCCAAGCCTTGCAGTCAGCTTCAAGCTCAGAGATAACGTCGAGGCACTCAACCCCAAGCCTGGAGATAATCTCGGGAGGTCAAGCACACCTCAGAGACAACCCTGAGGGCGATCAATACTTGCAGCAGCCCAATCTCAGAGATAACCCTGAGCAACGACTGCTAAATCATCCCAAACCGGAGATAACCCCGGTGAGGGGCGAAATTATCATTTTGCCATTTGCACCATCTCAACAACATTTCAACATACATTCTACATAGAAGTGTCCTACAAGAATCAAAGAGCTCCAATCCCAAGTGACTACTACACAAGATAGCACACCGGATAGAATTTGAAGCCTAAAGACCAAGGGCATGGTCCCATCTTCCTGACTTCGTACAACCTCTAATCCCATGTCATTATGTAGCTCTCGCCAATAACATGCCATAAAAGGTCTTATACACCTCGATCGGATGCTCAGATTGAAGTTCTAAAAGTTCGAGCGGACAACATGTTGCACGCGTGCTCGAACTTCGAGACGGCGAGACCCGCAAAGCTTGGGGCAGCCCGGGCAGCCGCAGGTGCATCTGCGGCTGATGAAGGTACACTTGCGACTCCCCCCCTCTATAAATAGAGGGCTTAGGGCAGCCATTTTGTATAGAGAAAAGGTGAGGAATCCCTGTCCAATTTGCTCTGTACACACCCTAAACTGAGTGCTTTCTCATTTCAAACACTTGTGAGCTTATATTTGGCTATATTTTTACCAGCGGGAGCCAAGTGTTCATCCATTTAAAGCTATTAAAGTCTTCTTTGACAGTCCACTGTAAGCCTTTTTACACGTTTTAAAGTATTTCTCCACTATTGTGCACACACAGTTCTTCACGTTGAGAGTCGTGTAGCGTGTATATGTCTGGACTTCGGTCTGTGGCTTTTATTTCTTTTTGTATATATATATATATATATATATATATATATATATATATATATATATATGGACTAACATTATCGAGCTATGCCTCGATTGAGCATGGACTCACGTCCGGAGCGTTTATTTGTTTTTATATATATACTTATATATAAACTGTTGTTGAACTTTGTTCGATGAGCCGGAACTCACGTCCGGAGCATTTATTTGCCTTTATATATATACTTATATATAAACTGTTATCGAACTCTGTTCGATGAGCCTGAATTTTATATCCGGAGTATTTACTACTTATATATATATATATATATATATATATATATATATATATATATATATATACATTTCTGTCAGACCTGGAGTTCACTTCGTGGCCTTTTACAGCTTTATTTATATTTTTGTCCAGCCTGGAGTTTACTTCGTGATGGTTGATCGCTTTTATAGCTTTATTTATATTTCGTCTTGCCTGAAGTTTACTTCGAGGCGGTTGATCGTCTTTACTGTTTTCTTTATATTTTTGATCCCCCGTGGAGGTGTTTCGTGGTGGTTGATCATGTCTCTATATATATATTTACCGCTTTTATATATTTACATTTTCGATCCCCCATGGAGGTGCTTCGTGGTGGTTGATCAAGTCTGTATATATATATATATATATATATATATATATATATATATATATGCTTTTATATATATAAACTGTTTACAGCTTTCATACAAATTGCTACATCATGTGAGCTTAGAAATCATGTGATCACAGATTCAGTTTACTGAATCTAGATTCGGTTCCCGTGATGGACATTTTCAGCTATACATGGCTTGTAAATTATTCATGGTGTTGAATTTTTTTAGATGGCTCTTATGCCTATAAGGAGTTCGGCGCTGTTATGTATATTATTTTCCCGAAGATGCTTCACATCTCAAAAATAAAAGTAATCCAACCGGACCCATAATAAAATAGAAATATCAAAGGCCTCAATTACTATTGAGCATAAGGGTTTGAAAAACTTCTTTTATAAAATATCATTGCTATATCTTGTTAAAATTGAACTTTTATATAAAATTCAAACCCTTTGTATATAGATGCAAACGAGGCATAGCACTACTTCCAGATAATAGCACATTGACCCACACACACATACACACATTCATATAACAGTTTAATTGAAAAGTGGTTGTCGCCGTGGCAATACGGATGTCGGGCGGTAGGGGTGCTCATCGGTAAAAAATCGAACCGGTACCGAAAATACCGAACCGGTACTGATCCGAAATTATCGAAAAAATAATAACCAAAACTGATACCGAATTACCGGTTTCAATACCGGTTCGGTACATAATCGGTACCTATTTTTTCAGTTCGATTTTTGGTTATACCGCATAGTAATATATATAATTATTAATAATAATTAAATTTTTTTATATATATTAATAATTTTTTAAAAAACTAAAAAATTATTAACTATTAATAATAATTAATATATAAAATAAAATTACAAAACATTATTAATATATATAAAAAATTAATAAAACTACTATTATATTGAAATTATTAATATATAAAAAAATTATTTAATATATAAAATTACAAAACATTAAATATTAATTATTAAATTATTAAATTTTGGTATTTTCGGTATTTCAGTTTTTACCGAATTCAAAAAAGTCTTTACCACTACAGATACCAAAAAATGTTAAAATACTGAAAAATCGGTGCCGAAAAAACCAGTACCAAAAAAAACCGGTACCGAAAAAATCGGTACCGGTAAAAAATCGAAAAAATTAAAAATTTTGAGCACCCCTATCGGGGGGTGCCTAACACCTTTCCTCCGCTTAACCAAGTCCCCGGACCCTAACGAATCTTAATTTCACAGACCCGTTAAGCAGTGTCACATCACTAGATCAATGTGCAAATCTTTTCTCGATTGTGTTGGTACAACCATTTAAAAAATCAACTGGCGACTCTTATAGTCCAATCGTCGACATATACATGTCGGACCTTTTCACAACTTATTTTTTCAAATAAATTTCACCTAACATGAGAACACCAAAAGACAAGAACAGAAAATGAATAAATAAAAATTTTGACGTCGACAAATATATATATATATATATATATATATGTGTGTGTGTGTGTGTGTGTGTGTGTGTGCCAGATCAGGTCCGGACTCTGTCCGGACTCCCGGACCTGACCAAAATCTGAACCTTTTTTTTTTGGTTTTTTTTAAAACAACTAAAAAAAATAAATTTATGAAACTGGAATTTTTACATAATACAGTATTTTGGGTGTGATTTGGATACATATAACAAAACATGTCTGTCCGGGAGTCCGAACAGGATCAGTGTTGTATATATATATATATATATATATATATATATATATATATATATATATATATATATATATTTATTCCACCGAAAGCAGCCCTCAATCACATGTAGCTGGCCCCACAGCCACCCTAGTCAAAAGATGCGTCAACTTTTCCACCGAAAGCAGATTTCACATGATTTGGTCTAAAGTTGCCATGCTTTTACTTTTACTTTACTTTTATTTTAGTAGCATGTTTCTTACGTTTACTTTAGTAATTTACTTTTGCACTTTTACTTTAGTTAATGTAATAGTAACCTTGTAATAGTTCTTTCCTTACTCTATAAAAGGAACTAGAACTCATTTAGTTACTTAGACTTAAAAAGGCTCAGAGTTCCTTCTCTGACAAAACTTTAGACTCTCTCCCCCTTCTCTCTTTATCTTCTTCTCTAATGTTCAGTTAGATTTGTAAGTCACTTTTATTTTCTTGCACTTATAAATAGTCTTCAGTTATCAATAAAATTAATAATTTTAGTAATTAACTGTGTTTGTATGCGCTTCTTTTGTTCTTCTTCTTTTACTTCTCCTTCCGCCCCAAATGGTATCAAAGCCAAGTTGTATTATTGTTTCTAATTGCTGAGTAAAATCTTTTTAATCAACTATTCTTTCCTTCTTTCAAAACCTTCTTCTTCTTATCATTCTAAAGTCACCTAACTTACCTGTAGTCCACCTAGTTCGCGTCTAACCTTTTGTAAGTCTCTTGGGTGAGCAGTGTCGGGTTATAGAACATAGGTATGAGTCTACTAAGGGTAAGAGGGTATGCATGAACGATTGATAAGTAAGAATTAATTTTGAAATTAGTAAAGATGGGTAGATTATTTAGATCTAGCTCTTCAATTAGCAACCGGTCAGCTTTGCCCCCTGTTCTAGACATAGTCAACCAAGAAGAACATAGTTATGAAAATCTTAGTCAAGTTTTACATGATTGTAACATACCCAGGTTTTCTCCCAGAGAGATTTATCAGTCAATCTTTTTAGATAATTTTAAAACAAATTATAATGTTAAAATAGTTGAAAAGGTTTATGCAATTAACAAAGAATTATAGTCTTTTATCCCCAGATGTTATTAAAAAATATAGGAAAAAGGGTTATAATTTTATTCATATAGGTCTTGTTCAAGTTGTAGTTAAACCTCTTAACATTGAAGGAATTAATTCAAGTATCTACCTTTGCCTTAAAGATGCTAGATTTTTGAATTATCACCCGAGTATTATTAGCATTATGGAATCGAGTCTGCATAACGGTCCAATCCATTTCAATTGCTTTCCTGATTTCACTTTAAGCTTTAGTGATCATAATTTAGGAAAAGTAGGAGATTCTTTTTTACTAAGGCTGCTGGAGCAGGTGCATGCTGCCGGAGCAGGTGCGTGTGACTGAGACGTCAAGCAAACGGGTCTTGAACATCTTGAAGATTGACGGTTCCATATGGATCATCATCTTCCTCATCATTATTTTTACTGGAAATAGTGTTTCTGGAGAAGGACGAAACAGTTTCAGATGCTTCAATTTCTTCGTGTAACTTATCAATTCTTTTATGGATTGCATCAGCCAGAATTTTTAACTCTGCAGATGAACATTTATTGACTCTGGAAATATCAATAGAACTTGAGGGACCTGCAGAACTAGTTTTTAGACTTTTTGATTTACTGGAAGACCCTTCTGCAGGGATTGAACTGACTCGGAGAACTAAAGTAGGAGCAAGGGAAAATTCTTTTTGGACTTGTCCTATAATCCTATCTACATCAAATTTATCCCACCATTTGATGAAGAATTGGCGAGAAACATATGTAATTGGGGATACAGTGGTCTGAGTCGTCGGATTAGTGAACGACGGAGACTGAAATGTGGTAACTTCATAGGGAGTGAGAACAATGTACTGCCATTTAAGAATCCAAGGAATCTTATATTTACTAATGAACTGGAGGAAAACTGAGATTCCCTCAAATCCAAATCTAAACCACCAAAGGGTAAACCAGAAAGGGATTTGACTTTTGAATTTGTGGTCGAATTGTAAGAACCACGAATGACTATGATCCTCATTTTGATGGAGGAAGATCTTATTTCATGCGTCAATATAATCAAAATAACAATATGAGTTAGTTTGATTAGAAAGCTGTCTAAGATCTGAAGGATGACTTCCCCAATCTGAGAAATTAAGAATGTGTTTAATATAAAGAGAATGATAAAGAATTCTAGATTCATTATGTTTAGCATAAATGGGTTTAATGAGTATTGACTCGGTTTCAAGAAGGATATCCTTATAATACGCAAGGGATTTATAAGGAGCCCATGGAGTAAAATGCCATCCAGTAGGAAAATACTGGGCAGCGAGCTTAATGGGATCATCTTTTAGCTTCATGTGAAGTTCTAAATGGAATAAATGTTGTTCCCATTTAAGAATATACTCAGAAGCGGGATAACTGGATTTTGAAGAGGTTGCCCTCGTTTGATTGCAAAAAGGATCCACTAGTTTAGGCTGACTAGCTAAGACCGATGAATAGGGCTTTGGAACTGTACCAAGGACCTGGAATTTGTTAACTGGGTTGGGTTGAGGAACCGAATTAACTGGATGAGGAATAAGAGTTCCTTTTAAATGATTACTTGGGCCTAAAGGGCGACCCTGACCTCGAGAAGAAGATCCTCCTCGAACACTCATGGTGATGATATGGTACATGTGTTAATAAATTCACGAGTAAGAAAATCTGGGACTGAATTATTACTACCTTTAATATATTCAATGTCGAAATCAAAAATGTTTAATAGCGCTTGCCATCTAGCGAAAGAATGCTTAGATGCAATATTCTCAACATCTTTTTCAAGAATAAATTTTGCATATTTGCAATCTATCCTAACTAGAAACTTTTGATTTAACAAGTCACTCGAAAATTTATTAATACATCAAACTAAAGAAAGGATTTCTTTTTTAACTGTATAGGATTCCATGCGCCGGAATGAAATCGAACAATTTGCTCCGAAGAGGTAGGAGTTAACTTTTGTTTGAGATTACCTCCGAATCCAATGTCTGAGGCATCAGTTTCAACTATTTTGAATACTGAATCATTTGAAATGCCAAGGCAAGGCAAAACCTTAACATATTTTTTAACTTGTTGGACGACATAAGTATGAACGTCAGTCCAAGGGGGGGATTGTTTTGCAAACGCTGAAAAAGAGGTTTGCAAATCTTCTTGAGATTTTGGTAAAACTTGCCAATATAATTGAGCGAGCCCAGAAATCTCTGCAGCTGAGTTTTGTTGGTAATCTTATCTGGAAATCGGTCGACAAATTGAATAGCTCTGTCAATAGGCCGAGTGAGTCCACGATAGAGGATTAGACCAAGAAACCTGACTTTTGTCAGAAACATACTGCACTTGGAAGGAGAAAGGACAAGACCATTGGTCTTAACTGTCCTGAAGAATGAATTCAAATGTTTGACATGTTCTTCAATTGATTTGGAAAAAACAAGGCTATCATCGATATAAACATTGATGAAATGACTGAAGGGATTCAAAATTTCATTGAGGATATTCTGAAATTCACTAGGGGCGCTCTTCAAACCAAATGACTGAACATTCCATTCGTAATGACCAAATGGAATGGTGAAAGCTGTTTTGTACCTATCATCAGGGTGGATGGCAACTTGCCAGAAACTGGATTTTAGGTTAAATTTACTAAAGATGGTGGCAGAGCTTAACCTGCTAAAGAGATCTTCCTTATTGGGTAAGGGATATCTAATCCACTCAAGAACCTTGTTCAATGGTTTGTAATTAATAACTAGACGAGGAACACCTCTTTCCTTTTCTGCTTCATTATTGACATAAAATGTAGGACAGGACCAAGGGGATTTACTATTCCTAATTAGACCTTTATTAAGTAGATCATTAATCTCTTTCTTACATAATTCCATTTGTTCATGACTCATCTGTATAGGTCTAGCTTTAGTAGGAATTAAATGTAGCATAAGGGAGTCTAACTATATGCTTCTTCCGGTGCTAGAAGGCGTTCGGATTATCAGAACATAAATTATCATTTAAATAGGTTTTTAAATCAGCTATTTTTTCTTAAACTCTTTTACTCTTAAGTTGTTCTTCAACTTGCTTATATTTAATTTATTCTTTTAGAAAGTTTAAATGAGTAAATTTGTAATTTAACAGATTTAAAGACTTAGAAATAGATTCTTCTTGAATAAATTTTAAATCTCTCTCTTTCGGTTTAATAAGAAACTTAAATGTTATCTTCTTTCCTAAATGTTCACAACTCAATCCTTTATTACTGGTAGTGAATGGGTATAATAAATATATAAATGGTAATCCTAAGATGATCTTATCTGTAAGATTGCGGATTTAAAACAAACGAAGTTTTAAAACACATATTATCTTGACAAATATGAACTTTAGGTAATTTATATTTTATTTTAATTTGACTACTGTTGGCTGAATTGAGCTTTTCACTAGTTTTCTTATAATACCTAGTGGGCATAAGACCTTCTTGAATACAATTCAGATCTGCACCTGTATCAACTAAGGCATGGAGTTATATTGAGAAAGTTTTATCAATGACTAAATTAATGGAGATATACCATTTTTGTATGGTGATATCCTTAATTCTTTTAAGGAAGAGACCTTGAATAAAAAGATCAGTCTCATCTTTAGTACCTGATGATTCCGGTTCATTATGATCTTCATCACTAGAGGAGGAATCATGTACTTAGAGATCAGATTTTTTATCTTCAATTTTTTTTCTTAAGTTAGAAACATCTAGTTTTAAATTAGAGATTTCTTTTTTGAGTTTATTAACTTCTTGATTTAGTTCTGGAAGGGTAATTTCTTTAACTGGAAATTTAAATCTTTCGAGAGTTTTATTGAGACTAAATATAGGCTTTTCTTTAGCTCTAAATATCTTATCTTTAACTCCTTTATCTTTGGTAAACAAATCTTTTAACTGTTTTGTGTATTGGATTTTTAATTCAGGGTCCATAATTTTACTAATTAACTCAATTAATAAAGAGCTTTCTTCATCTTCTTTATTAATTACATTTAATCCTTTGACACAACGGTTACTATTGCAATTTTCAGCACATATTGTAACTTCATTATTACTATTTGACTCGTCGTTACTAGTGCTGTTACTAGAAGGATCAGGAATGTCAGAACCTTCATCATTACTAACGTTATTCTCTATTCTTATTAATTCTAACAACTACTTAGTGTCTTCAGTTGAAATATTCAGCTGAGCTAATTTTTGTTTAACTCTACACTCACTTTTGTAGTACCCCTTTTGCCCACAGTTGTGGCAAACAATATTACTCTTATCAAACTTCTTAGATTTTTTTAGTTGACTTATGACGAGACGATTTAGGTTTATTATAATAGTTTTCTTGATTTTTATTATTGTCTTGACTGTGTTTTTTATGACGTTTGTGACTTTTACGAGACTCAATATGTTTATGCATGTGCTTTCTTCTCGAGGGAGCAACAGGAGGTAAACCATATTGTACGCAAAATGTTCCTAACTCATATTTGGCCTTATTCTTGTCTTTACCTGTTTAGCCAATTTGAAATCAATACACATTTTTAAACCAAATTTTTGAATATTACTTATAATATCACCGTAGGTAAGATTATCATAATCAATGTATCCTAAATTTTTGTTTAACTCTTCACGGACCTTATGAGCGAATAATGATGGTAAACCATTAACGAATTTTTCTTTTCAAAATGGCTTATTACTATTATTACGCATCATAACTCTGGAAGTAAACACGTCTTTATACCACCTAAAATCACTTAGAGTGGAACAAGGTTACTTAACTGGTCGTGAATTCTTTTAGTAATGTTACTAGGAGTTTCGACGAAGTGTTTAATAATTGTAAATATTAATGTATTAACACCATCAGGCGGACCAATACCAACATCTTCATCGAAGATGGGATTGCCGTCATCGTCTAATTGGATAGCATGGATTATTGACAATCTAGAATCTTCTGTGAGATGTTTTTTCCACCAAGACCTAAGAATACCAATAAATCCACTAGCTATTAATTCAACTATGTCAGGTTGAGACAAGTTATTGAATTTAGTGATATAGCTATTAGCTACCATTGACATGTGATTTAGTTTATTTAAAATTTCTTGTTCACTAAAACCATCAATGTTCCATTCATAAATCTTATTAGAGGAAACAAAAAATTGTTTATCTAGATTTCTTTCCTCGAACTGTAGATCCGGAGGAGTAGGTCTAGAATACTAATTTTTGGCAATGCTAGTGTTACTAACAGTTAATTTTTTTAGCTAATCATTAAGATCAGAAACTTTATTAGACTGATCAGAAGAACTATCGCTTTC
The DNA here is from genome assembly GCA_016801055.1 of Panax notoginseng. Taxonomy (NCBI): domain Eukaryota; kingdom Viridiplantae; phylum Streptophyta; class Magnoliopsida; order Apiales; family Araliaceae; genus Panax; species Panax notoginseng. Next base: position 91,317,408 of record CM029013.1, on the reverse strand, counting down.
ATCATCAGATTGAATCTGATCAATAAGAGCTATAGTGCCGCTCGAACTGGCTTCAGTTTATAGTTTTTTAAATAACTTGTTAGTAGCATGGGTAAGTTCACTATCTTTATTAGGTAGCCCTAACTTACTTCTATTTTCTAGTAATTTAATTAAAGGATTTTCAGTTTTTGAATCTGGTTTTTTAATAACTAACTCATCAAATTTTTCTTCAATCTTATCTAGCTGTTTTCCTATGGTTGCTAGATATTGATTTGTGAAATTATTTTGTTCAGTAATTTTTTTATCATCTTTATTGCCATCAGAGATCTTAAAAGGACTGGCGATAACTGAAGTATTTTTAACTGGAATAAGAACAGTCTCCAAAGGAGGATGACAGGAAGAAACTTTTGATTTATATTCTTTAATCCATTGTGTTTTAGTAATAACATTACATTTACTTTGATATTGATCATACCAATCGTAAAAAATAATGTTTATCTGTTCATTTTATATAAATATTTTCCATCTATTGACTATCTTATCACGTTCCTTTTCAGTAGGGTAGTTATTTCAAAATAAATGTCTTTTAACTTTGTTAGATTTGGAATTGAAATCTTCAACAAGAGAATCACAATCTAAAACAAACTCTTTTTTAATGACTCTTAATTGTTTATTAATAGGAGCATTAAAATCAAACTAAGTAGGATACTCAGAAGACGTTGAAGAGGAAGAACCTTCTTCTTCAACAAGATCTTTTTGAGTATAACAGGGATTACTAGCTTGACCCTGATTAAGGATACCTTTTAATTTTATATCCCTAACAAAAGGGTTACTAAGTACTTCAGTATCTCTTCGGGTATGAACAAAAGGCGCTGAAGAACTAGTAAAATCTTCTATAATAACTGGCTGTCTAGTGCGTTCAAAACTTATTTTAACTGTTTCATCAGAAAATTGTCTAATATTTTTTACATTTAATAAGTTGTTAACTACAGATTGTTGAGGTATTTCATTGGGTAAAGTCCATTGACTAGGTAAGGTAATGTCTTTCCAAAGGATGGTTCTCGGGATCTGAATATTAGCGTCACTAGTTGAACTTTAAATTAAAACTGTTTGATCTTTAGGACTTTTATTAAGAGCATGAACATTCAAATTTGTTTTTATGGTTTTATAATAAATCTTATAAATCAAAGCAAGAGTGTGAGATCCCTCAATCATATGGGTAATCTCTTCTACAGTTTTAATATTTAATGTTAAAGCTTTTAATATATATATATATATATATATATATATATATATATATATATATATATATATATATATATATATATATATATTGTAAGTGTTCAATGGAAAACCTGCCATGCAAAATATTGTCATATGTACAGCGCTTCCATATACATTAATCTTTTTTTGTCCTTTTTGCAAATTCAATTTGACACCTCGGTTTATCTTTTTGTGTAACCCCCAAATTGAGTCTTATATACTGATTTTTTTTTTTGACTTAATGTAAATGTATATTCTTCAACCAAGAAAAATAAGAGTAAATGAAATAGCTAGGTTTAATTTGTTTTATAGCACATATATCTCAAATAAGGACAGTGAGTTTGATACAGAATCCGATGACTCAAAGCGTAGGAGATTCTTAACCAATAACCGGTCCGTTGATTTAGTGGTAAATGAGTCATTTATCTCGTTTAAAGTTTGAATTCTATTTTTATTCATAAATAACATATGGTTGATGACAACTTTACATTGTATATATACTACTAATTGGTGTAGACACAAAATATCTTATAACGAGTTTGAGATACTTTACATCCTCCCATTTATTGGACCCAAAAAAAAATAAAAAACAGAGCTTCTTAGAATTTATTTTTACGATTTTATTTTATTAACTAATACTGAGATTAATTTGTACAAGACATTACGAGGAAATAAAATCAAAGATTAAGTGCAACTTGTTAACTAAAAGTAAGTGGAGACAATGACGTGATTTGGTGAAGTGGGTTCCACGGCTACCAATTTCATCATGCAAAAATGTCGAGTCTTTGATCGCATTTAATGATCGAGAATAATTTGGATTTTGGAGGGATACCGAGATTATTATTTTTTTGGGATAGAATTAAGGGGAGATGTTAGTATGAAGTTAATTTTAATTAATCAATTAATACAGTGTTGATAAATAAGTAGAAATGTGATCTCTTTACGTGTTAGCATTTAAGGACGGAACCAGGAAATTTTTCCGTCCTGGGCTAACCACATAAGCAGCTGGAATTTAAACAAATCAGGGCAGCCATGCAAGGAGCAAGAGATCAAGCAGTCGCATAAAATTTAAAAAATAAAATTTGGGGGTAAAAATCAAACCTAACCTTGCAGTTTGGGGAAATCAAAAAGAGAGGGAGGATGGATGAGAGCCAGAGAGAGAAGAGAGGTAGAAGCAAATTTCAAACAATATTGAATATATCTTCAATTTCAGCTTTTTGGATCATGATATTCTAGAATTTTATTTTGTTCCCTCTTATCCAGATTCAAACAATTCTTTCTTTGAAGCTCTCTCCTCACTATTGTTAATGGATCACAGGAAAACAATATTGGGCTGGGCTATTAAAATTACTAGTCAATTGATCAACTTAGTATTAAGTTAACTTTATAGTAACCGAATTCGAATTAAGACATGCATTAAAACTTGAAAACATTACATATATTTTGGGATAAATAATTTTTTGGTCACTATACTTTAGGTCAACTTATAAATAAGTCACTAAACTTTTTTTTTTACAGTCAACTCACTAAACTTTAATTTTCTTACAAATCGTTATAAAAACTGTTAATTCATTTTTAACGAAAAATTTCAAAAATATTAGATTTCTCTCTCCTATGTGTCAAATTTCATGTTAGCTTTCTCTCTTCTATGTGTCAAATTCAGTTAAAAGTCAAAGGACTTAACGGTTTTTATAACATTTTGTAAGAAAACTAAAGTTCAGTGAATTGACTGTAAGAAAAAAAAAGTTCAATGACTTATTTATAAGTTGACCTAAAGTACAGTGACCAAAAAAATATTTATCCCCATATACTTTTCCTAGCCTGGCGAGCTAAAACATTATCCCTGTCCACCAAAATTCTAGGAACTTAATTTACTAACTAAGCACAAACTAAACATAGGAGTGTTCAACCGGTAAAAATTGGTCCGAACCGGACCAGTACCGAATCAAAATCGGTCAAATATTGATATCGATACCGGAACCGATTGAATTGGTATATCGAACCGACAGTACCAGTTCGGTACCGATTTTTACCGAAAATTAATATAATTATTATTTTTATTATTATTATTATTTTATTATTATAATCATTTTTTTATTATTGTTATTATTATTTTATTTTTATTATTATTATTATTAATATTATTATTATTTTTATTATTATAATCAGTATTTTATTATTATTATTAATAATAAATTAATAATAATAATAATAAATTAGAAAATCGGTATATACCGATCTGGTTCGATTTTTACCGAACCATAAAAACGCCGAACCGAAACTGGTACCGAAAACCGGCATATACCGGATTTTTTGTACCGAATGACCGGTTCTTTTTTATATCGAACCGACCGTTTCGGTGCAGTTCGAAAAGCCGAAAAACCAAAAAAATCGATCCAAATGAACAACCCTACTAAACAATGTACCTAAGAACAAAATATCAATAATAAGGGGCGAGGAAATTGAAGTATCTAACAACAGCTTGGAGTCGATCAGAGCCGATCCTAGGTTTTCTAAGGTCCAGGGTAAATTTTCTTAAGTGTGCCGCTTTATACAAATTAAATAAAAAAATAAATAAATTATCAACTAATTATTTTTATTAAAATTATAAGAATTTACAAAAGATAAGGAAGAACACTTTAAAATGTCATCGAAACAAAGAAACATCACATGTACCTACAAAATAAAAATATAAATGAAATCGATAAAACTAATGAAATACCCACTGTAGTTGGCAAATTTTACTGATTACACAATTGAACTTTTAATTTTTTAAATTACTCCACTAAACTAATTGTTATTTTTAAATTTGGTTATTCCATTAAAAAAATAAACGGACGTTAATTTTTTATCTACAAAACTAATTAATTACCCACTGTAGTTGGCACGTTTTACTGATTACACCATTGAACTTTTAATTTTTCAGATTACCCCATTAAACTAATTAAAAAATGATTAGAAACTTTAATTTTTTTTCATAAAATTAGTAAAGTTTCATAAAATATAGATTTAAAAAAATTAAAGGTTTATGAAACCTTACTGATTTTAAAAAAAATTCTTTTTTTTCTTTTGAAAATAATGTTTATTTTTTTGAATCTATATTTTATAAAATTTTACTCATTTTTTTAAAATATGAAAAATTTTCCAATTTTTTTCTTGAAAATAATATTTATTTATAAAAATTATTAATTTCTTTTTTGAAAAAATTGAATCAGTTTTTTTATTTATCTTTTACTGTTTTTTTATATTTTAATTTCTATTTTTAGTTTTTTTAAAAAATTTCTAATATTAAGAATGAGTCATTCTGTTAAAAAATTAAGTAGACATTAATTTAATTTAAAATCACTTTAATTTTTTTTGAATCTATATTTTATGAAACTCTACTTATTTTATGAAGAAAAAAAAGTTTCTAATATGTTTTACTTAAAATAATAATTATTTTTAAAAATAATTATTTTTAATTAGTTTGATATGGTAATTTAAAAAATTAAAAATTCAATAGTGTAATCAGTAAAATGTGCCAACTATAGTGGATAATTCATTAGTTTTGTAGATAAAAAATTAACGTCCGTTTATTTTTTTTTAACAAAATGACCCAATTTCAAAATAATAATTAGTCTAGTGGTGTAATTTAAAAAATTAATAGTTCAATGGTGTAATCAGTAAAACCTACCAACTACAGTGGGTATTTATTTAGTTTTGTCCAATAAAATTTAAACCACAAAATATCATTTGAAATGTCTTCTTGTTGCACTTTTAGATGCAAAATCATCAATTATACTATCACATTTAATATTTTCTAACATATCATTTTTAATGCATAATATTGTTAATCTTTTTATTATTTTATTTTTTTATACACATAAATATATAAACTTATTAAAAAATTTAGGCCCTCTCAACCATGGGCCCTGGCCGGTTGCCCTGTTGGCCCTTGCCCAGGGCTGGCTCTGGAGTCGATATAGCATTCCACTTTATCCCAATTGTTATAAAGAGCATGGTGAAGGCCGACGGATTCTGCACAGGGGCGGATCCAACTTTATAATTTAGTGGGGTCAAAATCAAAAAAAAAAACTCTTTAGAATAAAAATTTAATAACATGAAACACAACTAAATAATTCTCAAATATTATTTACAATAATATTTTTCGAGGTTTCATTGCTTAAAATTGTTGCATGATAACCTCATTTTTAATAGTTGCAAAAATATCGCACTCAATGTAAGTTAACAGTCATTCATTGATTCATCTCCCATTTGGTTACGGAGTACGTTGTTCACGATATTCATGACTGAAAATATCATTTCAACAATTGTAGTAGCAACGAGCAAAAGTAGATTCAACTTTAACAACAAATAGACTTAAGGATACACATCCTTTCTTTTCTTAATTTATTCATATCAATTAAAATGTATTTAAATTATATCAAAATTAAAATGTATTCATATCAATTTTAAACCTGAAAATACCTCAACTTAATATCAAAATTGATTCTATATTAATTTGGAACGGAGATACAAATTACTCCGTCAAGCATTAGAGAAGGAAAAAAAATCTAAATTTATTTATATACTCTCTCTCCCTAAAATTTGTATAAAGAAAAAGAAAATTTAGAGTGAGACAGTGAATGAAATTTTTTTAAATAGAAATAATAAGTAAATAATAAAAGAAAGTGACACGATAGGAAATAAATATTAGAGATAAAATGTATATAACAATCAAAGAGAGAGAAACTGAATAAAAATTTTAAAATTAAATATAACACAATTTTAGAGAGGAAATTAATTTAGGGGATGCTAAGTTGAATAAAATATTTATTGTTATGAAATGTTGGGAAAAAATACACAAATCAAATAAATTGTAATTGTTAAAAAGAGAACAAATTTTTTTAAAGAAAAAAGTAAAAGAGTACAATTGTTTATTAGTTATACACGAGAAAAAATAAAACTAAATAATTTTATGAAAATATATAATTGATATTTGATATTTTAATATGACACAATGGAATTATACAACACATGCTCCATGACACTTAAAAATTCAGTGCCCCTCTGCCCCAGCTTGGATCCGCCCCTGATTCTGCATGCATGGAGGGGCGATAAGGCAACCGTAGGAATAGCCATACCCGATAATTGGAGGTTTGAGTTCTTCCATGACCATCCCACTGCTGCCTGGCGACCCATTCAAGTCAAGCTTCCATCGGACTGAGTCGTAATGATAGAATCATAGTCCATAATCGCATTTCCCCTACTCAGCACAACTCTATCTTCCTCATTCGGGTTGTATTCCTTAGCAGCACCATTCAAATGACTTTCAAAACCCAATCTTAACTTCCTGTTCCTATCAGAAGAAGCAATGCCCCATTGGCCAATAAGAATATCCACATGGATCCTTAACAGCCCTTAGAAAAATAATTTCACATCGGTTAAATTCACTTTTTTACACCGTACTCACTCCGACATACAGATACATTCTTATATAGACTGAAATTTTTAACGGTCACCTCATTTTACTTCTTATTTTTAACAAACCGTTATAAATTTCCTTTGAATAAGTTGACTTACGGAAAAATTTCAATAATATTATTTTATCCAATTGTCCACGTGAACACGTCAAATAATAGCCAATTAACATAAGGGTCCCACAAATTTGTCCATGTGGCCATCAAAATAAAAAATTTATATGTTAAAATTAATTAAAATTTTGTAAAATGTTAAAAATTTATCCAAAAATATTTAAATAAATTACAAAGTTAGAAAAATAAAAAAATAAAACATGGAGTATTAAATGAAATACAATAATAGAACAAATTAACTTAATTAAACAACTTATTTAAACCCATCCTATTTAATGGGTTTTATTAAATTATTTAAGTTGTTTAATCAATTTGTTATATAATTATATATTGTTCTTTATTTTAATTGATCGAGATATATTTATTTTGTAAATAAAATTTCTTCCATGTTTTTCTCAAGTTAATAGAATTATTAAGATATATGTTTTTCTTCCATTATTCATTTGTTTAATTTGTTTCAACTTTCAAATTTACTTTTATTTTTCATAGATTTTTAGTGTGTGGATATTATTTGACAAGTCCACGTGGATAACTAGTTTAAAAATATTATTTTTTTAATTTTTCCGTTAAGAGTCAATTTATTTAAACAAAATTTAGAACGATTTGTTAAAAAATAAATAGTCAATAAATTGACAGTTAAAATTTTTAGTCTAGTGATACATTTGTAATCGTGGTCGAGTATACTAGAAAAAAGTTGATGGAACTCATTTCACATCTATGCTTCCAAATAAGCCATAATATCCCAACATGAGAGGCAACAAGATTGATGAGCGATCAAATGACTTTTGTCAAAAATAAGAAATGTTAGCATTTGAGCTTAAATGAAGTTTTAAACATGAGTTTTGAAGTTAGAATATAAGTGAATTCCATTAATTATTTGAGATGAATTTATATATAAATGTGTTCTACTATATGAATAGATTGAAAATCAATTATTAGAAAGCTCAAATTTATGGGGGTAATGAATGAGAAATTTATTCTCAAAGATCACCCATTAAAGAGAATAAATAAATACTTGTGAGAAGTGAGTCTCACATCGACCATGAAATAAACATTAAATTACTATATATACAATAAGATTGCTCTTGGGTTTGGGCCCCAAGGAGCACCCCACTTTTGTAGAAGGGAGAAGATATATGTAACGACCGAGAAAATCGAATTATAATGTAAATTAATTTTATTTGATTATATTGAATAAAATTATATTATATGTTTATTATAACGAGTAAGCAAGTTTAAGGTTGCTCTATAACCTAGGATGGATGTATGATCGTAGGATTCTAGCTATGTGCTATAAATAAAGTGTATGAATTTTCAAGACAAAAATAAAAGATTTCCGAGAAATTCTCCGAAAAATACTATTAATCCATTTCTGCTCGGGAATTATTTTTGAATTTTCGGGAAATACATAATGATAAAATTTTGAGTAAAGATGGATTATTCAATAATAATTCAGTTATGGCAAACGCAGTTTTTCGCCTGCGTACTCAATTTGAGAAGGTTAGGGAAAGTGAAGATTTGAATAAATAATGATTAAGTGTAGTAAGAAAGTTATTATATGGGAAAGAATACGAGTATAATACAAGGTATTGTACAAGTATGATACGAAAGATAACACAATGTATAGTGTGAATATTATACGAGAAGAATACGAGAATTATATGCAAAGAATATGAATAAGTCTTAATGGACTAGTAAAGATTGGACTTAAACTTTGTTAAGCCCAAACTAACTAATTGGCAAGCCCAAATGAAAGATGAATAAGGCCCAATGAAAAATATAGTCAAGGCTGAAAGATGATTTAATTCAAGTCCAAGGTTAGGCCCGAATTGAATTAAACCTAATCCCGAACCAAGAATCGAACCCGTGGGTCGAACCATTGGATCTCTAGGTGGGTAAAACCCATAGGGGGTCCCACGGGGTAGCATAGCCGGCCATAATGGCCATGAGGTGTCCAAGCTTCTTTGAGAAGCTTGGTTAAGGAGGTTTAGTAAGGAGGTAATTAAGGAGGTGACATTTAATACTTTAATGACTCACACTTTCAATTTAATGGTGAGATTGATTTGTGTGGTGGATGATGAGAGTATGTTTTGTAAGATTGAAAACTTAAGGGTTTTGATTGTGCAAGACCTAACTTAAGTGATCAACTTATAAATTAGAAATGTGTCCAAATGACCTTTCTACCCCAACTCTTGTAATTCTATAAATAGGAAGCATTAGTCTTCATTTTTCATTCCTTAAGCAATTCACCAACACTTGAGCTTATACACTTTGAGAGAGAGGGAGAAAATTTCAAAATTTGCTAAGGAAGAAGAAGAAGAATGCTAGATAATTCAACTAACTTAAGAACACCAAGAGGTAATGAAGCTTAAACCCTTAATCTTCATCTCTTTAATTTGATTTCTGATAGAGAAGTGGTTATTGGTGGATCATGTCTCATACGGAGTAATAAGGATGAATATTAGTGGACTAAAACATTAATAACCATGTATCAAGTGAAATCATAATCAAATGATTAAGAATGTAATGAAGAAAATGTGAAAACTTAGCGCATGATATTGGCGGACAAGTTTAAAACCATCGTGTATAGGATTAGATACTATATGCTTGGTTAGGATGATAGATGTTTGAATAATGGAAGGAATCCATTTTGAATAGAGTAAAAATCTCGTATAACAAAGTTATGGCGAAATTTTTAAGAAAAGACGTTAATCGTTGAAATCATTGCTAACAAGGATTTTTGAACGAAAATGGGATGTTAATAACGAACCTAGAAAGCTAGGGTTTCGTGAACATATTGAAGACCATAAAATTTTGAGTCATAGACTCAAGAACTGACGAATTTGGACATCGTATGAACGAATTACGGATGAACGAGCAATGAATGCTCAAGAACGTTAAATGGATGAATAATGAAAATTTAATCAAGTGGAAGATTTTCTAACGGATTTAGAAAATTATTCTGTCTGGGGAAAATCATAATGTGAAGAATGATAAGTGGGTTTTATACCCGTGAATCGGTTCCTAATTCAAGCTTAATCAGTGTTAATTCCTTGTTTTTATATTTATTTTTACTTGTTTTGCTTTGTTTTGTGTTTAGGATTGGTGGAATGGCATTTGGATAAAAAGGGTGGAAATTAAGGTGCAGTGTGGCAAGAAATTGGGCAAGCAAAGGAACAAAACAAAGTCAATTACAAGAGCTATGCCAGCCGGGGCGGGCGTTTTTAAGCCTAACACCCCCACCGGGGCGGGGGGGTCCAGAGTCAGGAGACAGAACACTAGCCCGCCGGGGCGGGCTCATTGCAAGGATAAACCCCCGCCGGGGCGGGGTGTACGAAAAAAAGGATAGCTTCCTATTGCTTTTGGAATGCTGCTGTAACATAAGGACTAGTATTTGGCTTGGGTTGGAATTCGTTTTGACAAGGAATTAGAGTCATATTACATGTTGTGGTTAGATATATTACAACAAAGATAATAGCATACGAAAAAAGTGGGAATTAATAGAGTAAGAAGACAGATTTTGGAGAAAGCATTGGAGTGAAGATAATTGAAGGATTTTCATATCAATTGCAGATTAAGGCTAAAGTGAAGGGTGTTCGGAATTTATTCTTCATCTCTAGTTTTATATTTGTAATTGGAAGGATGTTATCTTTAATTAATTCAGCTTTTATTTCATTGATGATGAACTAAGTACTTTTTAGGCTTATGACGGATCTTTAAGTGGAACGATGGTTATGTAGTCTTTGATTTTCAGTTTAATAAGCTATTCCTCAGTTTATCTATATTAATTTATGCTTGAATTTATGAATTGCCTGATCAACAATTCTTTGTGGACTTGTATGGATTCGAGAGAGGAAGCACGAGTCTAGACTTAGCTAATATAACATGTGTTCTTGAATTTTGTGAATGAACATAATCTTGATGAATTTTAGGATAGAGATATGCTTGACATCACATGTAATCCGATAAAGAACTTGAAATTAAACCTTCTTTAATTGTATTCCACATAGAGATATAGTGAGTTAGTTGATTAAGGTGTTTAACTTGATTCTATCTAATTTGTGGATTTGAGTTAATACGGTATTAGTGCATCGAGAGGTGGCTAGTTCTACTTATGTGTTCTTGATTAATAAACTGGGATAGTAAATTAAACTGGAATAAGGTGTAATAATCAGAGTGATGCTTAGAGTGAAGTCGTAAGTCTAATTCTCCAATATTTGTTTGAAAATTAAATTTTTAGGGTTTGTTGATTGTTTGGTGATTTTAATATTTTTAATACTTTTAGTTACAAACTTGAAATTGGTTAGTTTAATAAAATTTGGATTAATAGGAAATTAGTAATTGTGAGAGTTAATTTCTTGCTAGTCTCTGTGGGAACGATACTCTACTTACTATTATATTACTTGTTGACCACGTATACTTGCGTGCTGTGCGTAATTAGATTTTACCCAACACTTTTTTGGCACCGTTACCAGGGAGTTTAGTATATATTTTAATATTTTGCGATATCAGTTTAATTAGTTCAGTTTTACTTAAACATTTTTTATTTTTATTTTGATCGTCTTATTTCAGGTTTTTGAATTTAGTTTATGCAAACTCGATCCAAAAATCCAGACTTGCTTCCTTTTGAGGATGACATTGAGAGACGCTTTCAAAGGCTAAGTAAGTGGATCAAGGAAACAAGGGAAGACTTCAAAAGCTCTGAACAAGAAGAAGCAATGGTTGCCGAAGACCAGAAAGCGTTGAGGGACTTTGCTACACCTAAGGTGACTGAGCTGCAGTCGAGTATCACCAGGCCTGCTATAGCTGCAAACACATTTGAGATTAAGCCTGGGACTATTCAGATGACCCAAAACTCAGTTCAGTTTTGGGGACTTGTAAATGACGATCCGAATGAACATTTGATCAGCTTTTTAGAGATATGCGACACTTTCAAATACAATGGGGTGTCGGATGAAGCAGTCAGACTTCGCTTGTTCCCATTCACTCTGCGGGACAAGGCAAAGAGTTGGTTACACTCTCTACCATCGGGTTCAATAACTACATGGGATGACCTGACTCAAAAGTTTCTAGCTAAATTTTTCCCGCCAGCGAAGACTGTAAAGATTAGAAATGAGATTACTATGTTTGATCAGGAACATGGGGAATCATTGTACGAGGCATGGGAGAGATACAAAGAGTTGCTCAGAAAATGCCCACATCACGGATTGCCTAAGTGGTTGCAGATGAAAACATTTTACAATGAATTACATGGGAATCTCAGGACAAGTATTGATGCAGCTTCGGGTGGAGCTTTTGTGGCAAAGAATTATGAGGAGGCGTATCAGTTGATAGAGACAATGGCAGCTAACAATTACCAGTGGCCCACGACAAGAATGACACAACCTACGATAGCTGGAGTGTTAGAGGTAGATGGAGTGACGGCAATAACAGCGCAGATTTTAGCACTCTCTAAGAAGTTTGATGTTTGGTCAGGGGTACAAACACAGCAAGTTACAGTTATGTGTGAATTGTGCCCGGGTGAACATCCTATAGATCAGTGTGCAATTAACCCAGCGTCAGTGCAATTTTTGGGTAGCTACAACAGAATTCCACAGAATACGTACCAGAATACATACAATCCGGGGAATAGGAATCATCCTAACTTTTCGTGGAGTAATAATCAACATCAGCAAGCTCCACGACCATCTTATCCCCCAGGATTTCAGAATCAATAACAACAACCAGCTCAACATCAAGAGAGGAAATCAGATTTAGAGGAGTTGGTGTCAAAGTATATAACAAGCAACGAGGCAGCCATGAAAAACCAAGTAATCGTCATGAAATCGCAAGAAATATCCATCAAAAATTTAGAAAATAAGATGGAAAGATAGCTCTTGCATTGAATAACAGGCCTCAAGGAACATTACTAAGTGATATAGAGAAAAATCTGAAAGGTAATCACGAGCAATGTCAGGAAATTATGTTGAGAAGTGGAAAACAGCTTGAGGGTCAAAAAAGAGAAAATTTGGCTGCAAAAGAGGATGATAAAGAAAATGAAAATAAGGTGGTTGAGGACAGACAAGGGGAAGAAAAGCAAGTGGAAAAGTACAAGACAGTTAACGAACCGGTTGTTTATCCTCCCCCACCTTTTCAGCAAAGAGTTCAAAAACAGAAATTGGATAAGCAATTCGCTAAATTTTTAGAAGTTTTTAAGAAACTTCATATTAATATTTTGTTCGCCAAAGCCCTTGAGCAGATGCCAAGTTATGCTAAATTCATGAAAGGGATTTTTCCAGGAAAAAGTTGGAAGATTTCGAAATAGTGGCATTAACAGAGGAGTGTAGTGCGGTTTTACAGCGAAAGTTGCCACCAAAGTTAAAAGATCCGGGGAGTTTTACCATTCTATGCACGATTGGGAACATAGCATTCAATAAGTGTTTATGTGATTTGGGGGCAAGTATGAACCTTATACCATTATCAGTGTACATAGAATTGGGTTTGCCAGCTCCAAAGCCTACGAACATTTCATTGTAGTTGGCAGATAGGTCAGTTACGTACCCAAGAGGTATTGTGGAGGATATTTTGGTCAAGGTTGACAAATTTATATTTCCCGCGGACTTCATAATTCTGGATTTTGAGGAAGATAAGAACATCCCAATCATCTTAGGGAGACCGTTCTTGGCTACGGGAAGGACTCTCATTGATGTGCAAAAAGGTGAACTAACTATGAGGGTCCAAGATCAGGAAGTAAAGTTCAATGTTTTCAAAGCCATGAAATTCCCCACAGATGAAGAGGAGTGTTTCAGGATGGATGCCATTGATCAAATAATCAGCGAAGAAATGGGTAAAAGTTTGGCTAATGATCCATTGGAAACAACATTATTGGGAGATGAAGATTTATATGATCTGAAATTTGTGGATTACTTGCAAATGTTGGATTCCTTACCATGAGTGAGCAGATTGAAAGAACCGCTTGAACCATTGCACACGGAGGAAAGAGCCACAACAAGGATGAAACCTTCATTGGAGGAGCCACCTACTCTCGAACTTAAGCCACTCCCTAAACACCTCAGGTATGCATATTTAGGCAATTTTAATTCTTTACCTGTTATTATTTCTGTTGCACTTAACGAATTGTAGGAAGAAAAGTTGCTGAGAGTGCTTAGAGACCACAAACCGGCCATAGGATGGATAATTACAGATATCAAAGGAATCAGCCCATCCTTTTTCATGCATAAAATTCTGATGGAAGAAGATACAAAGCAGACAGTGGAGCAACAGAGACGGCTCAACCCAATCATGAAAGAAGTAGTGAAGAAATAATTCCTAAAATGGTTGGATGCATGAATCATCTATCCGATTTCAGATAGTAAGTGGGTCAGCCCGGTTCAATGTGTGCCGAAAAAGGGAGGAATAACCGTGGTACAAAATGATGACAATGAGCTAATTTCGACGAGGACAGTGGCTGACTGGAGGGTTTGTATGGACTACAGAAAATTGAATAAGGTAACTCGAAAAGATCACTTTCCTTTGCCTTTTATCGATCAGATGGTGGACAGATTAGCGGGACACGAGTACTACTGCTTATTGGATGGGTATTCGGGATATAATCAGAGAGTCATTGCGCCTGAAGATCAAGAGAAGACTGCTTTCATGTGCCCATACGGTACATTCGTATTCAGGAGAATGTCATTCGGCTTGTGTAATGCACCCGCTACCTTCCAACGGTATATGATGGCCATCTTCTCGGACGTGGTGGAGAAAAATGTGGAAGTCTTCATGGATGACTTTTCTGTCTATGGGGATGATTTTGATGCTTGTCTAGAGAATTTGGTGATGGTTTTACAGAGATGCACAGAAACAAATTTGGTACTTAACTGGGAAAAGTGTCATTTCATGGTTGAAGAAGGAATAATTTTGGGGCACAAGGTCTCAGCTAAAGGATTAGAGGTTGATAAAGAAAAGCTGGAAACGATTGAAAAACTTCCACCACCAACTTCAGTTAAGGGAATTCGAAGCTTTTTGCGACATGCCAGGTTCTACATGAGATTTATAAAAGACTTCTCTAAAATTGCAAAACCATTATGCAATCTTTTAGAGAAGGATTCAATGTTTAAGTTTGATGAGGATTGCAAGTTGGCATTCGAGCTATTGAAGAAGAAATTGACTACAGCTCCCGTTATCATCGCACCGGATTGGAATATGCCGTTCGAATTAATGTGTGATGTAAGCGACTATGCGGTTGGGGCTGTTTGGGGTCAACGCCGAGAGAAAGTATTTCACGCCATATACTATGCAAGTAAGACCCTTATGGAGACCCAAATGAATTACACAACTACGAAAAAGGAATTACTTGCAGTAGTATATGCTTTCGATAATTTTGGGCATATTTGATCGGGACAAAGGTAATAGTTTATACAGATCACTCGCCCATTCGATACCTAATCTCGAAGAAAGATGTTAAGCCATGACTTATCAGGTGGATACTTCTCCTACAAGAATTTGATTTAGAAATAAAAGATAGAAAGGGTACATAGAATCAAGTTACACACCATTTGTCAAGGCTGGAAAATCAGGGTAAAAATGAAGAGGATAGGTGTATAATTAATGAGTCATTTCTGGATGAGCAACTGTTTGAGATCAATACAGAATTTCCATGGTACGCGGATTTTGCTAACTATCTAGTGAGCAATATCCTTCCACCAGATCTTACACGACAGTAGAAAAAGAAATTCCTACATGACATCAAGTGGTACATGTGGGATGAGCCATACCTATTCAAACAGTGCGCCGATAAGATGCTTAGAAGGTGTGTACCCTACAGTGAAGTGAAGAACATATTGCACGAATGTCACTCATCTGCATATGGGGGACATTACGATAGTGAGAGAACATCGGCAAAAGTGCTTCAACCCGGGTTTTATTGGCCTACATTATTTAAAGATGCCCACCAGTTCGTAAAAAGTTGTGATAGATGTCAACGGGTGGGCAACATATCGATAAGGAATGAGATGCCACTATAAACTATCTTGGAAGTTGAAATTTTTGATGTATGGGGCATTGATTTTATGGGGCCATTCCCTTCCTCATTTAACAATCAATATATATTGCTTGTGGTTGACTATGTATCGAAATGGGTTGAAGCCATAGCACTACCAACAAATGATGCCAAAGTGGTTCCTAAATTGTTGCAAAAGAATATTTTTATAAGATTTGGCACGCCTAGAGCTATAATAAGTGATGAGGGAAGTCACTTCTATAATAAATCATTCACAACTCTTTTGGCAAAATATGGGGTCAACCACAAGGTAGCTACAACATATCATCCCCAAACAAGTGGGCAAGCTGAGGTCTCAAACAGGGAGGTAAAGAGAATTTTGGAGAAGGTAGTGATTCCGAATTGAAAAGATTGGTCTCTCAGATTGGATGATGCACTATGGGCCTACAGAACTGCTTACAAGACACCAATTGGGATGTCACCATATCAGTTGTTATATGGGAAAGCTTGTCACCTACCTGTCGAGTTACAACATAAGGCCTACTGGACAATTCAGAAACTCAATTTCGATCAAGCAGCTGCGGGTGAAAAGATGTTACTTCAGTTAAATGAACTCGATGAATTCTGACTTCAAGCTTACGAGAACTCCAAGTTATACAAAGAAAAGGTAAAGAAATGGCACGACAAGAAAATCATGCAGATAACATTAGAACCGGGACAATCGATTGCGATAAAAATTGTTTAACTCAAGATTGCGAGTGTTCCTAGGGAAGCTAAAATCGAGGTGGTCGGGTCCATTTACCATCAAAAGAGTTTTCTCACATAGCGTCATTGAACTCTACAGTAGAAACCCATTGGAGACTTTCAAGGTCAACGGTTGAAGCATTATTTGGGTGGCGAGTCCAATTAGAATGCCATCGCGATCACACTCGCCGACACGCCATAAACAGGGAGTAGTCGGGCTGAACGACTTAAAATCAAGCGTTAATTGGGAGGCAATCTAATTTTACTTTTATTCTTTGTATTGTTATCCATGCTAGTTAGATTATAGTTTAGAATAATAAATAGGATATAATAATTTCATTATGTAGTTATTTAGTTGTATTGCTCTAGATAATCTAGTCTCTCATGCTTTGATTGCGCAAGATCTAACGATACTTATGTTTTCATAATGAGCAGGTAATTAAGGAGATAATAGTTGCATTAAAGAAGAAACAACAAGCAAAACAGAGGCCATTTGCAGCAAGCATGCCCGCCAGGGCAGGGTCCCTAAAGCACAACACCCCAGCCGGGGCAGGCTTATAAGGCATAGTACCCCCCGCCGGGGCGGGGGTCCTAAAGTTGAACCAGCACTTTTCGGCAGTTACATCAAGTTGCCACTACTACTTCTTCCTCAAATAAAACTCGCACTCCCATCCATATTCTCTAATCTATACCCACGTTTTGGGAATTGACTCTCCATCACCTCACTCAATTAAACTACCCACTACTTCAATCCACTAATCCACTTCACAACCCTATATGTAAGACCCCAACTTTTATGAATAAAGAATAATTTTCTCGAAATATATAAAAATTTTTATTATGGTATGGATTGATATAATGTTATAGTTGTGGATAATATTTATAAATTTTGCAAAGTAAGCAAGTGGTTATATAATATTCGATTGGTCGGGGAATAATCGTTTTAACAGAGAATATTCGTATGACGACACAATCATTGGTGGACCCCACAATGAAAGTATTGTCGTAGTTAGAAAATGACATAATTATCTTTTTATAAAAATAACGGCGGAAGTTTTACCGTTAAACTGTTAAACTACCTGGTAGTAAAAGTACAGTAATACACGTGGTTGTATAGTAGCACACGGTATTGATTATTGATGCTTACGTGAGAAGTCACTCAGTTATATTCAATTATTGCTACAGTAATTGCTGCATTAGATCTCTCATATTATTGATTCAATTATTGTCACAGTATCATCTGCATAATATGTTATATTATTAAATCAATAATTGAGATGACAAAGTTGTTCATATTATTATTTACAATATTGACAATGTCTAGAAAGTTCTATCAAGGAGAGGTTTGGTCACCTAATTGCGCGCCAATAAAGAGAAATCCTTATCGAAAAACCCCCTCTTTCCTGGGAATGATCTGGTTGTTAAATATTGTGAGTTATGATATTAATGATGAATAAGTTCATGTTGATTAAAGATAAAATTGATGGCTCCATTGTGTGGGATTTTTTAGTGTTAATGGAAATTGACATTTATTTCGATAATAATTAATATCTGGAGGTTATATTGATCAATCGGGTAATTAACCGGATAAATGAGTAATTAATTGCTATTAATTCACATGCTTATAACTATGTGTTCACATGTGTGTACTATTAATTCACATGATTTACTATTAGGGGAATTGGTACAAGATTGATAATACTTGCATGACTAAATTAAAAATGGGGGTATAGATGAAGGTACTATATTGTAATTAATTTTTTCACATGATTATACTATTAAGTCACATGAATGAACTATTAATTCACATTATTTACTATTAGAGGAGGTGGTGTAAGTTTGATAATACTTGCAGGACTAAAGTAAAAAATGAAGAAAAAAAGGGAGGTATTATACTGTAATATTTTGAGCACCAAAATGTGCAATTATTGAAACTATATTTTTCTATAAATAGAAGCTCATTCTTCCTTCATTTCTCACCAATTCACTAAGTCTCATAAGAGTAATTATTATAGAGAGAAATTATAGAGAGAAAGAAGAAGAGAAGTCTGCTACCTCACTATTCTAGTATCCAGTTTTCTTTTAAAGTAAGGGATATTATTTCTTTCGTATTCATGAAGAGAGCTATTGCTATTCCATTTCTTATTATTTTGTTGGAATAACCTGTCTATGCGGTCTATCGCATGCCTGGTGAATTCTGTTGTTATTCCATTCTTTATTATTTTGTTGGAATAACCTGTCTGTGCGGTCTATCGCATGCCTGGTGAATTCTATTGTTATTCCATTCTTTATTATTTTGTTCGAATATCCTGTCTGTGAGGATTACGCATGACCTGGTTCCATTTTTTATTATTCTATTGGAATATCCTGTTTGTGCGGGTTACGCATGACCTGGTTCCATTCTTTATCATTCTGTGGGAATAACCTGTTTGTGCGAATTACGCACGCCTGGTGAATTCTTTTGTTATTCTTTTCTTTATTATTTTGTTGGAATAACCGATCTATGTGGATTATCGCATGCATGGTGAATGATCATTCGTATTCATTCCTTATTAAATTGTGAAAATGATCTGTCTACGTGGATTACCGCATGGCAGGCAAAAATCCATTTGCGGTTTCATAAATTCTATTATACTCAATTGGTTAAAGTTTTGGCTTCTATACTCCATGAAATTAGTGGAATATCCTTAATATTTGCGCTTCATCCAGTATCTTTTCATGGAAATATTCTTCTAAACATTCTTGAATTTTACTCCACAAAGCAGTATCATGTTGACAATTTGGACGTTATTGATTTCAGGATAAATTAACTTATAAATCTTTAAAATTTATTCTTAAACTTGTTTTGTTGAATTATTATGTCATTGTCATCATCCTCATGCTTATATTGTGAAGAAAGTCATCTTTGGCTTACGTGCATAGATGGACTTGGTAAGATTATGACCTATAATGTTATAAATGATGTGGTAAAAGACCTCAGTGGCCTATAGTGCATTGATAAACAGTTTTTGGTATGATTATGACCAGGATTATTCGGTATAGTCATGACCATTGATGATTTAATGAATATCCTTGGCCTGTAGTGCAGGGATGATTCGATGATGTGGTTTATTTATTAAGCTGAGTCTCAGCGATAAAAATTGATGAAAACATTTTAAATCATAGAAGATAGTAGATATCATGCTCTACTTGACTCTTCTAATGGATTGCTTATTCCGCTGCAGTTAAACTTGTTGTCTATTATATTCTATCAGTTTAACATTGTTGAAGGCTAATGATAATTTATTCTGCATTATCTTAGTCATAATATTTCTTATTGGGCTAGTTGATCTCACCCTTTCTTTCACTGCTCTCTTCAGGAAATGAGAACGTAGCCGGGACTAGTCGGGCAACAGAGTGACGATCCAGATGATAGCATTAGTAGTCCTCACTATTCTGTTAAATAGTGTGATAATAAATGTAATGAGGACTCCATTGAGTGTGGATATTGTCTAGATGACAATATTCTTATTAAAACTCTTAGATTATGTTTTGTCGTATTTTACACGACTGTTGTATAATTAAGTTGTATTTGAATTTAGTACCATGTATTTGGTGACTCAAGATGGGTGATGTATACCTATTTTGGGGGTGTCGCAGTTGGTATCAACGCTTAGGGATATGATCCCTGGCTGAAATGTGAGACAAGAACTAGGAGGGGAGAGATGGGAAATTCCTTCGCTAGTATGACTTACCTAAGTTTATTTGGTATTTAATTGGTCAGTCAGAGTATAGGGATAATATGCGATATGTTAATTAACCCTTGTTTTATGACAGTATTTGAAAATGGCATCCGAAAATGTTGAGATAAGCAATGAAGCACATGAGACCGTTGAGTCACCACATATTAATACCCAGGATAATGTGCAACAGGAAGACAATAATCCTTAGGTAAACAACAACGATCAAATGATGAACGATGGGACGTTCAGAGGTTTTATGCAATTCATGCAACATCAGGCGAGGGCGGCTCCTGTCCAAAATACAGGTGAAAACACTGACAACTCTCGGACGGTCACCGCTAAGCAGTTCAAGGAGCTGGGACCACCGAAGTTTTTTGGAGAGCCAAAACCACTTAAGGCGGAGACGTGGATAAAGCAGATCACCGAGATATTTGATATATTGGGATGCTCCGAGGAGCAAAAGGTTCCCTTTGCCACCTTTATGTTGCGAGCAGAGGCAGATTACTGGTGGTAATCTATAAAGCATATTCAACCTGCCGCACTGAAGATGACTTGGGAGAAGTTCCAAGAACTGTTCAACGACAAGTACTTTTCCGAAAGTATTCGTCACATGAAAGAGGTAGAGTTCATTAAACTGAAGCAAAACAACATGTCTGTGTCGCAGTACGAAGCCAAGTTTGCCGAGTTGTCCCGGTTTGCATCCCACTTAGTTGATAACGAGGAGAGAATGACGAGGATGTTTCTAAGAGGTTTGAAACCCGAGATACATTAATATTTGATTTCTCATAAACTGTGTTTGTATTCAGATGTTGTAAATAGGGCTCAGTTATTGGAACGCGATAATGAGTCGACCCAACCAAGAGAAAGCAGCCGACAAAATGATAATACCAATGGTAACAGTCATCGAAGCGGTGACAACAAGCGTGGAGGGAATCAACATACCAGAAATGGTAATCACTTCAGTGGTAATCATGGCCATGAGTGGACATTTCAAGAAGAGGAGATTCAACAATGATGGAAAGACGTCAGCACCAGCACCTGTTGTTAAGGAAGGAGAACGACCACCGGTCGTATGTTACAAATGTGGAGGGGAGGGACATATCAGTCCAAACTGCGTGATGCAGTCCAAAGCATGTTACAATTATGGAAAAGAAGGTCACCTAGCCCGATTTTATCGTGCACCAAAGTGAAGTCCAGCTGGGATGGAGGCATCAAAGGCCGTCCCAGACAAGACAAAATCGGTAGTTCAAGGGAGAGCGTTTGTTGTAACCTCCCAAAAAGCGAGGAATCCGAACGAGGTGATCACGGGTAAGCCAATCATAAACTCTAGTGAAGTATATACCTTATTTGATACCGGTTCTACCCATTCTTTTATTTCTCCTACTTGCGCTCAACGTTTAAATTT
Source organism: Panax notoginseng (assembly GCA_016801055.1). Taxonomy (NCBI): domain Eukaryota; kingdom Viridiplantae; phylum Streptophyta; class Magnoliopsida; order Apiales; family Araliaceae; genus Panax; species Panax notoginseng. Next base: position 91,295,742 of record CM029013.1, on the reverse strand, counting down.
GACTACGTAGAAATTAGACTTTGACTTATCTGTGAAAATTCCGTTGGGAGAAACCTTCATTACATCCACTATTTATAAGTCTTATTTGGTTCAAATCGGTAACCGCACGTTACCTGTCGATCTTATTTCTTTGAAAATACATGCATTTGATGTGATTTTAGAGATTGATTGGTTAACTACTCATCATGCTAAAATCGATTGTTTTCGTAAGGTTGTTAGCTTTCATATTCCTAACGAACCTATTATGCGAATTCAAGTAACCAAACCATTAAAATCAATCACTGTCATATCAAGCCATAAAGCTATTCATTTATTGAAAAACGAATGTCAAGTATTTTTAGCCCATGTCACGGATTTAAATAAAAATACGTCAGATTTGAATGACATTTCTATTGTTAATAAATTTCCTGACGCATTCCCTGAAAAACTTCCTGGCCTACCCCCAGAGCGTGAAATTAAATTTTGTATCGACCTTGAATCCGGTACAAAATCCATTTCTAAAGTCCCATATCTAATGGCTCCTATTGAACTTCAGGAATTAAAAATTCAACTACAGGAATTGTTAGACATCAGTTTCATTCGTCCTAGTACGTCTCCTTGGGGTGCTCCTGTTCTATTTGTGAAGAAGAAAGATGGAAGTATGCGACTTTGTATTGATTATCGGGAGTTGAATCATGTCATCATCAAAAATAGGTACCCGTTGCCTCGCATTGATGACCTGTTTGACCAGTTGTAAGGAGCCAAATTCTTTTCAAAGATTGATCTTCGTTTCGGATATCATCAGTTGAAGATTAAAACTGATGACATTCCAAAGACTGTTTTAGAACTCGGTACGAGCATTATGAATTCCTAGTCATGTCTTTTGGATTGATTAATGCTCCTGTTGCCTTCATGGACATGATGAACCGAGTATTCAAGGAATATTTGGATCACTTTGTGGTCATCTTTATTGATGACATCCTCATATACTCCAAAACCCGTGAAGACCATGAGCAACACTTGAGGCTGATACTCCAAAAGCTTCGTGAAAATAAACTATATGCCAAGTTGAAGAAATACGAGTTCTGGCTTGAGGAAGTTACATTCCTTGGGCACATGATATCAAATCATGGAATATCTGTTGACCCAGCGAAGATTGAAGAAATTCAAAGCTGGGAGCAACCAAAGTTAGTGACCGAAGTACGTAGCTTTCTCGGCTTAGCTGGTTATTATCGGAGATTCGTGAAAGGATTTTCTCGAATCGCTACTCCATTAACTCAGCTGACTCGAAAAGATACAAAGTTCAGTTGGAACGAGAAATGTGAGAAGAGTTTTCAAGAACTCAAGAGGAGACTCATTTCAGCACATGTTCTGACAATACCATTTGGCTCGGAGGGATTTGTCATCTACAGTGATGCTTCAGGCAAAGGGTTAGGATGTGTTCTCATGCAACATGGGAAAGTCATAGCCTATGCCTCACGACAACTCAAAGAATATGAGAGGAATTATCCTACTAATGATCTAGAGGTGGCAGCAGTCGTTTTTTCGCTTAAGATTTAGAGGTATTACCTGTATGGAGAGAAGGTAGAGATCTATACGGATCATAAAAGCCTCAAATATTTCTTCACTCAAAAGGAACTTAACATGCGGCAACGACGTTGGCTTGAGCTGTTGAAAGATTATGATCATACCATTCAATACCATCCTAGAAAAGCGAATGTAGTAGCTGACGCATTGAGTAGAAGATCATATGCGGGTACGAGTGCGATATTGTCAACGCAAAGGCCCATTTTGTATAACTTACAAAGGATGGAGATAGAGTTAAAGACTCCAAAGACCTATGCGATGATGATGAATATACGAGTAGAACCGACTTTAATCGATAATGTTAAAGCTGCTCAAACTACAGACCTGGAGCTGATGCGTATGAAGAAGAAAGTACAAGAAGGTGCTATTTCGGAAGTAAGAATCGATGAAGAAGGAATACTTCGAGTTAACTCCAGACTTTGTGTTCCTAACGATTTTGACTTGAAGTATAAAATCACGATGGAGGTGCACAACACACTGTTTGCAATCCATCCTGGGAGTACCAAGATGTATCGTGATCTTTGACATATATTTTGGTGGAACAATATGAAGAGAGAGATAGCGGGATTTATCTCAAGGTGTCTAACTTGTCAACGAGTCAAGGCGGAGCATCAAGTGCCAAAAGGTCCATTGCAACCACTTGAAATTTTAGAATGGAAGTGAGAGCACATTACCATGGATTTTGTTACTGGTCTTCCCAAGGTTTATCAAGGCATAGATGCGATTTGGGTCATTGTTGATAGATTGACCAAGTCTGCTCATTTCTTACCGATGCGAAAAACTTTTACACTTGAATGTCTTGTTAGTATGTACTAACATGCGAAAAATAAGATTGTAAGACTGCATGGTATGCCAGCATCCATAGTTTCTGATTGAGACCCAAGATTCACTTTAAGATTTTGGGTTAGTTTGTAAAAAGCTATGGGCACGGATTTACGATTTAGTTCGGAATATCATCCTCAAACGGACGGGAAATCAGAGAGAACTATTCAAACTCTTGAGGATTTATTAAGACTCTGTGTCCTTGAGTTTAAAGGAAGTTGGGACAAGTTCTTACCATTAGTGGAGTTTTTTTACAACAACAGTTATCAAGTAAGTATTAGCATGGCTCCATTTGAGGCGTTGTATGGAAGAAAGTGTCATTCTCCAGTATGCTGGGATGAGGTGGGTGAAGCAACGTTGTTGGGATCAGATTTGGTATGTATGACTACGGAAAAGATTCAAACGATCCGACAATATATAAAAACCTCACAAGATCGACAAAAGAGTTATGCTGATCTTCATCGAAAGGACGTGGAATTCAATATTGGAGATCATGTGTTGTTACGTGTTGCTCCATGGAAAGGAGTTACGAGATTTGGAAAGAGAGGCAAGCTCAATCCTCGATTCATTGGCCCATTTTTAATCCTCGATCGAGTAGGAACTGTGGCCTATAGACTCGCCTTACCACCAAGTATATCTCGTGTTCATAACATTTTTCACATATCTATGTTACGTAAATATGTGAAAGACCTGAACCACATTATTGAATTAGAACTAGACGAGATAGAGGAAGATTTAACGTATAGAGAGTTACCTGTTAAAATCTTGGATAAGAAAGATCATATTCTACGCTCTAAGGTTACACGTCAAGTCAAAGTTTTGTAGAGAAACCACGATGTGGAAGAAATGACCTGGGAGTTAGAATTTGAGATGAAGTCAAGATATCCTCACCTCTTCGATATACCAGGTACGTACCCTAATTTCGAGGACAAAATTTTATAAGAAGGGGAGGTTGTAAGACCCCAACTTTTATGAATAAAGAATAATTTTCTCGAAATATTTTTTTTATATTATGGTGTGAATTGATATAATGTTATAGTTGTGGGTAATATTTATAAATTTTGCAAAGTAAGCAAGTGGTTATATAATATTCGATTGGTCGGAGAATTTTCGTTTTAACGGGGAATATTCGTACGACAGCACAATCATTGGAGGACCCCACAACGGAAGTATTGTCGTAGTTAGAAAATAATATAATTATCTTTTTATAAAAATAACGGCGAAAGTTGTACCGTTAAACTGTTGAACTACCCGGTAGTAAAAGTACAGTAATACGCGTGGTTGCATAGTAGCACACGCTATTGATTACTGATGCTTACGTGAGAAGTCACTCAGTTATATTCAATTATTGCTACAGTAATTGCTGCATCAGGTCTCTCATATTATTGATTCAATTATTGTCACAGTATCATCTGCATAATATGTTATATTATTAAATCAATAATTGAGACGACAAAGTTATTCATATTATTATTTACAATATTGATAATGTCTAGAAAGTTCTGTCAAGGAGAGGTTTGGTCACCTAATTACGCGCCAATAAGGAGAAATTCTTATCGGAAAACCCCTCTTTCCTGGGAATGATCTGGTTGTTAAATATTGGGAGTTATGATATTAATGATGAATAAGTTCGCGTTGATTAAAGATAAAATTGATGGTTCCATTGTGTGGGAATTTTTAGTGTTAATGGAAATCGACATTTATTTCGATAATAATTAATGTCTGGAGGTTATATTGACCAATCGAGTAATTAACTAGATAAATGAGCAATTAATTGCTATTAATTCACATGCTTATAACTATGTGTTCAAATGTGTGTACTATTGATTCACATGATTTACTATTAGGGGAATTGGTGCAAGATTGATAATACTTGCATGACTAAATTAAAAATGGAGGTATATATGAAGGTACTATACTGTAATTAGTTTTTTCACATGATTATACTATTAAGTCACATGAATGAACTATTAATTCACATTATTTACTATTAGGGGAGGTGGTGCAAGTTTGATAATACTTACAGGACTAAAGTAAAAAATGAGAAAAAAAGGGAGGTATTATACTGTAATATTTTGAGCCCCAAAATGTGCAATTATTGAAACTATATTTTTCTATAAATAGAAGCTCATTCTTCCTTCATTTCTCACCAATTCACTAAGTCTCACAAGAGCAATTATTATAGAGAGAAAGAAGAAGAGAAGTCTGCTACCTCACTATTCCAGTATCTAGTTTTCTTCTAAGGTAAGGGGTATTATTTCTTTCATATTCATGAAGAGAGTTATTGTTATTTTATTCCTTATTATTCTGTTAGAATAACCTGTCTGTGCGGTCTATCGTATGCCTGGTGAATTCTGTTGTTATTCTATTATTTATTATTCTGTTGGAAAAACCTGTCTGTGCGGTCTATAGCATGCCTGGTGAATTCTGTTGTTATTCCATTCTTTATTATTCTGTTGGAATATCCTGTCTGTGCGGATTACGCATGACCTGGTTCTATTCTTTATTATTCTGTTAGAATATCCTGTCTATGCGGGTTACGCATGACTTGGTTCCATTCTTTATCATTCTGTGGAAATAACCTGTCTGTGCGGATTACACACGCCTAGTGAATTCTTCTGTTATTCCATTCTTTATTATTTTGTTAGAATAACATATCTATTTGGATTACCGCATGCATGGTGAATGATCATTCGTATTAATTCCTCATTAAATTGTGAAAATGATCTGTCTACGTGGATTACCGCATGGCGGGCAAAAATCTATTTACGGTTTCATATATTCTATTATACTTAGTTGGTTAAAGTTTTGGCTTCTATACTGTGACACCCCCAAATCCCTTCTCGTAATCCTTCAACTGTCGTTATGCATACGCGATGACTTTACCGTTTTGCATTAGCACATAGCCAAGTCCTTTATGCGACGCATCACTAAAAACAACAAAATTTCCTGTATCATCCGGAAGAGATAACACAGGCGCCGTACTCAACCTCTTCTTCAATTCTTAAAAACTTTCCTCACACTTCTCTGTCCACACAAATTTCACAGCTTTACGAGTTAAATTCGTGAGCGGAGTTGCGATCTTGGAAAAGTCTTGAATGAATCTTCTATAATATCCTGCCAATCCAAGAAAACTTCTTACTTCTGATGGCGTTCTCGGCTGATCCCAGTTAATCACGGCTTCTACTTTAGATGGATCTACCGAAATTCCGTTTTTATCGATCACGTGCCCAAGAAATTGCACTCGTTCAATCAAAAATTCACATTTCGAAAACTTGGCATACAACTTTTCCTTTCTCAATACTTCCAATGTTAATCTCAAATGCTCTTCGTGTTCTTCTTTGGTTTTCAAATATACCAAAATGTCGTCTATAAATACCACTACGAACTTGTCCAAAAACGGCTTGAACACACCATTCATTAGTCCCATAAATGTTGCAGGAGCATTCGTAAGACCAAATGACATTACTAAAAATTCGTAGTGACCATATCGCGTTCTGAATGCTGTCTTCGGTACATCCTCTGGCCTCACCTTCAGTTGATGATAACCGCTTCTCAAGTCTATCTTGGAAAAGTATCTTACTCCCTTCAATTGATCAAACAGGTCGTCGATCCTCGGTAATGGATATCTATTCTTAATCGTGACCTTATTCAGTTCTCTGTAGTCAATGCAGAGCCGCATCGATCCATCCTTCTTTTTCACAAACAACACCGGCGCTCCCCACGGCGATACACTCGGTTGGATGTACTTCTTGTCCAGTAATTCTTATAATTGTACCATTAATTCTTTCATTTCTACTGGTGCCATTTGGTATGGTGCCTTCGATATTGGAGCAGTTCCAGGCGCCAAATCGATCACGAAATCTACCTTTCTATCTAGTGGAAGTCCTGACAAATCGTCTGGAAATATGTCGACGAAGTCCCTTACAATTGGTATTTCTTCTACCTTCAGATTTTCTTTTTGACTGTCAACTATGTAAGCTAAGTATCATACACAGCCGTGTCTTAATAACTTCCTGGCCTACATCATCGTCAGATAACTCGCTTGTCTAGGCGACTTGCTACCATAAAACACAACCTTTGATGGAGTCATAAGGTTAATACGCTTCTTTTGACAATCAATTACAGCCCCGTAATTGAATAACCAGTCCATTCCCAAGATAACGTCAAATTCCCCAAGTCGAATAGGGATAAGATCTACGTTCATGATATTACCCTTAATATTCACTCTACAGTTCTTATGCACGCACTTAACAGGGGTTATCTCTTTATTCGCAATTTCTATGTTCATGGGATGTTCCAACTCATCCTTAAGCAAATCTAAACTATTAGCAAAGTCATCGGATATAAAGGAACAAGTAGCACCCGAATCAAATAAAATATAGGCATTAATTTTATTGATCGGAATGATACCTGACACCACATCACGAGACTGAACTGCATCCTGCACCGTCATGTTAAAAGTCCTGGCGGTCGGTCGGTTTGTTGCGGTTGGTTCGGTGATAGTTAAGGCATTTCCACTGTTGTTTCCCCGGTTTCCTCCTGATCCTGACCCTCCCGATCCCTTCTTAGGACAGTCTCTTGCCAGATGGTCCTTCAAACCATAAATGAAACAAGCACCCTTCTTTGGGTTTGGACAGTTTGGTGCTATGTGGCCTTCCTGACCACAATTGTAGCACACTCGCTTCCCTTTCATGCAAACTCCCAAATGAGCTTTTCCGCAGTTTGAGCACGCTTTGATCTTCTTCTTCTGCCCTCCTTGTTGACTTCCAGCTAACGAGTTATCCATCTACTTCCTCTTCTGATTATGACTACCCCCAGAGCTACTCCCACCAGTCTTGTTATTACCTTCATTCTCACTCTTCTTCTTCTTCTGCTGCTCTTGATTATACTTGGTCATTGCATCGCTTCCACCTTCAGCGAAGATGGCCTTTTTTAGTACTCCAGCAAATGTGTTTATCTGAAACATTGATACTTTACTGTATACCCACGGCTTTAGTCCTTGTTCGAATCTTCTGGCTTTTCTCTCGACCGTGTGTACTTGATACGGGGCGAACCTCGCTAACTCGTTGAATCTAGCCACAAAATCCGGTACGCTCATATTTCCCTGCTTCAATTCCAAAAATTGAACTTCTATCTGGTTCTGCGAACTAGTTGGGAAATACATTTCGAAAAACATCTTTTTAAATCTCTCCCACGTAATTACACCTTCACCTCCTCGCACTTTGTTTGCTTGCCACCAGTAGCTAGCCTCAGACTTCAACATAAACGTTGCAAAAGCGGTCTTCTGGTTTTCTCTAACCCTAGCAACGTCGAAAACTTTCTCCAGTTTCATTACCCATGTTTGAGCCTCGATTGGGTTCATGGAACCTTTGAACTCTGGCGGTCCCACCGTCTTGAAATCTTTAAACGTTGTGTTTGGTGGAGTTTGAGGTTGATTGTTCATGGCTTCAGTCAGTAAGTTCACCAACTATTGCACGAGATTAGCGTTGGCATAATTGTTATTATTGATTGACTCTTCCTGAGCCGGTTGACGTTGTTGTCTTCTCCTTGGCGGCATTTTTCTGTTAAATAAACGCTTTATTAGAACTTTATTTATTTCTCTAAATAGTTAAGGCATTACTCAATAATTTAACATATCACTTAACACATCATCTCAAACAACTTGATATATTTGCATTCAAATCAAAGTTTTAACACTAAACGATAGCATAACTGCTATTTACATCAACTATCCTGGAACAAAGAATTCACATGATTTAAAACATTCAAATATTCTTTCGTTCATAAACACGTCAGAATTTACATATAAAAACTAATTAAGTCTTTCACATAATTAAACAAATTCTATCACTGTCTGTCAAGGTGCTGAATAGCCTTGCCACGCTCCTCATCCATGATACGAGACATCGTCATGCGATCCAGCATATACGATGGAAGTCCTTCGAACTGGATGAGGTACCTCAAAACTCGATCTTGGGCCTCATCCATTGCATTATTAAGTGTAGAGTATGTCTCTTCAAGCTTTGCCTTCTTTGCACGACTATCATCTTCTGCACGATCAGCTCGACGTGATTCTTTTACCCATCCCTCTTCTGCTATGTTCAGCCTTTCGGAGGTTTCCTTCAGTTCCTTCTTCAGCTTCTCTATCTCCTCAGTTTTATCTTCGGTTTGACCCTTCTCATGGACCAAATCCCATTCTATATTTGCCAGTCGAGAGTGAAGAGTCAAAATATCCCTCTCCTTCTGCTCTAGAGTAATATGCTGAATAACCGCTCGCTCAGTTAAATCTTGGATCTCGTCTCGTAACTCCACGTTACGGTCGTATAACGTGTCATACATCTCAGCATCAACGGTGTACCGTGGTAACTCCTCTTCTTCCTCTTCCTCTTCCTCAACAAATTCCTCCTCAGGATCAGTCTCGGGCTCATGCTCCTGACCAACAACGGTAATCAATGGAGATGACTCCCTCTGTACCAGCTGCTCCCTAACAACATGAATGTCTCGGGGCTCCTCCTCTGTCGGTACTATAGGTACATGGGGTTCTTCCTCCCCAGCTTGACTAGCTTCTCCAACATTCGACATCCTGACAACAAAATTTTAAGTTTTAGTTACTAAGTCGTATCATCTAATGCATACTTTAACACATAAACACATAAGGTCTTTTATTATCTTCAATGAATTTCAAAAATTCATTTCCTAGAACTCGATAAGAGTTTTCCATCACTATGTTCTTCCTATAAGGCTACTACCTAAGGTTGTTCCCCCACCTAAGGTTCAAAACCTGCAGCTTTGATACCAACCTGTGACACCCCCAAATCCGGATACTTCAATTCCACGGGATCTGGTATTCACTGTACAAATATCATCTATCTATCTACCCATAATAAATGCAAACCATGCAATAGATAGAATGAAAATCTTCCCCTTAAGGGTTACAACATCCAAATAATAATAATACAATCCCAGGTTAAACTAGCCTTAAACATCTGTGTGGAATCATAAACAAATAAGTCTTAAATAACATCATTAACTCAAGTCTTAAACATAAATATATCATCTAATAAAAATAACAAGTCTTCATCACTTGCTAACTTTGCCCTTGCCTTTACTAGTGGAAGGTTCATCGGTTCTTTCGTTCTTAACTGCAATGTTATTATTAAGCAAGAGTGAGCACTATTGCCCACAAGTATAATAATGAAATAACAGTATAATAACATGCGAGTAAATCAAAAACATCTGAATGAAAACTCAACTTTTGAATCAAGAATGAATAATAAGAATCAAAAGAATTCTGAGGGTCATAAGACCTGGAACTATGTCCTAGGTTATCAAGGGTTATACTTGAAACCTTTGATAGTCATAAGACTATGGACCTTTCTTCTCGTACTTAGGGGGATCAGCCCTTAGTACCATACTGTGCACAATATCTTAACGCTAACGCATAAGTAAATCCCTTTGCAGGGTTGTTCATCTCAGTTTGACATTCGAGTCCGCACCAAAGGAAGTTTGGTTTGGATAATTCAATAAGGGTTCTGAAATTTAGAACGTTCATCAACTATGGACTAGTCGAATCAATAAGGTTCACTAGTCTAACAAGGTTCAACAATAATGATATTCAATTTGAATAATAATCTCAAGAATTATACAATAGAACAATTATTGTATAACAAATTCATACTTTAAAAGGATAATAAATCTTTAATATAACAATTTGAACTTGAATAATAGTAATGAGAATTTATTCAAGGTAAATAATAAACTTGAACAATGATAACAAGTAGGGGTAAGAAACTTGCCTCGTGCATAGGCTACACGATTACTACTTTCCTTCACCACAAATCCTACACACATACCATATGTATTCACGACATTCATTAGTTATATTTTCACTTAATTATTTAATATAAACTCTACTTTATTTAACAAATCATTACCCTTCTAATTTAATTACTTAATTAAATTAGAATATTTTCATTCTCTTACTATTATTACACTCGAATAAATTATTTCATAATAATTTTCATCGAATATTTATTTTATTCCATAAATATCTCAATTAAAATATTTACTTTATTTTACAAATATTTTAATAATAATTTTCATCGAATATTTATTTTATTTCATAAATATCTCAATTAAAATATTTAATTTATTTTAAAAATATTTTAATAATAATTTTCATCGAATATTTATTTTAAGGTTAGTTGACCCTCGATATTGGTAATTATTTGAATTTAGTTGGATCTAGCTTGTTTTTAGATTTCTTGAGTTTACACTGTATGATGCCTTCTAAGAAAGTTGTTATGTATTAAATTTGCAATTGCATCAGTTAGCATGAATGTTGAGCACACACACACTATACTAGTAATAACGGTTTAAGATACGAGAATTGATAAGAAGTTATTGACTGGTTTCAATATTAAGTGTTGTAATATTTTCTTGATTTCTCTGAGGCCAGAGGAATAATTTTGATTCTATGATACTGTTGGATGCGTAGGCATATAAGTTAGATGCATTGCATATCATTGCATTGCATAGCATGTTAGTTTTGTTTTGTGCTCGAGGACTAGCACAGTTTAAGTTTGGGGGATTTTGATAAGTGGGTTTTATACCCGCGAATCGGTTCCTAATTCAAGCTTAATCGGTGTTAATTCCTTGTTTTTATGTTTATTTTTACTTATTTTGCTTTGTTTTGTGTTTAGGATTAGTGGAGTGGCATTTGGATAAAAAGGGTGGAAATTAAGGTGTAATGTGGCAAGAAATTAGGCAAGCAAAGGAACAAAACAAAGTCAATTACAGGAGCCATGCCCGCCGGGGCGGGCATTTTTAAGCCTAACACCCCCGCCGGGGCGGGGGGTCCAGAGTCAGGAGACAGAACACTAGCCCGCCGGGGCGAGCTCATTTCAAGGATAAACCCCCGCCGGGGCAGGGTGTACGAAAAAAAGGATAGCTTCCTATTGCTTTTGGAATGTTGCTATAACATAAAGACTAGTATTTGGCTTGGGTTGGAATTCGTTTTGACAAGGAATTAGAGTCAGATTACATGTTGTGGTTAGATATATTACAACAAAGATAATAGCATACAAAAAAAGGGGAATTAACAGAGTAAGAAGATATATTTTGGAGCAAGCATTGGAGTGAAGATAGTTGAAGGATTTTCATATCAATTGCAGACTAAGGCTAAAGTGAAGGGTGTTCTGAATTTATTCTTCATCTTTAGTTTTATATTTGTAATTGGAAGGATGTTATCTTTAATTAATTCAATTTTTATTTCATTGATGATGAACTAAGTACTTTTTAGGCTTCTGACGGATCTTTAAGTGGAACGATGGTTATGTAGTCTTTGATTTTCAGTTTAATAAGCTATTCCTTAGTTTATCTATATTAATTTATGCTTGAATTTATAAATTGCCTAATCAAAAATTCTTTATGGACTTGTATGGATTTGAGAGAGGAAGTACGAGTCTAGACTTAGTTAATATAACATGTGTTCTTGAATTTTGTGAATGAACAGAATCTTGATGAATGTTAGGATATAGATATGCTTGACATCGCATGTAATCCAATAAAGAACTTGAAATTAAACCTTCTTTAATTGTATTCCACATAGAGATATAGTGAGTTAGTTGATTAAGGTGTTTAACTTGATTCTATCTAATTTGTGGATTTGAGTTAATACGGTATTAGTGCATCGAGAGGTGGCTAGTTCTACTTATGTGTTCTTGATTAATAAACTGGGATAGTAAATTAAACTGGAATAAGGTGTAATAATCAGAGTGATGCTTAGAGTGAAGTTGTAAGTCTAATTCTCCAATATTTGTTTGAAAATTAAATTTTTAGGGTTTGTTGATTGTTTGGTGATTTTAATATTTTTAATACTTTTAGTTACAAACTTGAAATTGGTTAGTTTAATAAAATTTGGATTAATAGGAAATTCGTAATTGTGAGAGTTAATTTCTTGCTAGTCTCTGTGGGAACGATACTCTACTTACTATTATATTACTTGTTGACCACGTATACTTGCGTGCTGTGCGTAATTAGATTTTACCCAACACTTTTTTGGCACCGTTACCAGGGAGTTTAGTATATATTTTAATATTTTGCGATGTCAGTTTAATTAGTTCAGTTTTACTTAAACAATTTTTTTTGTTTTGATCGTCTTATTTTAGGTTTTTGAAATTGGTTTATGCAAACTCGATCAAAAAATTCAGACTTGCTTCCTTTTGAGGACGACATTGAGAGACGCTTTCAAAGGCTAAGTAAGTGGATCAAGGAAATAAGGGAAGACTTCGAAAGCTCTGAACAAGATGAAGTAATGGCTGCCGAAGACCAAAAAGCGTTGAGGGACTTAGAAAAAAAATTCAAGGTATTTGGCCTGGCGCCGCAGTGCCGCCCAAGGCTTACAATAGGGCTCTACAGTGCCAGCTCGGGACAATAGTTGCTGGAGAGACACATTGCAACGCCTCTCCAACAAAGGGACATGGCGCCGCAACGTCGGTCCTAGACATTTGAGAGTAAAGAATGCTTATGAATATAAAAGAAAGTAAGTTGATTGAAGGTGAATTATAACCTTAATTAAACTTAAATTAACATCTTAAAATAATCTAAACGAATGTTATTAAGTTAACAATTCGGATGGTTTATACTGGGAAGAAGGAGAAGATAGGTTAATGATAATGTGTACTGATTGTTATGTGACCTAACTCAATATGCTATGCGATTACATCATGTAGAGCTTATAAAGAACAAAAGGAAAGGGAATTAGCGCTAGAAGACACTTGAGGCAAGTTTTCTAAACCCTTGTCTATACTTTATGTTAGACAAGCTTTATGATTCATGTATGATATGCATGAACTGATTTAAAGTAGAAGTCGATGCCATTTGCTTCGGCTAGACAAGACTTAAAAGTAATTTTTTGATTTCATTACAATCTTTCAAAATATTACTGATATTGATATTCTATGCCAACAACTTGGTAAGGATTCAAAGGTAAGACTGAGTATGAATAAACAAAGGTTTTAGTCGTGAATTTACTGTCACGTGAGTTTGCCAAAACTTAAACGTAGATACTTTTAATTTAGTAGTGTTGTACAACATAGAATACTATAGGCTGATCACCTAGACATGTATGCTCGTAAAAAATATCGGACTTACGGACTTAGTGTCGGGTTGTCCTTTTCAAAGGAAGAAAGAATGATGTGCTCATGGTCTTTGACCAAACTCAAAGTTTAACTGATGTTTATCATCGTTAAATGTTTTAAAGAAAAGAGAAGTGCTATTTTGATTTATTCATAGTACTTCATAACTATTTGTTCAGTTATAGAAGATAATATCATATGATTCTTGACTGTTGTTCTAATATAACTGTTTAACTTGTTGAGCTAGTTATGCTCACCCTTGCTTGAATTATATGATTGCAGCTAAAAATGAACGGATCGAAGGATCCGGTAAGGACAAAGGGAAGGCCGAGGTAGATAGTAGTTATCCTTACAATGGAATAGTATTACTTTTGTACTGATTTAATACTATGACAAAGAACATATGTAATGGTTACAAAGAATCTGGGAAGGACTTATTATTATGTAATAAATTGTAAATGTGATGCCCCCAAAATAGGTATACATCACCATTCTGAGTCGTCAAATACATGGTACATAATATAAATATAAACTTAATTTATACAACTATTAAGTGTCGTGTAGAATACGACAAAATATAAGCTGTGAGTTTTAATACAAATATTATCTTCTAGACAGTATTCAAACTCAAAATAAGTCTTCATTATATTTATTATCACACTATTTCACAGAATAGTGAGGACTACTAATGCAAACATTTGGACAGTCACTCCATTCTTCGACTAGTCCCAGCTATATGCTCATTTCCTAAAGAGAACAATGAAAGCAAAGGGTGAGCTCAACTAGCCCAGTAAGAAATATTATGACTAAGATAATTCAGAATAAATTATCGTTAGCCTTCAACATTGTTAAACTGATAAAATATAATAAACATTAAGTTTAACTGCAGCGGAACAAGAAATCCATTAGAAGAGTCAAGTAGAGCATGATATCAACTATCTTCTATGATTTAAAAAGTTTATCAACAGTTTTATCGTTGAGACTCAGCTTAATAAATAATCTACATCATCGAATCATCCCTGCACTACGGGCCAAGGATATTCATTAGTATCACAACCACGAATTATTCATGCACTACGGGCCAAGGATAATCGTGTTTTCACCAATAGTTATGATTATTCCAACAACTGTCCATAAATACACTACGGGCCAATGAGGACTTTTACCACATTATTTGTAATATTACGGTCATGATTATACCAAATAATCCCTAGTCATAATAATACCAAGTCCATCTATGCCCTACGGGCCACAAATGACTTTCATCATAATATAAGCATGAGGATGATAACAATGATATTAGAATTCAATTAAAAGAAAGCAAATGATAAATTTTTAAAGATTTATAATTTAATTTATCTAGAATTCAATAATGTCCAAATTGTCAACATGATACTGCTTTGTGGAGTAAAATTCAAGAATAATATTGTATCAAAAATGATTTGGACAAAAAAAAATTAATTTTTGTTATGAATAGTATCCCGTGAATAGTACTTCGTGAATAGTATCCCGTGAATAGTACTCCGACATAAAAAGATTAAACTTTAACAAGAATGTTCAGAAAATATTCTTGTGAAACGATACTAGATAAAGCACAAATTTCAAGGATATTCTACTAATTTCAAGGAGTATAGAAGCAATACTTAACAACATGAGTGTAGAATTCAGAATCTGAAACGAAATAATATTACTTACATACTACAAAGTATGGAAGAAAATATTATTTCATATGAATATTGAACAAAAATAATATCACTTACGAATACAAAAGAAATAATACCCCTTACCTTAGTAGGATATTGGATACTGAAATAGTGTAGTAACAGAATACTCTTCTTCTTTCTCTCTGATTCTCTCTCTATAAGATTCTCTTGTGAGTCGTAGTGAATTGGTGAGAATGGAAGAAGAAATAAGCTTCTATTTATAGAAGATTTCTAGCTTAGCCCTTGCAATGTGAAGAGGCAAGTGGCTTAACGATTGGTGATGTGAAAAGAAAAGTGGTTTGACGCCTGTAATGTGAAACAATAAGTGGTTCGACGCCTGTAATATGAAACGACAAGTGGTTCGATGTCTGGTAAAGGCAATTACTATTGGCGAAAGTGACTCTTAGATGATGACATATGGGCCCCCATAGATTAAACCAAACTTACCATAAACGTCTCATAACATACTTCTTATTTATATCAAAGATTGAATAAATATTACCACAAATCATTTTATCTTCAATTAACACATTTTTAATCTTCCAACAATTATTTATCATTAATATTATAACTCACAATATTTAACAACCAGATCATTCCCAGGAAAGAGGGGACTTTTCGATATGAATTTCTCCCTATTTGCGCGCAATTAGGTGACCAAACCTCTCGTCGACAGAACTTTCTAGACATCGTCAATATGACAAATAATAATATGAATAACTTTGTCGTCTCAATTATTGATTTAATAATATAAAATATTATGCAGATGATACTGTGACAATAATTGAATCAATAATATGAGATACTATGTAGCAATAACTGTAACAATAATTGAGTATAACTGAGTGGCTTCTTACGTAAGCATCAATAATCAATATCGTGTGATACTATGCAACCACGCGTATTACTGTACTTTTACCACCGGGTATTTCGATAGTTAACGGTAAAACTTTCGCCGTTATTTTTTTAAAAAGATATTTCTGTCGTTTTCTAACTCCGACAATAATTCTGTTGTGGGGTCCACCAATGATTGTGCCATCGTACGAATATTCTCCGATAAAAAGTATATTTTCAGACCAAACGAATATTTTATAACAACTTGCTTACTTTACAAAATTTATAAATATTACCCACAACTATAACATTAAATCAAATCCACACCACAATATTCAAAATGATATTTAGAGAAAAAAATAATCTTTATTCATAAAAGTTGGGGTCTGACAGTAAATATATTCACTATATTGATGTATTTCAGTTGAATGTATGTGTAGACAGTAGCAATGTGTATCACTATCTATCGGGTCGGAAGATACCCGGATTTGGGGGCATCACAATATAGCCAATGCTTGGTTACATGCCTTGTAAAATACCCTTTGAGATCCAAGAATCTCCACTCCTCCAGGTTCATTCCAAGGAAATCTGAGTTTTTTTAATTTATAGACTCTAGAGCAAAAGCGTCGACCCTCGCCTGATGATTCTCCTCATACCGACGGTAGTATCGGCCGTTGTTTGTAGATTCTTTTAGTTTTACTTAGTTTATGATGTAAATTGTAGTCTTACGCTATTGTAAACTATAATTTACCTTATATTACGTTAATGTAAATAATTGTTGAGTCCTATTTTTTTCTTAAACTTATGTATATTAATGTTATCTATCGTAATTTAGTTTATATTTGTGATTGTTGGGAACGTGTATATTGTTGTATATATGTGTTGTTAGGAGGAGTTGATATTTTAGCGTATATGTTTTTTGTTGTGATATATATTATTTGGAAAATGAGCTGAAACTAGAAACATGTAAAAATTGTGTTTTAAAAAGTTGAAAACAAAAAAATATATATTTTTAAAATATTTTTGTTAAAGCTCGACGAAATAACCTATTTCGGACAGAAATTCCGTCAAAAATATATATTTATTTCTGCAAATTACATGTGGCAGTCTTATTTCCGACGAAATATTTAGTCGGACATAATTTAATCGGACTTAAGCTAACTATGACAAAAATTTCGTCGAAAATAAGTCCGACTATCCCCGACAAAAGTCTTGACGGACTTAAATCTACTGCTTTAGGGTTCAGTTATTTTTTGTTGTGATTGATAGTCAACTTGGGGAGTTAAATGACCGTTTTGATAATACAAATATAGAGTTACTTTCAAGTCTAACATGTCTTGACCCACGTGACTCTTTCTTGGCATTTGACAATAAAAAAGTAATTGAATTTGCGAAACTTTACCCTTCAGAATTTGATGATATATATGGAACTTTTGGCATTTGATGGTCAACTCCAAAATTATAATGTGGATATGAGTATAAGTTAACACAAGCAAGGTTTGGTAAAAGTGGCAAATTGTATATTATATTCACCCTGTTAACTATAGTACACAACAAACATATATACACCCATTGCAGTATGGATAGATAGAGCTTGAATTTAAACATCACCTAATCTATACATTTGAATATTTGTTATGGATAAGAGGTTAACACCTATCTTGGCCTACTATTATATATGTTAAGGTTGCTGAGGAAGATTTGTTCTCCGAGTCTTGAGGTCTAATACCTTCCCGCAAGCTGATTGGGGTTGGGAGCACAGTTGTAAGACCCCAACTTTTTAAAAATAAATTTAAATTTCCTCTAATTATTATTTTGAATAATGAGGTGTTAGTTTGATATAATGCTTTGGTTATGAGTGAAATGTGCAAATTTTGCAAAATAAGCAAGTGGTTATAAAATATTCATTGTTGTCAGGAATATTCGTTTTGTCGTGAAATATTCTTGCTGTCGGGGAATATTTGTACAATGGCGCAGCCATTTGTGGGCCCCAGAGCAAAAAATGGTCAGATGAAGAAAACGACAAGTTTGAGTTTTTATAAATAATGACGTAATTGTTACCGTTAACACTGTTGGAATACACATTATTGCACAATAGCACATAGTATTGCACAGTATTTTTGGATTATTGATTCTTACGTAAGAATGCACTACTCAATAATTACTACAGTAATTAATGTTCAATATTTTATTTTATTGATTCAATAATTGCTCCGTTGATATTTTATATTATTATTATTTCAATAATTGTCACTGTACAGTATTTTCTATTATCAGATCAATAATTCATATTATTTAAATAATATTATTAGATAATATTGTTGGCAATATTTAAGAAAGTTCTGTCTAGAAAAGGGGTTTGGTGACCTAATTGCGCGCCAGTAAGGAGAAATTCTTATTGGAAAGTCCCCTTTTTTTCTGAGAACGACTTGGTTGTCATTATTGTGATTATGTAATATTATTTGTGAATAATTAATTTTTAATTTATATGATAAGAAAATATTTATTTTATGTGAATATAAATGAAGGAATTAATGCTGAAGTATTTTATCAGTATTTTGTCAGAATTAAGATGTTAAAAATCATTCGTATGTGGATTTCGGTCATTTTTTGTTTGGAATTTGAAAAAACTTTCTTCTACAAAGTTGTAGAGAATTAAATTTCCTATGAAATGGATATAAAATTTGTATTTTTCTGATAAAAGGGTTATTTATTATGAATTATTGAAGTTTCAAAAATAAATTTTTTTATTAAAAATATGGGTGGGCCCCACTTTTGGTTGTTGTAGAAAATTTTGATTTTGGTGGGCCCCACTAGTGGTGTACTGATATTTTGGTCAAAGAGGTGTGCGTAGAAATTTTAAAAAATATTATTTTATTAAATTTAGTCTACTTTGGCGTTCTGACATTTTTCTATAAATAGGGTGCTTAGGTTAGAATTAAAAATCACATCAGAATCAGAAATTTTCTCTCTATAATATCGAGCGTATTTTTGTGAGTATTTAGATACTTTGAGAGTTGTTATTCAGTGCAAGTTTTCTTCAACATTATATCCGATATTCTAGTTAGAAATATTATTCTTTTGAGATAAGGGATGTTATTTTCTTCATAAATGATGTTATTTCGTTCAATATCATTATACCGAAATATTGGTATGAATTTTATTATGAAATTTTTACCTTTTTATGTCGAGGTTACTATTCACGTACACGACACTATTCGCAAATACGATACTATTCACGAATACTATTCACGAAGTATGATTTTTCTTATGAAAGTGTTACCTTTTGTTTCGAGGTTACTATTCACGTATACGGCACTATTCACGAATACGACACTATTTACAGAAAAATTAAATTTTCTTTTCTTTGTCCAAATTGTCTATTATGGTTACTATCTTTGATTGTATCCATGTTTTGATCTTCATTCTTGAATTTTTCTCCACAATTGATTATTATAGAGTATTTTTAAACTTGGATAAACTGAAGTACGAATTCCTAATCTTTGTCATTTTATCTCACTGGATTCTTTTTCTTTAAGATATTTTTCATCATCCTCGGTCCTAAATGATGATATAACTGAATATCTTTGGCCTGTAGTGCAAAGATGAATGATTACCTGATCAATATCTTTGGCCTATAGTGCAAAGATGGACAGGTGTTGAGATGAACATGACCAACTGGTGATACAAATGAATATCTTTGGCCCGTAATGCAAAGATGAATATTTGGTTCAAGATGTATATTGATTGATGTTACAGGGATAAAATATTGATGATGGACTTTTAAATCATAGAAGATAGTAGATTTCATTCTCTACTTAACTCTTCTAATGAATTGTTATTTCTGCTGCGAATATTGATCTAAAACTGGTTGTCCATTATATTTTATTTGATGTATTGAAGGCTAACGATAATTTATTCTATATTATCTTAGTCATAATATTCTTTACTGGGCGAGTTGAGCTCACCCTTTTTCTTTTTGTTCTATTTTCTTCTCAGGAGGTGAGAATATAGCGAGAACTAGTCGGGGGTGTGGACTGATGGGTCCAGACAGTTGTTTTAGCAGTCCTCACTATTTTGTAAAATAATGTATCAGTAATTATAATAAGGACTTATTTGAGTTTGGATATTGTTTAGAAGACAATATTTGTATTTAAACTCTCAGCTTATGTGTTGTCGTATTTGCACGACAATTGTAATAATGAAGTTGTAGTTATTTTCTGTACCAAGTATTTGGTGACTCAGAATGGGTTGTGTGGACCTATTTTGGGGGCGTCACAACAGTCATCTTGTTTCAAAGGTATTCGAACTTTGGAGTGCTTAAAGCTGTTGTGAAAATGTCTGCCACCTGATCATGTGTGGAGATGTAACGAACCAAGAGATCCTTGCAAGCCACCTTTTCCCGAACAAAGTGAAAATCAATTTCAATGCGCTTCATCCTCATATGAAATATCAGATTGGCTGCTAAATAAGTAGCACCAATATTATCACACCACAAGACATGGGGTGCCTTCAAAAAAAGTCCTAATTCAAAGAATAAAGACTGTAGCCAAGTTCTCTGTTGTGGTGTCTGCTAATGACTTATACTCAACTTCCCTCGACGGTTTTTAAACTGTTCTTTGCTTTCTTGATGCCCAAGAGACCAAATTGGTGCCCATAAAAATAGCAAAACCTGCTATAGACTTTCTATCAATTAAGCTACCAGCCAATCTGAGCCGCAAAATGCCTGAAAAAGAAATGGATTATTTGATTTCAAATTTGAAAACCCATAGTTTATGGTGTGTTGCAAATATCGGATGATCCGCTTCACGATTGCCTAGTTTTCCTCAGTGGGACTATGCATCGATTGACAAACTTTATTGACTGCAAAAGAGAGGTCATTTCAGGTTGTATTACTGTGATACCAGGAATGATTGGAGATAACGTAAGGGTGCAGGAGTTAGAGGGATGAGCATTAGAATCAGAGTTATTAGAGAGGACCAAGGGAGTTTGAATAACAGGGTCAGTGTAGAAAGAGTCAAGTAGACAAAATTTTGGTGAACGAGAAGAGTTTGTCATAGTTATTGATGATGAGGATTTTGTAGCAGTTGAGGGACTAGAAATGTTGGAAGTAAATTTTTGAGAAGGAATTACTGGAACAATGGTCCATGGTGGTTGATCAGATGGAGCAAGTCTAAGTGAGAAAAAGATGCAAACGAAAAATATGTTTCATTAAAAAGGACATGGTGTGACACCCCCAAATCTCGGTACTTCATTACCTCAAGATTTGGTGTTCACGTAATCAAAACATTCATTTCTAACTACCTAATCATAATAGAATTGAATAATAAAAGAAAACCTGCCCATACAGGATTAAACTTAAATAAAAAATCTCCCAGGTTATCCAACCTTTAACAACAATCATTCAAATGCGGAAAATTAAATAACTTCATTACAATCTTTAAATCAAATTCTGAAAGTAAACTATCAAAACTATTACAAGTCTTCAGTATTTATTCATCTTTCCTTTTTCCTTACTGGTGCTAGGTACGTCACCCGTTTCAACTTTAGCTGTAAGAAATTTTACAGGCAAGAGTGAGCAAACAAGGCCCACTTGAAATAACAATAAGTAAATCTTTAAACTTTCACATCAATTGCCAATATTAGGCTCAATAGAACTGAACAATATATTTTATTAACTTTCTGAAAATTATAACATTCACTGAGGGTCTAATGACCACGAATCGTGTCCACAGTTATAAGTAATCTTTCAACTTTAACTTTAACAGTCATAAGACTAGAAGGACTCCACGTACTTAGAGGGATCAATGATAAGGGGCACAATGTCATCACATAGAGAGGAAATGAACAAACTTAATAGATTTTGGTCTTGTTGATACCAGACTTGATACTCAAGATTATCAGTGGGTTTTCCTCTGGCAATAGTGGTTGGTAATTTCTCCGGGGGTGGTTCTTGTTTGCCATCAACGAACCTCAATAAATTCTTTCCACCGAGAAGAGGTAGCAATTGCGCCTTCCAAGATAGATAGTTTTTAGGATGTAGTTTCATAGCAATGATTTGGGTTGGATTAGTTGTGACGCCCCCAAAATAGGTATACACAACTCATTCTGAGCCGCCAAATACATGGTACATAATTTAAATACAAACCTAATTAATACAACTGTTGTACAAAATACGACAACACAATAGCTGAGTTTTAATATAAATATTCTCTTGTAGACAATATTCAAACTTAAATAAAGTCCTCATTACAATTATTTTCACACTATTTTATAGAATAGCGATGACTAATATAGCAACCATCTTGGACCGTCACTCTATTTCCCGACTAGTCCTAGCTATATTCTCATTTTCTGAAGATAACAATGAAAGAAAAGAGTGAGCTCAACTAGCCCAGTAAATAATATTATGACTAAGATAATATAGAATAAATTATCCTTATTCTTCAACAGTATAAAAACTGATAGAATACAATAGACAACAAGTTTAACTGCAGCGGAACAAGCAATCCATTAGAAGAGTCAAGTAGAGCATGATGTCTACTATCTTCTATGATTTACAAGTTCATCATCAATATTTTATCTCTGTAACACAACTCAATAAATAATCCACATCATCGAATTATCCATGCACTACGGGCCAAGGATATTCGTTAGTATCACATCCATGAATTATCCATGCACTACGGGCCAAGGATATTCGTTATTATCACTAGTGGTCATGATCATGCCAAACAACTGTCCATCAATGCACTACGTGTAAGAACCCGAATTTTCACAAAAATATTAAAATAAGAATTTAGTAAATAAAATTTTTAAGGCATGTAAAGGGTTCAAATAAGAATATATATATATATATATATATATATATATATATATATATATATATATATATGCATTGTGAGGTATGTGGTATGGTATTGCATAGGGTAATATAAACTATGCAATAACTGATTTTTGTGTTTAATAAATATATTATTATTATATATTTGTTATTTATTGAAGTGGCGAGTTATTTGAAGTAAAGAAGATGGATAGAAATTTATCTATCGATATTAAATAATTTATGTGAAATTATTTTATCATAGTAAGTTGGTGACATTAAATATATTTGATAATCACTAATTCCTTGAGTATATATACGAGTAGGTATCAAGTCTAAGGCAGTACAATCGTACCCTTTAATGGTGGATGTATAGGAGCTGGGCTAAAAGATTCCTTCAGAGAGCGGAGGTATATACAAATTAGTAGCCGATCTAACTCACTATGAAAATAGTGTAGACGAGACGGAAACTAATTTGTTAGTTGTTTGTGGAAAACCACTCAGTGTACTATATTGAATACTATTAAAGACTCGATGTGTGCTAGGTTTAGACTTGTATATATGTACGTTGTTGACGAGAGAAGAAAATCGATATATTGTGAGACCCCAGATTTTATGAATAAATATTTAATTTTCTCGAAATAATTATGGTGTGGATTTGATATAATATTATAGTTGTGGGTATTATTTATAAATTTTGTAAAGTAAGCAAGTTGTTTTAAAATATTCGTTTGGTCGGGGAATATTCGTTTTGTCGAGGAATATTCGTACGACGGCACAATCATTGGTGGACCCCACAACAGAAGTATAGTCGTAGTTAGAAAACGACAAAATTATCTTTCTATAAAAATAACGGCTGAGGTGTTACCGTTAAAACCGTTAAAACTGTTGAACTACCCGGTAGTAAAAGTACAGTAATACGCGTGGTTGCATAGTAGCACACGGTATTGACTATTGATGCTTACGTGAGAAGTCACTCAGCTATACTCAATTATTGCTACAGTAATTGCTGCATCATATCTCTTAAATTATTGTCATAGTATCATCTGTATAATATGTTATATTATTAAATCAATAATTGAGACGTTGTGGTAAGTTTGGTTATTTTTATGGGGGCCATATGTCGTCATCTAAGAGTCTCTTCGTCAATAGTAATTACCGTCGTCAATAGTATTTATCTTGGTCAATAGTAATTACTTTCGTCAATAGTAGTTGTCCCTTCAATATTACCAAGAGTCATTTGACCCTTCGTTAAGACCAAGAGTCATTTGACCCTTCGTTAAGACCAAGAGCCACCCTCAGTTTTTCTATAAATAGAGGCCTAGGGCTTCATTATTTTTCACGAATTCATTCAAGCTATAGAGAGAGAAAGTATAGAGAGAATAAGAAAGAGAGAATAAAAGTATTCTGCTACTTCACTTTTCCAATAACCAGTTCTTTTAAGGTAGGGAATATTATTTCTTTTATATTCATGAAGAGAACTTCTGTTATTCCATTCTTTATTATTCTGTTGGAATAACCAGTATACGCGGTCTACCCTATACTTGGTGATATTCTTCTATTATTCTGTTGGAATATCCTGTCTGTGTGTTTTACACCGGACCTGGTTCCGTCTTTATTATTATTCTGTCAGAATATCTTGTCTGTGTGTTTTACACCGGACCTGGTTCCATTATTTATTATACTGTTCTTTATTATTCTGTCGGAATATCCTGTCTGTGCGTTTACGCCGGACCTGGTTCCATTATTTATTATTCTGTCGGAATATCCTGTCTGTGCGTTTACGCCGGACCTGATTCCATTATTATTATTCTGTTGGAATAACCTGTCTGTGCGGTCTATCGCATGCATGGTGATTTCTTTTGTTATTCCATTCTTTATTGTACTCAGTTGGTTAAGTTTTAACTTCTATACTCCATGAAATTTGTGGAATATCCTTGATAATTGCGTTTCATCCAGTATCTTTTCATGAAAATATTCTTCTAAGCATTCTTGAATTTTACTCCACAAAGCAGTATCATGTTGACAATTTGGACGTTGTTAATTCTTGGATAAATTAATTCTTGAACTTGTTTTATTGAATTCTTATATCATTATCATCATCCTCATGTTTATAAAATGTTGAAAGTCATCTGTGGCCTGTAGTGCATAGATGGACTTGGTATGATTATGACCAGGGATTATTCGGTATAATCATGACCGTAATGTTACAAATAATGTGGTAAAAGTCCTCATTGGCCCGTAGTGCATTGATGGACAGTTGTTGGCATGATCATGACCATTAATGAATACACGAATATCCTTGGCCGTAGTGCAGGGGTGATTCGATGATGTGGATTATTTTATTAAGCTGAGTCCCAGCGATCACAGTGTTGAAAAACCTTTTAAATCATAAAAGATAGTAGAGTTTATTTTCTACTTGACTCTTTTAATGGATTGCTTGTTCCGCTGCAGTTAAACTTGATGTCTATTATATTTTATCAGTTTAACATTGTTGAAGGCTAATGATAATTTATTCTGTATTATCTTAGTCATAATATTTCTTACTGGGCTAGTTGAGCTCACCCTTTCTTTCACTGTTCTATTCAGGAAATGAGAACGTAGCTGGGACAAGTCGGGGAACGGAGTGATGGTCCGAATGATAGTATTAGTTAGTAGTCCTCACTATTCTATGTAATAGTGTGTTAATAAATGTAATGATGACTCCTTTTGAGTATGAATACTCTCTAGAAGATAATATTTGTATTCAAACTCACAGTTTATGTTTTGTCGTATTGTACACGACAGTTGTATTAGTAAGTTGTATTTGTATTCTGTACTATGTAGCTGACGACCCAAGATGGGTGATGTATACCTGATTTTGGGGGCGTCACATATATCTTTAGATAAATATTGGTTAGAGATTTATTGATTAATATTGAGATATGGTTAAATGTATAGATTAAAGAAATTGTGCTGAGACAATATATAGAAATGAAAGAAAAATAATTATAGTATATTTCTAATAAAGGATATTAAAATAAATTCTAGCATTTGATTATTTTAATAAAAGGGGAAATATTATTTTGATATTACCTTATATAGCTTTGTACGAGGTAATGTGTGTGATTAAATAATATGGTAAATATATTAAAACATATTTGTTATATAAGTTGATGGAAATAATTTATCATAATAAGAAATAAACTTATTTTCTATATATAGTGTGCACGTGTGTCGTACATGTAAATATTTTAATAATACATAGATATTATATTAAGAATAATATCTTGAGAAAATGAGTAAATCATTTTATTATGATTAGTTCCTATATTTAGAGAAAACATGATAAAAACATCTTATGTTATGTTATGGGGAAATACATAATAGTAATGTATTTCCAAGAGGGTTAAAGTTATAAAAGAAAACTAAGTTATTTTAATTTACTAAATAACTTGAGTTATTATATTCCCACGAATGTTATAAAGAATATTTTAATATTTCCATTCACGATATATTTATATATGTGAACCTTGTGGTATAATAGTTCGATGTAAATTGAACATGTTATAAATAGTAATGAGAATGACAATAAGCTCAATGTAAGCTTGTGAGATATGCCTAGTGTGGCAAAGTGATGGAATAAGAATTCATTAAATAATTTAATGAATGAATAATTGAAGGAATTAAATTGTATGTGCAATGATTATATATTATATAGTAGCTATATCTATATGATATGAAATGAAGTGGGACACTTCAATTAGACCTGGCAAACATGGCCCAGGCCCGCGGGCCGGGCCGGTACGCCTGCCACTGGCTGGGTTTTGGGCTGCATTTTTTTAGCCCAATAAAATTTGGGCCTTTTTGGCTTGCCCGTTTTTGGCCCGGCTCGTGAAGGCCCGACCCACGGGTGGCCCGACCCGTGGCCCACGACTTATTTTTTATTTTATTTTTTTACAAAATGTTGATACTTGTGGGTTATGAGGCTTGAACACAAGACTTGTAATACTAATAATTATTCCAAAGGTTGCGAAATAATTCTAATAAATATTAAAAATAGTTCATGTAATATTAATTTTGGAATATGTCTACTAGTTTTCATGGTTAGAAGCTCTACTGTATTTATTGGCCCCACTTTGTGGTTATGGATCACGTATTTCTTTTCACCCTTGACATTTCATAATTTTTTGAAGAAATTATTTCTGTTAAAAAAGTCTTACGGTCCAAAAAATATCTTTCTGGCCCCTTCCCCTCCTTCCCACCTTTCCTATTTCTATTTTAGATTGTTATTTATTTTTTTGATGAAAATGCAGAGACATTGAAGTGGCTTGGTTGTTGGAGTAGTGCATGTTATTTCCTTTTGCTTCACGTAATTGGATATTTTCGACATAAAAGAGGATCTGAAAATAGGAAAAATACATGCTGTCCAAAAGATATCTTTCTGGCAACACCCCCAACAACAAAAAACTCACACATGAACACCCCTTTCCCATTCTAGATTATTAATTTATTATTATTATTATTAATTTTTTTGAAGAAAATGAAGACGCATTGAAATGGCGTGGTTGTTGGATTAGTGCATGTTATTCCCTTGTCCTTCACTTAATTAAACTGTTTTGCAATACTAATAATTATTCCAAAGATTTTGCAAAAAAAAAATTGAGGAAGAAGCCCGCGGGCCGGGCTGTCCCGGCCCAACCCTGGCCACGGGCATCACATTATCAGCCCGTCAAAAATCGGGCCATTTTGGCCCGACCCGCCGTTAGCCCAGCCCGCGCTCGGCCTGGCCCGCCCGTTTGCCACCTCTAACTTCAATGGTAACTATATAATATAGGAAATTATATGACAAAGTGGAATGAGTCGCATGAGTTACATAAATGGACCTATGTAACAATGTGTTATGTGTGGTACATTGATGTGTACTTTATGAAAGATATTAAATTAAACTAAAAAATAATTGTTGTTAATAATTATTCCTAGAATTAAGTATAATTGAAATAATAAAGTTCATGATAATGTGGTGTGACACCACTCAATTAAAATATATTTGGTACTGTCAAATGTACATGGATTGTATGATTATGGGTATATGTACCCCTAATTTATCACAGGGTAATAACATTAAGTCATTAAATGTAAGCTTGTAAGTCCAAAAAAATAAATATAGATGTCTTAAATACCCGTTTGGCTAATACTGAGAAACCAAATTGGTTGTCCCATTTTGTGAGTCTCATCTCCTTCATCACGTGAATAGGCCATTGGCATAGCCTATTGTTATTGCTGAAAAACAAGGAGACTGATGATGGCTAGAAGAATGGAGGGGAGGGAGTGGGTATCAACTTTCCAACAACTTCTCCTTAACCATCATCTTCTTCCATCTTCCATTGGATTCTATCCTTGAGGCAAAGCAATTATCTGGGTAATGAATTTTCTATAAATTGGAAACTCCCCTTCACAAATCCAAGTTGCTAAATTGTCTGATAAGTAGATATGGAGAGTGGGTGTGGGAGAATTGAGTGAGCAAACTGATTGGAAGGAAATTAGCAAATTCAAGCTTTGAAGAGGTAATGTCCTCATATGTGTTCTTACTTTCAAGAATGATAGCTTTCCATGAAATTACTTATGAATTGGTTTGTAAATTGATATCATGATATTATCTAAGTTATATGGAATCATGATAGTTGTTCAGTGTATGTTAAAGCAATGGGCTTGGGTTTGGTAGTAATATATTGCTTTGGTTTGATTTGGAGTCAAACTTTGTGGCAAAGGCACTCTGTAAATGGTAAAATTTATGATGGATTATGTTAACCCTCTGAGAAACGAAAAGAACGTAAGTTAGATGAATTAATTTGGTTGAGAAACGAATTCGTAGTGAATGAATTCGCTAAATATGTTTAAAACATAAAAATATAGCATAAACACTAAATTGGAACCCTTAAAATGATTTGTTAATGTTTTTGAAGTGTTATAATTATTTTATAGATGAGTAGCTAAGAGTTTAACGAGTTCAACGAATCGAAAACTAACTCATTCTGACTTAAAATGAAGAAGTTATGAAGATTTAAAGTAAAAACATTGAGAAAACTATAATCTGGGAAAGGCCAAGCACGAGCGCTCTACCTAGGAGCTCGGGCACGTAGCTGGGTGCTGCCAAGTGGCGCAGGCGCGCTGGAGTGTGAAGGAATTGGTCGCGGCCGTGCCCAAAGTGTGACTGTTTTAACCTATTTTGGTAAAATGGCCATAACGTTTTCATACAGACTCTGATTGAGGCGATTCAAGATGATCTGAAATGAGGATGAATAGACCTACAACATTTGTTCTTTAGGTTTATCAATTTAAAGTCGTTAAAAGGGGTCAAAATAGTCATCTTTAGGACTAATGTGTATTAGAAGGCAATCGAAGGGCGTCAGACATGCACATACGCAAGTGTAGTGCTCCCGACAATAAAATATATTGTTCTAAGTGATAAAACATAAATATGCATGATACTAGACATGTCATATAGCTAAGATTACTTTACTAATAATGGAAATGCTTTAACATGATTTTTTAAAAGAAAACTTGAAGTTTTTGAGAAACGAAAGTTGATGAATTTGGTGTCCTTTGAGTTTTGACCTTGGACCCTATGTATGCATATCAATGTGCATGAAATATAGTTTTAAAGTTACCTTGCATATACTAGATTGATATAGCTTGGTTTAAAATGTTTTGAAAGAAAACTCGAAAGTTTTGAGAACTAATAGTTTCAAATATTGTGTAAAGTATACTTTGACCTTTCTAGCATGCATACTAAGACGCCTTATGCCTCTAGACATGACGAATATGTTCATCATCTAGCTAAGCATGAATTGGACCTTTCAAGTGTGGTTTAAAATAAGCTTTCAAATAATGAACTATGCTATGCCTATGGAAATAAGATATAAACATGTGAGCATGCTATTAGAGGCTTATTAGTACCAATATATGGTTTAATAGATTATAACATTGAATCTTTGATAAAAGCAGTTGTTAAGCCTTGTTGATGTAAATAATTCAACATAGAGCTATATAATTCAAAACTAAATGATTTAAAATGTGAACTTGAAGAAATATCAGAACCTACTTGATGTATGTTTATAGTATGTATCAGAATGCATAGTATGTTAGGACTAGACTGAGCAATGAAAAGCTCAAGTCTGGTTTTGGCAGGGAGTAGCGTGGCCGCGCCACTCCCAAGCTTAAATGCAACGCGACCGCGCCGTCCTGCAGAGTGACCAAGAGCAGTTTGTTAACTACATGGTCATAAGTTATGGTTATATGTTGTCCTTAAGGACTACAAGATATGAAACAAGATTGTTTAGATAAATATGATAGTAGAATGAGCTAGTCTCATGGTTATCCTAAGTTCAAGTAAAAATGAAACCAAGTTAAGAAACAATATTTGTTCTTATATTACGAGCGCATGAAATGTATGACTGATGGGTATGAATCCATGATTATATGATTGTGTAGGAATACACGCAGTGCAGATAAGCTTTAAGCAGTTAAGTCGTAGTTGATAAACTACGAATCAGGCAAGTCTTTCAGTTCCTATTTGATATATGAATTCGATAACTGTTAGTTGAGCTATATTATGCCATGAGAATGTTGATGTATATATATGAAATGCATATGAGATATGTATGAAATTTGAAAGTTGATCTTTGATGATATGCTTGTGAAGTAAATCTCTATGCATGTTATGTGAGAAGTAACATGCGTAGTAAATTATTAATTGATTATGAATGCATGAACTGAGTATGATATTATATGTTATGTGCTGCATGAAAATTGTTAGAATTGCTGGGCTGTCGAGCTCACCCTTGCAAATAACCACTTTTGCAGGTTAAGGACTCATGGTAAAGTTACGTCCAACTTGATTGATAAAGTTCAATAGCATCGAAGGAGATTGATTTATTTATTTAAATATATGCTCTTGAACCATGTTTAGGTTCTAGGAGATGTACATGATAGTAGTTTACTATGTGTAATACATGTTAAGTTGTAAAGTTGTACTATGTGATACATAGAGGAATTCGAATCGAGATGTAAAAATTTATACAGTAATTCGAATAGAATGAATCATTACATAATTTGATTCAAGGATATGTAATTGATTTAAGTTAAGATATCAATAAAGGATTTTTTTAGGAGATTGAAAAAGTATAAATTATTCCGCATATTTTTATAACATCGAATATGATGTAAGACAAGAATGGTAAATGACCAAGATTTGAAACTTATAAAAGTTTGGGGTCATTACTTAGATCTTGGAAATGGAAAGAACTTATATTCTAAATTGTAATAAGAAAAGTCATATTCATTAAGTTATGAATAAAAGATATAAATAGTTGACGATAGTAGTATCGTGGCGGACCGGATCCGAGGTTCGAAGGGACCCGAATTTGGGGGCGTCACACTACGGGCCAATGAGGACTTTCACCACATCATTTGTCTGTAACATTATAGGTCATGATTATACTGATACATAATTTTTGGTCATAATCATACCAATTAACAGTACATCTATGCATTACGGGCTGAAGATGACTTTTACCACAATATAAGCATGAGAATGATGACAATGATATAAGAAATCAATCAAGTGAGATTAAGGATAAATTTTAAAGATTTATAATTCAATTTATCCAGAGTTTAAGAATGTCCAAATTGTCAACATGATAATTAATTATGGAGTAAAAATCAAGAATGATATTCATGTATCAAAAATAATTTGGACAGAAAAGAAAATAATTTTGTCGTGACTAGTACCCCGGGTGAATAGTACCCCGTGAATAGTATCGTATGTATGAATAGTATCCCGTGAATAATACTTCGTGAATAATACCATGGCATGAAAAGATTAAAATTTAACAAGAATGTTCAGAAAAATATTTCAATTAAACGATACTATATGAAGTGCAAATTTCAAGGTTATTTTACTAATTTCAATGAGTATAGAAGCAATACTTATCAAAATAAGTGTAGATTTAGGAATATGAAACGAAATAATATTACTTATGTGACGCCCCCAAAATAGGTCTAATCCATCCAACCTATTCTGAGTCGCCAAATACATGGTACAAAAACAAATACAACTTCATTACTATAATTGTCGTGCAAAATACGACAACACATAAACTGTGAGTTTTGATACAACTATATACCAACTGTGACTCTCATCCCAACCGTTGGTAGTACATCACAGTAGCACCTTACATAAAGGTATAGTCAATAATTGTTTTAGAAATTAAAATCTTCAGAAAGTGCTCAAGGAGACCTTAGTACATGGGAGGCCATGCGTCTAGGTTATGATAGATATCATATGTCCATAGAATTATCCTTGGTTCACCCAATAGACCCCAAACAAAACGAGAAGATTACTATCATATTCTTTCCAATGGTGAGTCTTCTCTTGACATATCATTATCTCCATTGCCTCTAATTGAGAATTATACTTCAACCAAACCAAGATTATATAGGTAGTGCTCGTAGATATACTCAGTAAGTGGATGTGCACAACCCTATCTTATGATGACACGAGGTTGTATGTCATTAGACATCTTGTATGATAGTGACAAAACACCCTTCCAAAGTTGGTTTCGCCTCACCCTATATGATTCACCAAATATAATTACTAAATGATGTATAAAATACAACACACTATTCCAAAGTTCTCAATAAAATTATTTTCATACTGTTTAGGGAGAACCTTCACAGCTAAAGACCACCGTTCTATTCCCCTGTTACCCCCGCTCGACCCAACTACACTCTTATTACCTGAAAAGAATTGTGAAGCAAAAGGGTGAGCACAACTAGCCCAGTAAAGGATATCATGACTAAAGATAATTAAATTATCAATAGCCTTCATCAGTAATAAATCAGAGATTTAAAACATATGGTAGATGACAAAATTTTTCAACCATAATTGCAGCGGAAAGATCAATCCATTAGAAGAGTCAAATAGACCATAAAGTCTATTATCTTCTCCATGTTAAAAGTCCACCAACAATGTTTTATCCCTGTAATAAAAATCAACAGTTCATGTCCACAATCATGTGAATAACTCATAATCATATTTGTGGTTCTAAATTCCTCTTCTCATCCAGGACAAAGATAATTTTCATCACTTGTCTTTACCTGAAACATCAAAGATCATGGTTATACCAAATCACAGTTCTTGTTCATAATCATACTAATAAATTCATCTTTGCACTACGGGCCAAAGATATTCGTCAACAGTTCATCTTTGCACTACTGGCCAAAGATATTCAACCACAGATTATCTTTGCACTACATGCCAAAGATATTCAACAACAGATCATCTTTGCACTATAGGCCAAAGATATTCAACAACAGATTATCTTTGCACTACATGCCAAAGATATTAATATCTCAAAGAAATATATAATCATTTCAGAATTTATATAAACAATAATTATAACCATGTTGATCAATTCACCTTTGCATTTAAGCTAAAGATATTCAATTATAAATTCAATGGTTATGATCATACCAGTCAACAATTCAACTTTGCACTACTGGCCAAAGAGAACCCATAGTCACGATCATACCAATAATCTACCCACCTTTACACTCAAATGAAAGAGAAATTTTCTTCACCAGGATTATAAAAATGTTATATATGATAATAAAAATAATATGATCAACAACTGCATTTAATTTCAAGAGTAAGATTCATAAATTAACGATAATTTGGTCAGAAAGAGAAACTAATTTTGTCGTGAATAGTATCCATAAATAGTAACTCGTGAATAGTAACTCATAAATAGTAACTCGTGAATAATAACTCGTGAATAGTAACCCGTATTCATACATAGTACCGCATATGTAAATAGTGTCATATACATGAATAGTGTTGTATACGTGAATAGTGCCATATACGTGAATAGTAACCTCGACATGGAAAGATAAAAATTTCATAATAAAATTCATACCAATATTTCGGTATAATGATATTGAAGAAATAACATCATTTACAACGAAAATATCATCCCTTACCATCCCTTACTATCCCTTACCTCAAAAGAGCAGTACTTCTGACTAGAATATCGGATATGATGCTGAAGAAAACTTGCGCTGATTAGCAACTCTCAAAGTATCTAAATACTTACAAAATACGCTCGATAATATCGAGAGAGAAAGAGAGAAAACTTGTATCTGGTGTGATTTCCAATTCTAACTCAGCACCCTATTTATAGGAAAATATTAGAACGCCAAAGCAAACTTGACCTGCAACCTGATGGCTTTATCTGCTACTATTCCCACCCACCAAAAATCAGCCATCTTCCCCAACAACCAAAAGTGGGGCCTACCCATATTTTTAATAAAAACATTTTAATTTTTGAAACTTCAATAATTCATAATAAATAGCCTTTTTATCAGAAAAATACGAATTTTATGTCCATTCCACACAAAATCGAATTCTCAACAACTTTGTAGCTTTAAGTTTTTTCAAATTCCAAACCAAAAATATCCAAAATTCACAAAAGGATGATTTTCAATACCTCATAAAATTCATAACAAATCATACGTTAATTTTTAACGATTCAAAATTTGTGGACATATACTCAACTTATATATGTATATAACATATCCAAAAATCACAACGGTCGAATTAAAATTATAACTCACGCAATAGAACTTTAAGAACACTGTTTTGATTTTTAAAACCTTCATTCCGACAAAATACTGATAAAACACTTCTGCATTAATTCTTTCATTTATATCCACACAAAATAAATATTTCTCTATCCATCATTTATATCCACATAAAATAAATATTTTCTTATCATATAAATCAATAACTAATTATTCAGCAATAATATTACAGAATCACAATTATGACAACCAGACCGTTCACAGAAAAGAGGGGGCTTTCCGATAAGGATTTCTCCTTACTGGCGCGTAATTAGGTGACCAAATCTCTCTTTGACAGAACTTTCTAGACATTGCCAATAATGCTATCCAATAATATTATTCAAATAATATGAATTATTGATCTGATAATGGGAAATACTATGCAGCGATAATTATTGAAACAACAATAATATAAAATATTAGCGCATCAATTATTGAATCAATAACATAAAATATTGACCAGTAATTACTGTAACAATTATTGAGTAGTGTCTTCTTACATAAGGATCAATAATTCATCAATACTGTGTAAAATCGTGTACTACTGTGCAACCACGCGTATTACTGTATTTTAACCACCGGGTATTCCAACAGTGTTAACGGTAACAACTACGCCGTTATTTATAAAAACTCAAATTTATCGTTTTCTTCATCCGACAGTTATCCATTATAGGGCCCACAAATGGTTGCGCAGTCGTACGAATATTCCCCGACAAAAATAAATATTTTATAACCACTTGCTTATTTTGAAAATTTTCACATTTCACCCATAATTTTAAACTTTTATCAATTTAACTATTTACTAAATAAAAAAATTGAATAATTTTTATTACATAAAATTTGGGGTCTTACAATCTCTCCTCCTTATGAAATTTCATCCCCGAAATTTACGTACCTGATATTTCGAAGAGTTGAGAATACCTTGCTTTTATTTCAGATTCTATCTCCGCGGTCATCATGATTTCTCCATTGCTCATCTCCTGTATTTCAGATATCATTCTAGAATACAGCTACAAAAAAAGGTTAATTGACATATCACAATTTGTCAATTTAAGTAAGAAAATTTAGCTTAGGTAGGACACACACTAGCGAAGGATATTACTCATCTCTTCCCTCCTAGTTCTATTCCCCGATCTCCGCTAGAGACCATATTCCTAAGCTCTAATACCAACTGTGATGCCCCCAAAATAAGTCAAATCCATCCAACCTATTCTGAGTCACAAAATACATGATACAGAAACAAATATAACTTTATTACTACAATTGTCGTGCAAAATACGACAATACATAAACTATGTGTAGTATCCCCAAATCCCGGTACTAATCACCAAGGATCTGGTATACTATTTCTATAACTATTGCGGAAGATATAAACATAAATTGTTTATACATTAAACTTTTACAATATAAACTCCAAGGTCTACAACCTTAACTTAATACATACCTTTAATATCTTAGAAGATTTACAATGCTATTTTCATCAGAAAATTTAATAGATCTAACTGCAACATAATTTATTCTTGCACTTTGACTTTGCTTCTGTCTTTATTCGAGCTTTCATCTAAATCTGAAAATTTTTATCATAATATAGCAAGGGGTGAGCAACAAATTTGTCCAGCAAGTTTTAAATACAATGAAGATATATCATGATTGAAAAGAATGAATAAGCTTTCAAGTTTTCAACAATAAAATAATTGTGAAATAACATGAATCAAGTTTCAATAATTGCATGACTGAATCAATAATGTTTGAAGTCAACAATGACCATAAACAATTTAACTGAACCTTATGGTAATGAAAGTGATCAGCCTTTCATACCTTATGAACATATTCAACATGCACTATGTGCGAATCAAAAATTAGTATAGATGTGAATAATCAACGACAATTATTCACTAACATGCTTTGAACATACAACTCAAGTTTGAGTTAGGAAACTTGCCTGTACCGCTGATTACCGCTAAGCAATCTAATTTAATCTCTCATGAAAGACCTATCAATTATAAGATTGATCTTTTCATTAGCATAAAACATTTTATCTCATAATACAACTACGTTATCCGTAGGATTATCTAACACTTCATCACAAAAATCAAATATTAGATAACACCTTCACATCATTACTATTATCGTCCGTTGATAATTCTTTAATCATTATATCATATTCATTATGATTTAACACTCCAATCTTATACATTATAAGTTCTTCTTTATACTCTAATAAGTCAAATACTAATCCAGCAACCTGAATTTTAATTCTAGCAATCAAAATTCTAATCCAGCAAACTGGATTCCAAATCCAGCGACCTGGATTCAACATATTTCCAATCCAGCAAGCCTGGATTCCTAATTCCTTTAATCCAGCAAGCTGGATTCTACATCCTTCAATCCCGCAAGCTGGATCCTAAAAATCCTTCAATCCAGCAAGCTAGATTCTTAAAATCCTTCGCACATATTAAATAATTATTATTAATCATTAAATAATATTTTAAATTAATGATTTAATAACACTTTAATCCCAATGTTATCAATCACTTAAGAATATCATAATCTAATATTATTAATATTTTAATAATATTTTAATCATTTACTAAACTTATAAATAATTTATTATAATTATTTACACATTACCAAATAATGCATTAAATCATTCTATAATGCCATAAACATCATAATACTTCACACCCGACCCAAAACTTCATCAAAATCTTCATAAACCATGCTCAAGGGTCTCAAGTCATAAAATCGTATTTTTCATATTTTTGAACATCATATATATAATTAAATCCATTTATCCATTTCTCATCATTTAGATGAAAAATATTAAATCAGTTCCAAAAATATTTCTTTTCTGAATATAGTTCCATATTGAACATATATTTTTCCCGGAATTTTTAAAATCCATTTACTATATTTAAATAGTCCATAATAGCCAAATATTCCCCGATTTTTCATAAATCGAGATTAACACCAACAATTCTGAAATTTACACAATATGTTCCTGTTATACATATGTACTTCCAGTAAAAATTTTGTAATTTTTGGACTTATACACAGAGAGTTATTCGGGTGGTTTCATAAAAATAGTCCTCCACCGTAAAATCCATAACTCTCAAACCGTATGGCCAAAAATTCTCAAATTTTTACACAACCTGAATATCTACTGATATTAACACCCCAAATTTTCCAAAATTTTTTAAGCACAAAAAGTGGACGAAAATGCCCCCGTTTCTGACTGGTCCAAAATAGTCCAGTTTTCTTTCCAAAAATTCGGGACTGTTTTGGCTTCCACAGCCACTACTCCATGAAAACTCAATATTTTTGAGTGCTACCACTTGGGTTAACTAGTAAACGCATATATCTAGCACCCCTCTTTGACGGATCGTAAAAAGGAGTTATAGATTTAAAATGGTGGATTTTCAAAGTAAATAGAA
The DNA here is from genome assembly GCA_016801055.1 of Panax notoginseng. NCBI lineage: Eukaryota > Viridiplantae > Streptophyta > Magnoliopsida > Apiales > Araliaceae > Panax > Panax notoginseng. Next base: position 91,257,758 of record CM029013.1, on the reverse strand, counting down.
ATTTAGGATTTCTAAACTAGAAAAATTAAATTTTCTTTTCTTTTGGTTTTCAACCAAATCAACACCCAAAATAGGTAGATCCATACTTGAATCCATGGAAAACACATAGATCTTAGGGATTTGAACATCCAAATCAAAACTCCTTTCATCAAATAAAAAAAATAAAAAATAAAGAGAATCAAGCTTAGGAAGAAAGAATCAATTTAGTGATATACCTTTGCTTCTTTTTCTACTTCCATCCATGGAGGAACTTCCCTCTCCTTCCCATCTCCTCCAAGGGCTACCGCCCTCTTCCCCTCTTCTCCTTCCACGGTTTTGCCGTTCTTCTTTCTTCTCTTTCTCTTTTACGTTTTTTTTTCTTTTTCTCTCTCTCCTTCCTTATCTTTCTTTTCTTCTTATCTCTTATCTTTTCTCCTCTCTTATCCATTCCTTCTCCTCTCTTTTTTTTAATTGCCGAACATTGGCTTTCTTATGGCCATATACAATTATTATTTCTAATATAGCAATTGTCCAATATGCCCCTCTTTAATTGGGATACTAGATTAATCTTTTGGGCTTTTAAATTAATCCTTTGGGCCATGTAAAATTAACATAGTCCAATCATTTCCATCTTATCCCACCTTAAATATTTAATTAGGGTATCCATTCCATATATTTAGAATTTAAATCATCACTCTTGTACCTTAAAATCTATAACCCAACTAAACTTGTTTTAATTAAGTTATAAAATTAATAACTCGAGATAATAAAAATATATCTCTTAACTTAATATAATTTTTAATATTATTGTTCTCCCACAAGTAGGCCTAGCTCGGGCCCTTAATTAATTCCATTGAGCTAACAAATTTACTTGTTTTACTTACTAACAACAATCAACTTGGACTTTCAACCCTAATTAAATTGGGTCAATATAATACTTGTCCCATATATAATATATTAGGCTAGATTACATAATTTAATCACCCTTAGTCACTTTATCTACAAGTCACATGCTTACTTAATTAATTGGGCTTGTTTAAATAATATTACTTCCTTAGCCCATTAAATTCAATTCTCTTGAACTGTAAATAATTTATTGGGTTATGACATTATTATAGTCCATTACTTTTAATTCTATTTTACCATAATCATTTAATTAGGATTTTTATTTCTCACACTAGAAAATAAATTCATTACTCATGCCTTTTCTTTTCTTAACCCAATTAGACTTGCTATAATTAGGTTATAAAATTAATTAACTGAAATATATAAAATAAATCTCTTAATGTTAGTATATAAATTTATATACTAATATTCTCCCATATTATAACATCTTAGGTTATTTAATTATCACACCTAATATATATATTAGGTTACATAACTTTATTCTTAATTCACTTGAATTAATTCTATGACCACTAAATACAAGTAACCCTTTAGGTCATTTAAATCTCATACTATGTTTTAATAACTAATTTAAGTTATACAATTTATATTATATAATTAAATTTAATTTCCTCTTCCTCTTCATAAATTGTTTTCAAACAATTTATTTATATATCAAATATATAATTTAATATATTCAATCATTTATTCAAATATGAATTTAATTTACTAACTACTTTGATACCAATATTCATATCTACATATTGGATCTCATCTCATATTTTAGCTTTACCTTATTTGGTATAATATTAAATATTATACTATTATTCAAGCAACATATTTCACTTCTCACACTAATTTTGACTTTTCTTCATAAAAAGTCAACTGTTGACTTTGACCAAAAGTCAACCTTTACACATTTTGTGTTTACTGTCCATTCTGACTAATCTTGACGTTCTGGACGCAACCGAGCAGTCCATACTTCAAAATTCTATCTCTAACTCAAATTTTGAGTTTTAAATTACTCTCTTCTTATTGCTAATCGTAATAACTAACGACTTTAAACTTATTTATCTTCTTATTTGCCATTCAAGGCCAACGTTCAAGCTATGTTAACTACTAACATAGTTTTATCTTGATCCTTCACAGAAACGTCAATTTCATACACTTATTTTCTGTCTAGGTTCATCTTATAACCTTTAATCCATCATTTTAGGATTTTAATAATTATCTAAATTCTCGGGTTGTCACACTATGAGTTTTGATACAAATATATACCAACTGTGACTCTCATCCCAACTTTTGATAGCACATCACAATAGCACCTTACATAAAGGTACAGTCAATAACTATTTTAGAAATTAAAATCTTCAAAAAGTGCTCAAGGAAACCTTCGTACATGGGAGGCCATGTGTCTATGTTATGATAGATATCATATGTCCACAGAATTATCCTTTGTTGACCCAATAGACCCCAAAAAAAATGAGAAGATTACAATCATATTCTTTCCAATGGTGAGTCTTCTCTTGACATATCATTATCTCTACTATCTCTAATTGAGAATTATACTTCAACCAAACACCAAGATTATATAGGTAGTGCTCGTAGATATACTCAGAAAGTGGATGTGCACAACCCTGTCTTATGATGACACGAGATTGTATGTCATTAGACATCTTGTATGATAGTGGCAAAACACCCTTCCAAAGTTGGGTTCGCCTCACCCTATATGATTCACCAAATATAACTACTAAATGACGTATAAAATACAATATACTATTCCAAAGTTCTCAATAAAATTATTTTCATACTGTTTAGGGAGAACCTTCACAGCTAGAGACCACCGTTGTGACAACCCCAAAATAGGTCCATTCCATCCAACCTATTCTGAGTCGCCAAATACATAGTATAGAAAATAACTACAACTTTATTACAACAATTGTCATACAAAATACAACAACACATATGCTATGAGTTTGGATACAAATATATACCAAATGTGACTCATGTCCCAACCGTGGACAGCACCTCACAATGACACCTTACATAAAGGTATAGTCAAAAACTGTTTTAAAAATTAGAATCTTTGGGAAGTGCTCAAGGAAACCTTTGTACATGGGAGGCCATGCTTCTAGGTTGAGAGATATCATATTACCACAGAATTATCCTTGGTTGACCCAATATACCCCAAAGAAAAATGAGAAGATTACTATCATATTCTTCTCAATGGTAAGTCTTCTCTTGACTTATCATTATCTCCACTGTCTCTAATTGAGAATTATACTTCAAACAAACACCAAGATTATATAGGTAGTGCTCGTAAATATACTCAGCAAGTGGATGAGCACAATCCTATCTTATGATGACACGAGGTTGTATGTCATTAGACATCTTGTATGATAGTGGCAAAACACCCTTCCAACGTTGGGTTCGCTTCACCCTAGATGATTCACCAAATATAACTACTAAATGATGACCACCGTTCTATTCCTCTATTACCCCCGCTCGACCCAGCTACACTCTTATTACCTAAAAGGAATTATGAAACAGAAGGGTGAGCACAACTAGCCCAGTAAAGAATATCATGACTAAAGATAAATAAGTTATCAATAGCCTTCAACAGAATTAAATCAGAGATTTAAAACATATGGTAGATGATAAAAATTTCAACCATAGTTGCAGCGGAACGAGCAATCCATTAGAAGAGTCAAATAGACTACAAAGTCTATTATCTTCTCCATGTTAAAAATCAACCAACAATGTTTTATCCCTGTAACATCAATTAACAATTCTGGTCCAAAATCATATGAATAACTCATAATCATAATTGTAGTTCTAAATTCCTCTTCTCATCCAGGACGAAGATAATTTTCATCACCTATCTTTACCTGAAACATTAAAGATCATGGTTACACCAAATCACATTTTATGTTCATAATCATACTAATAACTTCATCTTTGCACTACGGCCAAAGATATTCATTTGTATCACCAGTTGGTCATGTTCATCTCAACACCTGTTCATCTTTGCACTACTGGCCAAAGATATTCAACAACATGTCATCTTTACACTACGGGCCAAAGATATTCATCAACAATTCATCTTTGCACTATTGGCCAAAGATATTCAACCACAGGTCATCTTTGTACTATGGGCCAAAGATATTTATCACCAGTTCATCTTTGCACTACAGGCCAAAGATATTCAACAACAGTTCATATTTGCACTACATGCCAAATATATTCATCAACAGTTCATATTTGCATTATAGGCCAAATATATGAATATCTCAAAGAAATATATAATCATTTCAGAATTTATATAAACAATAATTATAACCATGTTGATCAATTCACCTTTGCACTTAAGCTAAAGATATTCAATTATAAATTCAATGGTCATGATCATACCAGTCAACAATTCAACTTTGGACTACTGGCCAAAGGGAACCCATAGTCATGATCATACCAAAAATCTACCCATCTTTACATTCAAGTCAAAGAGAAATATCATTATTAGGGTTATAAAAATGTTATATATGATAATAAAATCAATATAATCAACATATAAATTTAATCTCAAGAGTAATATTCATAAATCAACTATAATTTGGTCAGAAAAAGAAACCAAATTTGTCGTGAATAGTAACTCGTGAATAGTAACTCATGAATAGTAACTCATGAATAGCAACTCGTGAATAGTAATTTATGAATAGTAACTTGACATAAAAAAGTTAAAAATTCCACAATAAAATCCATACCAATATTTCGGTATAATGATATTGAAATAATAATATTTCTTAAGCTTATAAACAATTTATTTTAATTGTTTACACTTTACTAAATAATATATTTAATCATTCTAAAATGCCAAACTCATAAGATTTCATTACCAATAACCAAAACCCTCAGAAAAAATCTGCATATATCTCATATAGGATTCTCAAGCTATAAAATCCTATTTTCCAATTTTTTTACTTTACATAACATATTTAATTCATTTACTCATAACTAGTCTATTTTCATGAAAAATACCAAATCAGTTCCAAAAATATTTCTTTTTTGGAATTTAGCAGAATATAGTCCCATATTGAACATATATTTTTTACAGAATTTTTAAAACTCATTTACTATTTTTCATATGGCCAAAACAGCTGAATATTTAGACATTTATCATAAATTGTAATTTTATCCAAAAATTCCGAAATTCACAGAGTACACTGATATTATATAGATATACTTCCAATAAAAATTTCATCAATTTTGGAGCTAACCACAAGGAGTTATAAGCGATTACTTTTAAAATAGTCTTTTCCCGTAAAATTCATAACTCTTAATCTATACATCAAAAAATCACTATTTTTGGACACAATCAATAAAACTCATCAAAATATCATTTAAAATTTTTCTAGAATTTTCTGAAGGTCAGAAGAATTACGAACTGAAAAACATAATAATCCTTAAAATCCCTTACCTCAAAAGAGCAGTACTTCTGATCGGTATAAGGCTGAAAGAAACTTGCATTGAATAACAACTCTGAAAGTATCTAAATACTCACTAGAATATGCTTGACAATATAGAGAGAAAGAAAACTTGTTTCTGGTGCATTTTTCAATTCTAACTTAAGCACATATTTATAGGAAAATGATAGAACGCCAAAGGAGACTAAAATAATAAATTAATATTATTTATTCTCTATTCTCTACACACCAACCATCAGCAATCAAAGCATGCCAAGGCTAAAAAAAAAATCCCAGCAACCCACAAGTGTTCAACAACCAAAGTGGGTCCCACCCATAAATTAATAAAAATTATTTTATTTTCCAAAACTTCAATAATTCATAGAAAATAGCTCTTTTATCAGAAAATTCGAATCTCGCAACCTTTTATAGGAAATTCAATTATCTACAACTTTACAGAAGAAAGTTTTTCCAAATTCTAAACAGAAATTGACCGAAATCCATAAATGGGCGATTTTACAGGCTATAATCAAATTTCAGTCAAGAAATGAGGTCCACCGACACACAAAATATGTGTTAATCATTTAATACAACAAAAATACTCTTCCTCCTCATATACTCACATATCCCACATTCATTGTAAAACTATCACCATTATTATATTATTAAATATAATAATAAATTATTTTATCAGAAAAGATAAAATATTATTTTTCAACAATTGTCACTTAAAAAATTTTCTCCATCTATATCCACATAAAATTAATATTTTCCTCATCATATAAATCAATTATTAATTATTCACAAATAATATTACAGAATCACAGTACTGGCAACCAGGCCGTTCCCAGGAAAGAGGGGGCTTTTCAATAAGGATTTCTCCTTATTGGCGCGCAATTAGATGACCAAACCTCTCCTTAGACAGAACTTTCTAGACATTGCCAATAATGCTATCTAATAATATTATTCAAATAATATGAATTATTGATCTGATAATGGAGATGATGTGCAGCAACAATTATTGAAACAACAATAATATAAAATATCAACGCAGCAATTATTGAATCAATAAAATAAAATATTAAACAGTAATTACTATGACAATTATTCGGTAGTTCCTTCTTACATAAGAATCAATAATTTCAAAAATACTGTGTAATACCGTGTGCTACTGTGCAATAACGCGTATTACTGTATTTTAACCACCGGGTATTCTAACAGTGTTAACGGTAACAACTACGCCGTTAATTATAAAAACTCAATTTTTGTCGTTATCTTCACCCGACCGTTTTCCGTTATGGGGCTCACAAATAGCTGCGCCGTCGTACGAAGATTCCCCGACATAAAGAATATTCCACGACCAATGAATATTCTCCGACAAAAATGATTATTTTATAACTACTTATTTATTTTGAAAAAAATTTCACATTTCACCCATAACTTTAACTTTTTATCAATTTAATCATTTACTGAATTGTAATTATAAGAAAAATTGAATACTTTTATTTCATAAAATTTGGGGTCTTACAACCGTTCTATTCCCCTGTTACCCCCGCTAAACTCAGCTACACTTTTATTACCTGAAAGGAATTGTGAAGCAAAAGGGTGAGCACAACTAGCCCAGTAAAGGATATCATGACTAAAGATAATTAAATTATCAATAGCCTTCATCAGTAATAAATCAGAGATTTAAAATATATGGTAGATGATAAAACTTTTCAACCATAATTGCAGCGGAACGAGCAATCCATTAGAAGAGTCAAATAGACCATAAAGTCTATTATCTTCTCCATGTTAAAAGTCCACCAACAATATTTTATCCCTGTAATAAAAATCAACAATTCCTATCCACAATCATGTGAATAACTCATAATCATATTTGTGGTTCTAAATTCCTCTTCTCATCCAGGACAAAGATAATTTTCATCACTTGTCTTTACCTGAAACATCGAAGATCATAGTTATATCAAATCACAGTTCCTGTTCATAATCATACTAATAAATTCATCTTTGCACTACGGGCCAAAGATATTCGTTAACAGTTCATCTTTGCACTACTGGCCAAAGATATTCAACCACAGATCATCTTTGCACTACAGGCCAAAGATATTCAATAACAGATCATCTTTGCACTACAGGCCAAAGATATTAATATCTCAAAGAAATATATAATCATTTCAGAATTTATATAAACAATAATTATAACCATGTTGATCAATTCACCTTTGCATTTAAGCTAAATATATTCAATTGTAAATTCAATGGTCATGATCATACCAGTCAACAATTCAACTTTGCACTACTGGCCAAAGAGAACCCATAGTCACGATCATACCAATAATCTACCCACCTTTACACTCAAATGAAAGAGAAATTTTCTTCACCAGGATTATAAAAATGTTATATATGATAATAAAAACAATATGATCAACAACTGCATTTAATTTCAAAAGTAAGATTCATAAATCAACGATAATTTGGTCAGAAAAAGAAACCAATTTTGTCGTGAATAGTACACATGAATAGTAACTCGTGAATAGTAACTCGTAAATAGTAACTCATGAATAATAACTCGTGAATAGTAACGCGTATTCATACATAGTACTGCATACGTAAATAGTGTCATATACGTAAATAGTGTCATATACATGAATAGTGCGGTATACGTGAATAGTGTCGTATACGTGAATACTAATCTCAACATGAAAAGGTAAAAATTTTATAATAAAATTCATACCAATATTTTGGTATAATGATATTGAAGAAATAATATCATTTACAACAAAAATATCATCCCTTACTATCTCGTACCTCAAAAGAGCAGTTCTTCTGACTGGAATATCGGATATGATGCTGAAGGAAACTTGCGCTGATTAGCAACTCTCAAAGTATCTCAATACTTATAAAATACGCTCGATAATATAGAGAGAGAAAGAGAGAAAACTTGTTTCTAGTGTGATTTTCAATTCTAACTCAGCACCCTATTTATAAGAAAATGTTAGAACGTCAAAGCAGACTTGACCTGCAACCTGATGGCTTTACCTACTACTATTTCTACCCACCAAAAATCAGTCATCTTCTTCAACAACTAAAAGTGGGACCCACCCATATTTTTAATAAAAATATTTTAATTTTTGAAACTTCAATAATTTATAATAAATAGCTCTTTTATCAGAAAAATACGAATTTTATGTCCATTCCACACGAAATCGAATTCTCTACAACTTTGTAGCTTTAAGTTTTTCCAAATTCTAAACTGAAAATATCCGAAATTCACAAACGGATGATTTTCAATACCTCATAAATTTCATAACAAATCATACGTTAATTTTTAACGGTTAAAAATTAATGGACATATACTCAACTTATATACGTATAACATATCCAAAAATTACAATGATTCAACGGTCGAATTAAAATTATAACACACGCAATAGAGCTTTAAGAACACTATTTTGATTTTTAAAACATCCATTCCGACAAAATACTGATAAAACACATCAGCATTAATTCTTTCATTTATATCCACACAAAATAAATATTTCTCTATCCATCATTTATATCCACATAAAATAAATATTTCCTTATCATATAAATCAATAACTAATTATTCACCAATAATATTACAGAATCACAATTATGACAACCAGGCCGTTCCCAGGAAAGAGGGGGCTTTCCGATAAGGATTTCTCCTTACTGGCGCACAATTAGATGACCAAATCTCTATTTGACAGAACTTTCTAGACATTGCCAATAATGTTATCTAATAATATTATTCAAATAATATGAATTATTGATCTGATAATGGAAAATACTATGTAGCGATAATTATTGAAATAATAATAATATAAAATATCAACGCAGCAATTATTGAATCAATAACATAAAATATTGGCTAGTAATTACTGTAACAATTATTGAGTAGTACCTTCTTACGTAAGGATCAATAATTCATCAATACTGTGTAAAATCGTGTGCTACTGTGCAACCACGCGTATTACTGTATTTTAACCACCGGGTATTCCAACAGTGTTAACGGTAACAACTACGTCGTTCTTTGTAAAAACTCAAATTTATCGTTTTCTTCATCTGACAGTTATCCATTATGAGGCCCACAAATGGCTGCGCCGTCGTACGAATATTCCCCGACAAAAATGAATATTTTATAACCACTTACTTATTTTGAAAATTTTCACATTTCACCCATAACTTTAAACTTTTATCAATCTAACCATTTACTAAATAGAAAAATTGAATAATTTTTATTTCATAAAATTCGGGGTCTTACAACTTATATACTACAGAGTATGGAAGAAAATATTATTTCTTACGAATATTGAATGAAAATAATATACCTTACCTTGAAAGGAGAGTAATTTTGACTGGTATAGCAGGGATATTCTTGAAGAAAACTTGCACTATTTGATAAACTCAATTTTTTTTTAAACTCAAAAGAAATACGCTCAATATTATAGGAGAAGAATTCTCTGATTCTGGTGTGATTTTTATTTTTAAACTAAGCATCTTATTTATAGGAGAATGGTGGGGAACTATTTAAGAATAATCACATACGCACAGTAAGGAAAAATCAAGGGCGACTTTACGGGCGAAATTCGACAAATTTTTTTTATTTTACTATGCAGCACTATGTAATAAAATTTTCTAATAAAATAAAAATTTTATATAAAATATAATATATTCTATTTATAATATAATAAAATGAATAACTTTATATATAATATAAAAGGTATTCTGTTTTATATAAAAAGTTTTCTGTTTTGTTACTATTATAATAATAATAAAACAAAAATTGAGACAACTTTCTATTGAAATTTTTGAAAAATGAGTAAGTGGTGGTCCATGTAATAAGCCAAACTTACAATAAATAATTCATAAAACCCCCCTCTATTTATCACAAATCACTTGTCTTCAATAAACATATTTTTAATCTTTCAACATTTATTCATCATTAATATTATAACTCACAACAATAACAACTAGATCATTCCCAGGAAAGAGGGTGTTTTTCAATAAAGATTTCTCTTTATTGACGCACAATTAAATGACCTAACCAATTTCCTCGACAGAACTTTCTAGACATTGTCAATAATATAAATAATAATATAAATAATTATGTCGTCTCATTTATTGATTTAATAATATAAAATATTGTACAGATGATATTGTGACAATAATTGAGATACTATGTAGCAACTACTGTGGTAATAATTAAATAAAATTGAGTGACTTCTTGAGTAAGTATCAATAATCAAAGATATTGTAGAATACTGTGTGCTACTGTGCAACCACGCATATTACTGTATTTTTATCACTGGATATTTTAACAGTTAACGGTAAAAGTTTTGTCGTTATTTTTATAAAAAAGGTTATTTCTGTCGCTTTCTATATCTGACAGTAATTCCGTTATGGGATCCACCAATAATTGTGTCGTCATACGGATATTCCCTGGTAAAATGAATATTCCCCGACCAAACGAATATTTTATGACAATTTGCTTAATTTGCAAAATTTATAAATATTACCCACAACTATAACATTATATCAAATTCACACCTTATTATTCAAAATAACATTTAGAAAAAATTAAATCTTTATTCATAAAAAGTTGGGGTCTTACATTTATCATGTTTATGAAAGTAGTATGCACACAAGCCAATCATGTTTGATGATAAAGTATATACTTTGTAACAATCTTATTCATTTAATAATAAAAAATATTAATTTATTAAAGACTTTTAATTATCTACATGATGCTGTTTAATAATATGTGATAAACTCATAGTTTTAAGTAATGCTTTTAGAATAATGATGATGATCATTCTAATGAGATCTAAATTCTTAGAAAGCTTAAAACTAAAATAGTTCCCAATCATTGGATTACTAAATTAGGGATTAGTGAATCCGGATAGATTGGTACATACGTTGCTTGCTCATTGGATGAGGATGATTAATCTCATTATCATTTGTGTGGAGACACTAAAGCAAGTATGTAGGTACTTATTAGAGAATAAGTTCACTGAACGTGGCTTGCTAAGAAATACCTAATGGAGTTTTACTTGCTTGTCAATAAGAATTCCTATAGTGATAGTAGTACAAGTGATCCTTGGATTTGAGATCATCATAGTATCTTGTGTGTGATGAGTTATACTTTGACTTATTCCTTAAGACCCTTAGGGTATATCAAAGGGTATGCTTGGGTATAATAAGTTGTACATGGAGATAATGTATGATCAATAAAGAATCTATCACTTCTAGTAAAAGAATAGAAATGTCCTATGTGATTCGATAAATCACAACCCAGTAGTCCTTGGCCAAGGCAGAATGAAATTAGAAAGGAGTTTCTAATTTGTATTATTTGGGGTTGTGCAATTAAGGATCGAAATACATATAATTAAATAAAATAAGACTTAACAGTAATTACATGTCTTATATTTAATTGGGACATTGTATGGTGGAAGGATTGAATTGTACGGTAACTATTTACTCAAAGATTCTTTTATGATTAATGTTAAAATCTATATTATCTAGAAAGTCGTTAATCGCTAGGGAAGCTTATCCCTATTGTAGAATAAATATTATTTATTTAAATAAATTAATATTTTAATTTATTTATTTAAATAAAATTAGAATTGTTCTAATTGATTTATTCACAACCGGTTTAATATGGAGAACCTACAGGGTCACACCATAAAAGGAAGAATAATTATTTAAAAAGTTAATGGCATAATCGTAATAATAAGTTAAGTATATTTAATTTAATCTATGGTGATAGAATAAATTAAATAGCTTAATATTTATTATTTAATATTTTAAAAATATTAAATATAAATTAATAAGAGGAGTCTTATTATTATTATTACTATTATTATTATTTAATTCCTAAAGGAGTTTGGGAATTAATTAATAAAAGTACTCTCATATATTCCTAATAAGATTAGGAGGCTAATTAATTAAAAGATTTTAATTAATTATTCCTAATAAGATTGGGAGCCTAATTAATTAAAGGAGTTTAATTAATTAAAATAAAACCCAATTCTTTAATGGTTAAGGAGGGTTGCCCACATCTATAAATAAGAGGAGTCTTATTATGGGTGAAGAGTTGTTGTTGACTTTTTTACAACAGACGTAATTTCAAGAGTTGGGAGAGTACACCCATTTCTATGAGAGATAGAAAAACTAGGGTTTTGTCAAATACCCTTCTTCTTGAATATTTCTTCTTTCTTGATGGATCACCTCTAGAGGCCAAACACTTGGGTGGCTAACGTTGATTAAAGGATGGAACCCAACCCAGTGGATTCAAGTTGAACACGAAAAAGATTTGGAGGTGAACTTATACCTGAGGAAGCTCGAATCTTCAAGGGTATGATTCTCATTCTTTATCTTTTTGTTTAACTAATAATTGTGCATAAAAGGATGACCCGGTTATATGGTTTGTAAAATTTTAAACTTTGATTTTTACACGTTTTCGCTTATTTGTGTAATTTGATTGCGTTCATGAATATTACAAACCTAACAGTGGTATCAAAGCCAAACTTTTATACGAATTATTAATTATTTTAATTTGATATGTATATTGATATGTGTTTAGAACAATTTAATTGGGCATAATTTTGTTGTATAAAATTTATTTTAAAAAAAAGGCCGAATTCTATTTTCCGCAAACATGTTGAAAAGTCATCCACGTGATTCACGGTTTTATATAGTTCCTGCAGTAGTATGATTCTATTTGTTAAGTTATATAGTTATATTATATATGATATAATATATAGTTATATTACCTGCATATTATGATATTCACCTTTTTTCACCAAAAAGGGATTCAGGAGTATTATGTCTTCTGTATATATATATATATATATATATATATATATATATATATATATATATATATATATATATATATATATATATTACAAACCTAACAGTGGTATCAGAACCAAACTTTTATGCGAATTATTAATTACTTTAATTTGATATGTATATTGATATGAGTTTAGAGCAATTTAATTAGGCATAATTTTATTGTATAAAATTTATTAAAAAAAAAGGCCGAAATCTATTTTCTGCAAACCTGTTGAAAAGTCATCCACGTGATTCACGGTTTTATATAGTTCCTGTAGCAGTATGATTCTATTTGTTAAGTTATATAGTTATATTATATATGATATAATATATAGTTATATTACCTGCATATTATGATATTCACCTTTTTTCACCAAAAAGGGATTCAGGAGTATTACGTTTTCCGTATATATATATATATAATATTTTTAATAATTTTATAATTAAAATAAAAGTTTATTTTAATCTTAAAATAAAAAACAGTTTATTTTGATTTTAAAATTAGATTTTATGCTAACTAATTAGAGTTGAAATTGGATTCCATAATAACTAATTGGAGTTGAAATTAGATTCCATGTTTTCTAAAATAAAAGAGTTTATTTGTGAATAGGAAAGTGAATCCATGTTTCCTTAAATAAAGGAGTTTATTTAAATATGGAATAAGATTTCATATTATTCAAAATAAAGAAGTTTATTTGTGAATATGAAAAGAATCCGTGTTTCCTTTAAATAAAGGAGTTTTTTTTACTTGGAATTAGATTCCATAATTAATTAAAATAAAGGAGTTTATTTTGATTAAAGATTTTGATTAAAATAAAATAGTTTATTTTATTTAAAATTGGATAAATTAAAATAAAAGAAGTTTATTTTGATTTAAATTTGGATTAAAATAAAGGAGTTTATTTTGATTCAAAATTAGATTTTATACTAACTAAATTTGCCCATTAAATGATATCAATATATATATTGAATGTTTATTATTCATGAGATGAATGTTATTTATTGATGCATATGGTGATGTGTATGATAATAAATGTGATTGATTATGGACTATTGACCAATATGATTGGATTTTATTTTAGTTGGATGCATGAATGTATGAGTTTTATTAAATGGGGTCTACGTACCTCGTCTTCTCTAATTTTTTCTTAATGTAAATTCTATCTCCCTCCTATGTACTTCCCCTTGACTGCTGATTAATGTTTGTATTTATTTTAAATAGTTTTGTAATAGGAATAGTTATAATTAATTTTGAAGATTTGGAGATCAAGGAGCAAGGAGCGCTTGAAGACCCGTTTGTAATGGAGCCCAATTTTAAATGTAATAGTTATATTTAAATATTAATTCTTGCACCCCTAGGGTTTGACCTTTTGGTTCACTTGGTGGCTCTAGTGAACCAAACTAGAATAAAAGTCCATAATCAATCCAGGTAGAATATAGTATTCTATATGTGCATGCTTATACTATATATATTATATATTATGCAAACATGCTTCGCATGTTCATTAATATGACGCGTATTTTATATATATATATATATATATATATATATGTGTGTGTGTGTGTGTGTGTGTGTGTGTGTGTGTGTGTGTGTGTGTGTGTGCATGCGCGCTAAACAAGATGAGACAAATTAATAACAATCCCCTCAAATATTTTATATTAAGTTGTAACATTCAAAGATATTTGGAATATCGAACGTCGCCTTCTAGCATGATAGAAATAATAGAGTATTGAATATTTAATATGAGTTTGTTGTGCACACACAAGAAAAGTATTAAATATTTAAGATGCTGTTTTTATTACATATGATGTTTATAAGAAATTGAACATTACTGCTTTGTTGTGCACACACAAGAGCTGTAGTTTTCTCTTCACTTATATGGAAATGCTGGGTCTGACTTAACTTAAATCATTTTAGTTCGGATGTGCACACACTTGACCATTATGATTTAAGAGGCAAAATATAAGGAGTTACATAGTTGATGTAATTGACAAGAGTTGCCTACTTATTTATTTATATATAGTTTGTTGTGCACACACAAGGCTCTATACATTTGAAATGGGATCCTTATTCTCACTAGTATATCTTTAATTAGATATTGCCGAATTATATATATTGAGGGTAATATAGTTTGATGAAAATAGTGGGAGATACCAATTTAAAATAAGACCTAATTTATTTTGGTAATTAATAAAAGAATGTATGCTAAAATATTGTTAATTACAAATTTATTTACAAAATTTTACAATGTCTAAATTACTATCACTGCGAAGCATATTAGATACTATTTAACCGAACCGAATTAAATGGATTGGTTAAGGAATTTGAGAATAGTTCTCATGGCTGAAAAGCTATCTTATGTTCTTAATACGCCTATCTTTGCAATGGTTGCAGATAATGCCTTTGAGGAAGAAATTGCTACTTTTAGAAAGTGGCAAGATGATGCACAGTTGGCTCAATACATCATACTCGCATCCATGAGTAACGAGCTTCAGCGTTAGCATGAAACTATGGATGCTCTTACTATATTCCTGCACATCAAGTAGTTGATGGTAAGGAAAGTAAGACTGAAAGATATCAGATATCTAAGGAGCTCTTTTAATCTAGAATGACCAACGACACTACAGTACAGACACTTGTCCTAAACATGATCAATTTGATTGATCAATTAGGACAACAGATTTTGTCATAGATGGAGAGTTGAGCCAAGATTTAATCTTGCACTCACTCCCGAATTCCTTTCACAATTGTTGTGAATTTTTTATATGAACAAGCTAGATATCAGCTTCGCTGATTTGCTTAACATGTTGAAAAATGATGAGAGTCACTTTCCAACCAAGAAAGACCAAGTCTTACTGGTAGGGGCCAAATGATCTTCTGAAAAAAATAACGATTCTAAGAAGGTAAATAGAAAGGGCAAAAATAATAATGGATTATAAGAACAAAACTGATACGGATAGCAAAGGAGTTTGCTTCCACTGCAATAAGCCTGGACATTGGAAAGAAACTACAAGAAACATCTTGTAGAGGCTAACCAGAAGAAGCTTAGTGAAGTTTCAGTTACAAATACAATTTTGTTCATGATTTAAAATAATTTTTTTTAAGTCAAGGTTCTACTTGGGTATTGGATACCGACTTTGGTTATCATAAATATAGATTTATGACGGGACCAAGCAGAAGTAGAAAGCTAAACAAAGATAAGTAATCTTATGTGTGGGAAATGAAGCAAAGGTTGCTGCATTAGCCATAAAAACTTATAGTTCAGCATTGCCTACGGGCAAATCTATTAAGTCAATAAGTTGTTATTGTATTCCAGTTCGCGCTAGAAATATTGTTTCCATTATTGTTGTTGGACAATGAAATCTTTGGTATTATATTTAAGAACAATTGTTGTTCTATTTATAATAATAATGTTTTGTATAGAACTGGAATATTACTTAATAGATTTTATATACTTGACTTACGTGAAAAATTATTTTATAAATTGAACAAACTAGTATAAAAAAAGAAGATAATCATTCAAAGAGTTGAATGTGTGTATTTGCTAAAATACAATTGTGAATTATTTGAAAGGTTCAAAGAATTTAGAAATGAAACAAATTGGTAAAGTATTAGGATTCTTTGATCGGATCAAGGAAGGAATATTTGTGCAATGAGTTTCTAGATCATCTCAAATGGTTTTCTCACAATGGACGTCTCCTGCTACACAATAATTGATTGATGTATCTGAAAGAAAAAATAACACTTTATTGGACATGGTACGGTCTATAATGATTTCACCGACATTCTAGTATCCTTTTGGGATAATATCCTAGAAATGGCTGCATATCTACGAAAAAGGTAACCTCAAAATCCGGCTACAAGACTCCATAAAATTTATGGATAGGAAGGATTCCTAATTTTAAGTAAGTTAATATAAGGAGTTGTCTAGCTTATGTGAAAAGATTTCAAAGGATAAGCTTGTGACAAGATTTGACAAGTACAGATTTGTGGGACATTTTAAAGTAAGTTTAGGGTATATGTTCTATAATCCTACTTAGCAAAAGATGTTTGTTGCGAAACACGTTGCCATCTAAGATAAAGATATTTATCATTGAAGGGGCTAGTGGGAGGATAATACATCTTGAAGAGTTCAAGAACCACAAAACACTATAAGTTAAATAAGAGGAACCTATAGATAGACCTATTGTATCACAACCGAATCGTAAATTTGGAATAGTACCGAAGATACCTAAGAGGTATGGATTCATTATAGATAATGATGATGAGGTACACAACATAGAAGATGATGATCCAGTTACATACGATGAGGTAAGAGTTCTAGTGTGTACAAAAGGGTCAGTGGGAGCGTCGTGACATTCCTAATATTATATGTTGATATACTATGGATAAGGAATGCCATACTAATGCTACATTCAGTAAAGATAAAGTTGTCTAAACATTCCTCTATGAATGATTTGGGATGAGTATCTTAATTGGGGATACAAATCTATATAAATAGATTTGAGAGGATGCTCGACATAACCTAAGGAACGTATACTCATTTGATGCTAAAGTCGTTTAGCATGACAAACTCCAAGAGATGTCTCATGTTGATGAGCCATGGAATGTATCTCTCTTAATAGTCCCCAAAGACTCCAAAAAGAGAGATCGCATGAGTAACTATCATGTATGCAATGAAATGTACGAGACCTGATGCTGATCAGTCTTATTCTGGAGAATTTCACTATGAGTCAGTGAAAAACACCTTAAAGTACTTATCCGGCACTAAGGATGTGTTTAAAATTTATGGTGAGTCTAAATTAAAACTAAAGGGCTTAACAGACTCAAGTTTTTTAGACAGACCAAGATGACAGAAAATCCATTTTAAGGTAAAGCGTTACCTTGAACGGTGGTGCAGTGAATTGGAAATGTTCCAAATAGCAAAGAGTTGCTAGTTTAGTGATAAAGACAAAGTATATAGCTATAAATGAAGCTGTAAGTTGATTGTTTGGATGAAAAGTTCATTACAGAACTAAGAATAGTTCCTAAGTCTCATCTTGGATCTAAACATGTGTTGTGGCACTTTCATTTGATTATAGGAATCATTGAAAGATGAAAAATCACTATAGAGATAGTGGACTCTCAAGAACAACATTACATATCCATTAACTAAAGCTTATCCCACAGCAAGATAATCGTCACATAGAGAAGAAGGGTATAAGATACCATTACGATTGACTTTAGTGCAAGTGGGAGATTAAAAGTAGTATGCACACAAGCCAACCATGTTTGATGATAAAGTATATACTTTGTAACAATCTTATTCATTTAATAATAAAAAGTATTAATTTATTAAAGACTTTTAATTATCTACATGATGCTGTTTTATAATATGTGATAAACCCATAGTTTTAAACAATGCTTTTAGAATAATGATGATGATCATTCTAATGAGATCTAAATTATTAGAAAGCTTAAAACTAAAATAGTTCCCAATCATTGGATTACTAAATTGGGAATTAGTGAATCCGGATAGATTGGTACATACGTTGCTTGCTCATTGGATGAGGATGATTGATCTCATGATCATTTGTGTGGAGACACTAAAGCAAGTATGTAGGTACTTATTAGAGAATAAGTTCACTGAACGTGGCTCGCTAAGAAATACCTAATAGAGTTTTACTTGTCTGTCAATAGAAATTCCTATAGTGATAGTAGTACAAGTGATCCTTGGACTTGAGATCATCATAGTATCTTGTGTATGATGAGTTATACTTTGACTTATTCCTTAAGACCCTTAGGGTATATCAAAGGGTATGCTTGGGTATAATAAGTTGTACATGGAGATAATGTATGATCAATAAAGAATCTACCACTTCTAGTAAAAGAAGAGAAATGTCCTATGTGATTCGATAAATGACAACGCAGTAGTCCTTGGCCAAGGCAGAATGAAATTAGAAAGGAGTTTCTAATTTGCATTATTTGGGGTTGTGCATTTAAGAATCGAAATACATATAATTAAATAAAATAAGCCTTGACAGTAATTTCATGTCTTATATTTAATTGGGACATTGTATGGTGGAATGATTGAATTATACGGTAACTATTTACTCAAAGGTTCTTTTATGATTAATGTTGAAATCTATATTATCTGAAAAGTCGTTAATCGCTAGGGAGGCTTATCCCTATTGTAGAATAAATATTATTTATTTAAATAAATTAATATTTTAATTTATTTATTTAAATAAGATTAGAATTGTTCTAATTGATTTATTCACAACCGGTTTAATATGAAGAACCTAAAGGGTCACACCATAAAAGGAAGAATAATTATTTAAGAAGTTAATGGCATAATTGTAATAATAAGTTAAGTATATTTAATTTAATCTATGGTGATAGAATAAATTAAATAGCTTAATATTTATTATTTAATATTTTAGAAATATTAAATATAAATTAATAAGAGGAGTCTTATTATTATTATTACTATTATTATTATTTAATTCCTAAAGGAGTTTGAGAATTAATTAATAAAAGTACTCTCATATATTCCTAATAAGATTAGGAGGCTAATTAATTAAAAGAGTTTAATTAATTATTTCTAATAAGATTGGGAGCCTAATTAATTAAAGGAGTTTAATTAATTAAAATAAAACACAATTCCTTATTGGTTAAGGAGGGTTGCCCACATCTATAAATAAGAGGAGTCTTATTATGGGTGAAGAGTTGGTGTTGACTTTTTCACAACAGACGTAATTCTAAGAATTGGGAGAGTACACCCCTTTCTATGAGAGATAGAAAAACTAGGGTTTTGCCAAATACCCTTCTTCTTGAATATTTCTTCTTCCTTGGTGGATCACCTCTAGAGGCCAAACACTTGGGTGGCTAACGTTGATCAAAGGAAGGAACCCAACCCGGTGGATTCAAGTTCAACACGAAAAAGATTTGGAGGTGAACTTGTACATTAGGAAGCTCGAATCTTCAAGGGTATGATTCTCACTCTTTATCTTTTCGTTTAATTAATAATTGTGCATAAAAGATGATCCAGGTATGTGACGCCCCCAAAATTAGGTATACATCACCCATCTTGAGTCGCCAGATACATGGTACAGAATTCAAATATAACTTAATAATACAATTGTCGTGTACAATACGACAAAACATAAACTGTGAGTTTGAATAAAAATATTGTCTGCTAGAGAGTATACAAACTCAAAAGGAGTCCTCATTATAATTATTATCACACTATTATATAGAATAGTGAGGACTACTAATGCTATCATCTGGTCCATCACTCCATTTCCCGACTCGTCCCAACTATATTCTCATTTCCTGAAGAGAACAGTGAAAGTAAGGGTGAGCTCAACTAGCCCAGTAAGAAATATTATGACTAAGATAATGTAAAATAAATTATCATTAGTCTTCAACAATGTTAAACTGATAAAATACAGTAGACATCAAGTTTAACTGCAGCGGATCAAGCAATCCATTAAAAGAGTCAAGTAGAGAATAAAATCTACTATCTTTTATGATTTAAAAGGTTTTTCATGACATTTATCGCTGAGACTCAGCTTAATAAATAATCCACATCATCGAATCACCCCTGCATTACGGCCAAGGATATTCTATAGTATCACGACCATGAATTATCCATGCACTATGGCTAAAGATAATCATGTTTTCATCAACGGTCCTGATCATGCCATAAAATAATTCATCTTTGCACTACGGCCAAAGAGAATCCATAGCCATAATCATACCAAAAACTGTCGATCAATGCACTACGGGCCAATGAGGACTTTTTCCACATCATTTGTAACATTACGGTTATGATTATACCGAATAATCCCTGGTCATAATCATACCAAGTCCATATATGCACTACAGGCCACAGATGACTTTTAACATAATATAAGCATGAGGATGATGACAATGATATAAAAAATCAATAAAACAAGTTCAAGAATTAATTTATCTAGGAACTGATAACGTCCAAATTGTCAACATGATACTGCTTTGTAGAGTAAAATTCAAGAATGCTCAGAAGAATATTTCCATGAAAAGATACTGGATGAAGCGCAAATATCAAGGATATTCCATTAATTTCAGGGAGTATAGAAGTCAAAGTTTAACCAACTGAGTGTAATAAAGAATGGAATAACAAAAGAAATCATCATGCATGCGATAGACCGCACAGGCAGGTTATTCCAACAGAATAATAAATAACGGAACCAGGTCCGGTGTAAAACGCACAGACAAGATATTCCGACAGAATAATAAAAAACATAACCAGGTCAGGCGAAATTCGCACCGACAGGATATTCCAACAAAATATTAAAGAATGGAATAACAACAGAAATCACTATGCATGCGATAGACCGCACAGACAGGTTATTCCAACAGAATAATAATTAATGGAACCAGGTCAGGCGTAGTACGCACCAACAGGATATTCCGACAGAATAATAAAGAATGAAATAATAGAAGAATTTCACCATGTATGCGGTACTTCGCATAAACAGGTAATTCCAATATAATAATAAAGAATGGAATAACAGAAGAATTTTACCAAGTATAGGGTAGTCCGCGTATACAGGTTATTCCAACAGAATAATAAAGAATGGAATAACAGAAGTTCTCTTTATGAATACAAAAGAAATAATACTCCTTACGGGTACAACAAATAATATTTCTTACCGTAAAAGAAACTTGATATCGGAGTAGTGAAGTAGCAGAATGTTTTTTTTTCTCTCTCTTTATAATTTCTCTCTCTAGAGTTTCAGTGAATTCGTAAGAAAATAATGAAGGAATGAGCTTATATTTATAGAAAAATAGACTGCATAGTAACTAACTCATGAACGGTCTAGATTGATTTACTTTAATCTGACGGTCCATATTTAAAGAAAAATCTTTTAAATAAAATATAATATATTCTATTTATAATCTAATAAAACGAATAACTTTATAAAAGATTTTACTATGCAGACACTATGCAGACACTATGCAAATACTATGCATAATAAAATATAATATATTCTAATTATTGTCTAATAAAACAGATAACTTTATAAAAGTATTCTATTTTGTATAAAAAGATTTTACTATTAGCCTAATAAAACGAATAACTTTATAAAAATATTCTGTTTTATATAAAAAGTTTTTGTTTTATTACGTTAATAATACTAATAAAACAAAACTGAGTGACTTATCATGTAAGCCTCAATAATCAATACCGTATGCTACTATGCAACCACACGTATTACTGTAGTTTTACTACCGAGTAGTTCAACAGTATTAACGGTAAAACTTCCGCCGTTATTTTCAAAAAATATTTTTGTCATTTTCTCAATCTGACAATAATTCCGTTGTGGAGTCCACCAATAATTGTGCTGTCATACGAATATTCTCCGACAAAAATAATATTTCCCGACCAATCGAATATAATACAACAACTTGCATATTTTGTAAAATTTATAAATACTACCCACAACTATAACATTATCTCAAATTCACACCATAATATTTAAAAAAATATTTTGAAAAAATTAAATTTTATTCATACAATCTGGGGTTTCACAATCTCCCCTCCTTATAAAATTTTGTCCTCAAAATTTACGTACGTACCTGGTATGCCGAACAGATGAGGGTACCTTGACTTCACTTCAAATTCTAACTCTTGAGGTATAACCTTTGAGCGTCGAATATGATCCTTCTTATCCAAGATTTTAACACGTATCTTCTCATACGTTAAATCTTCTGCAATCTCGTCTAGTTTTAATTCAATAATGTGGTTCAGGTCGTCCACATATTTACGTAACATCGATACGTGAAAAAAGTTATGAACACGCGACATACTTGGCGGTAAAACGAGTCTATAAGCCACAGTTCCTACTCGATCAAGGATTTCAAATGGGCCAATTAAATCGAGGGTTGAGATTTCCTCTCTTCGTCGATTCTTGCTTCTAGAATAACGCCCTCTTGAACCTTCTTCTTCACATTCACCAGCTCTGAGTATGTAGCTTAAGCGGCTTTAACTTTATCAATTAAAGTCGATTCTACTCGTATATTCGTTATCTTCACGTGGGTTCGTATATTCGCACTTGTAACCGCATACGATCTTCTATTCAACGCGTCAGCTACCACGTTCGTACTTCCACGATGATATTGAATGGTACGATCGTAATCTTTAACAGCTCGAGCCAACGTGTTTGGCGCATGTTACGTTCGTTTTAAGTAAATAAATATTTGAGGGTTTAAGAAATGGGTTTTGTACTGGGGTCAATACAAAATTCGATTTCACGCTCTAGGGTAGGCCAAGAAGTCTTCAAGAATACGTCAGGAAAATTATTAACAATAAAAATATCATTCAAAACTGTGACTCTCATCCAAGACTTGAATAACACGTCACATTGATACCTATCAACTTGCCATCGTCATTCACAACGTCTCCTACGGAAAGTCTGGCTTCGGTGCATCCCACACAAGGAAGTCAACAACGAAAGAATCGGGGCTCTTTACTTATGGCTTGATATGACAATGATTGACTTTAGTGGTTTGGTTACTTTGAATTCATATAACAGGTTGGTTAGGAGTATGAAAGCTAACAACCTTACGAAAAGTATGATGAGTAATTTACCAATCGTTTCCAAAAATCACATCAAAGGCAAGTATTTTCAAAGAGATAAGATCGACAGGTAATGTGAAAGTGTTGATTTGAACAAGATTTATAAATAGTGGAGGTAACGAAGTTTTAACCAATAAGTCAAAGTCTAACTTCTCCGGAGTTAAATTTAAACGTTGAGCGCAAGCAAGAGAGATAAAAGAAGAGGTAGAATCGGTATCGAATAAAGTATAGACTTCGTAAAAATTTATAATTAACTAACCCGTGATAACTTCGTTTGATTCCTCGTCACAAAAAATGCTCTCTCTTAAACTACCGAATTTGACTTGTTCGGGACAGTTTTTGGTGTCGTCATTACCACTGGAATTGACTTTCGCTATAGGGCATATTCCAACCTCAACTGCTTCGTCGTACTCCTGCTCCATGATCTGAATCATTAGCCTTCGATCCATATCGAATTGGGGTTGACGCAATGTATAGGGTAATTCAAAACTCGATGCTGGGTTCTCCCAATTGCTGTCGAAAAAGAGAAATACATATCATCTATTTTAGCTTTCTTGGATCGGACTTCTCTTTCCACAATATCAACGCGTCGTGTGGCTTTTACCCATGCATCTTTCATTCTCACTCGTTCAGTTATTTCTTCTTTCAGCTGCTCCTTGACATTTGAATTCTCAGATTCCAGTTTTAATATCATATACTCTGCCAAAGAGCGCTCCTGTTCGGCTACCGCACATCGGGTAATACAATTTTGAATTGTTACATTCCTTTGCTCCACGACCGCCTTCTATTCTTCAGCCTGCTCTTCTAACTCATGAATACGATTTTGCAATTCTACATTTCGATCAATAAGTTCTTCTAATAAATCCTCCTCAGGTTCCTCTTCTTCCTTACTCTCAGTTGCTACCTTTGCGACTAGCTTGAGTGTAACTTTTAATTCCTCAATCACCACATGGATATCTCTAATCACATTATCTTGGTTGAAGATTAGAGGTGTTTCCACGGTCTCAAGTGCTCCATTGCTATTCTCAACATTCTAGGAAGTCATATTCAAATACTGCCACAAAATAAGGGTTAATTAACCTATCACATATTATCCCTATACTCTGACCGACCAATTAAATACCAAATAAACTTAGGTAGGTCATACTAGCGAAGGAATTACCCGTCTCTCCCCTCCTAGTTCTATTCTCACATCTTAGCCAAGGATCATATCCCTAGGCTTTGATACCAACTGTGACGCCCCCAAAATTAGGTATACATCACCCATCTTGAGTCGCCAGATACATGGTACAGAATTCAAATACAACTTAATAATACAACTGTCGTGTACAATACGAAAAAACATAAACTATGAGTTTGAATAAAAATATTGTCTACTAAAGAGTATACAAACTCAAAAGGAGTCCTCATTACAATTATTATCACACTATTACATAGAATAGCGAGGACTACTAATGCTATCATCTGGTCCATCACTCCGTTTCCTGACTCGTCCCAACTATATTCTCATTTTCTGAAGAGAACAGTGAAAGAAAGGGTGAGCTCAACTAGCCCAGTAAGAAATATTATGACTAAGATAATGCAAAATAAATTATCATTAGTCTTCAACAATGTTAAACTAATAAAATATAATAGACATCAAGTTTAACTGCAGCGGATCAAGCAATCCATTAAAAGAGTCAAGTAGAGAATAAAATCTACTATCTTTTATGATTTAAAAGGTTTTTCATGACTTTTATCGCTGAGACTCAGCTTAATAAATAATCCACATCATCGAATCACCCCTGCATTACGGCCAAGGATATTCTTTAGTATCACGACCATGAATTATCCATGCACTATGGCTAAAGATAATCATGTTTTCATCAACGGTCCTGATCATGTCATAAAATAATTCATCTTTGCACTACGGCCAAAGAGAATCCATAGCCATAATCATACCAAAAACTGTCGATCAATGCACTACGGGCCAATGAGGACTTTTTTCACATCATTTATAACATTACGGTTATGATTATACCGAATAATTCCTGATCATAATCATACCAAGTCCATCTATGCACTACAGGCCACAGATGACTTTTAACATAATATAAGCATGAGGATGATGACAATGATATAAGAATTCAATAAAACAAGTTCAAGAATTAATTTATCTAGGAACTGATAACGTCCAAATTGTCAACATGATACTGCTTTGTAGAGTAAAATTCAAGAATGCTCAGAAGAATATTTTCATGAAAAGATACTGGATGAAGCGCAAATATAAAGGATATTCCACTAATTTCATGGAGTATAGAAGTCAAAGTTTTAACCAACTGAGTGCAATAAAGAATGGAATAAGAAAAAAAATTACCATGCATGCGATAGACCGCACAGGCAGGTTATTCCAACAGAATAATAAATAACAGAACTAGGTCCAACGTAAAACGCACAGACAGGATATTCCGACAGAATAATAAAGAACAGAACCAGGTCAGGCGAAATTCGCACTAACAGGATATTCCAACAAAATATTAAAGAATGGAATAACAACAAAAATTACCATGCATGCGATAGACCGCACAGACAGGTTATTCCAACAGAATAATAATTAATGGAACCAGGTCAAGCGTAGTACGCACCAACAGGATATTCCGACAGAATAATAAAGAACAGAATAATAGAAGAATTTCACCATGTATGCGGTACTTCGCATAAACAGGTTATTCTAATATAATAATAAAGAATGGAATAACAGAAGAATTTCACCAAGTATAGGATAGTCCGCGTATACAGGTTATTCCAACAGAATAATAAAGAATGGAATAACAGAAGTTCTCTTTATGAATACAAAAGAAATAATACCCCTTACGGGTACAACAAATATTATTTCTTTCCGTAAAAGAAACTTGATATCGGAGTAGTGAAGTAGCAGAATACTTTTTTTCTCTCTCTCTATAATTTCTCTCTCTAGAGTTTCAGTGAATTCGTAAGAAAATAATGAAGGAATGAGCTTTTATTTATAGAAAAATGGATTGCATAGTAACTAACTCATGAACGGTCTAGATTGATTTACTTTAATCTGACGGTCCATATTTAAAAAAAATCTTTTAAATAAAATATAATATATTCTATTTATAATCTAATAAAACGAATAACTTTATAAAAGATTTTACTATGCAAACACTATGCAGACACTATGCAAATACTATGCATAATAAAATATAATATATTCTAATTATTATCTAATAAAACAGATAACTTTATAAAAGTATTCTGTTTTATATAAAAAGATTTTACTATTAGCCTAATAAAACGAATAACTTTATAAAAGTATTCTGTTTTATATAAAAAGTTTTTCTGTTTTATTACGTTAATAATACTAATAAAACAAAACTGAGTGACTTATCATGTAAGCCTCAATAATCAATATCGTATACTACTATGCATCCACACGTATTACTGTTCTTTTACTACCGAGTAGTTCAACAGTATTAACGGTAAAACTTTCGCCGTTATTTTCATAAAATATTTTTGTCGTTTTCTCAATCCGACAATAATTCCGTTGTGAGGTCCATCAATAATTGTGTCGTCGTACGAATATTTCCCGACAAAAATAATATTCCCCGACCAATCGAATATAATACAACAACTTGCATACTTTGTAAAATTTATAAATACTACCCATAACTATAACATTATCTCAAATTCACATCATAATATTTAAAAAAATATTTTAAAAAAATTAAATCTTTATTCATAAAATCTGGGATTTCACAGGGTATATGGTTTGTAAAATTTTAAACTCTGATTTTTACACGTTTTCGCTTATTTATGCAATTTGATTACGTTCATGAATATTACAAACCTAACAGTTTAATGGTGACGTGAGAGTGGATTCAGTCAGTACTTGTAATAACCAAAAATATTAGGTCATTTGTAAATGAGGATATTAAATATTTATTAATGAAGTAAAAAACTTTGTGACTTATGAAGAGTGTGTTTATGATTGAATATATATATATATATATATATATATATATATATATATATATATATATATATATATATATATGAATAATGGAAAGGAAAAGCTTTGTAATCTAATTATATATTAGGTATGAGAAGTAAATAACCTAAGAGTTATATTTATTAAAGAGTGCAAATATTTAAATTTATATTAGTGAATTAAATAAGAGATTTATTTTTTAAACCTAATTATTAGCAAGTCTAATTGGATTGTTTAATTAAACCAATATGAGTAATTATTAAAGTTCAAAATAAGTGGACTAGAAACCCTAATTAAATACCAAGGGTAAAGAATTTTATGTGGTGGACTTATGCTACTAATGTGGCCCAAAATATTTTAAATGTTAGCCCAAACAAATGAGGATTGGCCCAAAACCCTAGCCTGAATTTGATGGACCTTCTAGATAAATTAAATGTACAAATAAAGCAAATAAAGAAAATCAAAATTTGGGAAATAAAAAAGGGGGAGGGATCCGACTATTAGAGGGAGAGAGGGAGCACATGAGGTTAATTATTTCATTTTACTTCATTTTCAAAGTTGTTTACTAACCCTCCTAGCTATTGTTCCCTAGTTTGTTAGCTTAATAAATATAAGATCCATGAAATAAGGGATGACAAGGAAAATTGAAGAAGAATAATGATAATAAGTAGATATATACATATTATATGTATACATTTATAGTACTATAAATATAGCCCTTTCCTAATTTGCTAGCAAAATAGTTTGCTTCATTTTACATCTCCTAAATTTCTAAAAGCTAAAGAGCAAAATAAGAGAGAGGAACAAGGGGGGGGGGGGGGGTTGGGGAACTACTAAAGAGAGAAGGAGAGGAAGCTTAGTTCATGCCTTCAAGATTTATCACCTACTTTGGGAAAAGAAGAAGTGCTCATAGATCAAGGTTTAAAAGTCTTCTAACTCAAACCTTAATTAGATCCATGATTATCTTTGTAGTTGTTTTATTAGGAAATGATGAGTTTATGTTTTTAAGTCATATGATAGTAGATCTATGTGTTATATGATATTTTATGGTTAGATGAAGTCATTTTGAGCATTGATAAGCTTTGATGGAAAAAGAAAACAAAAATAATTTTTGTACCAATAACTTATTTTTAAAATCTGTCAAAGCCATGAGTTAGATCTATTAGTTATATAATGAACCCAACTAGAATAACTCAAAAATGTTAAACGAGCCGACCGTAGTGCAATTTGTAGCAAAAAAGTTTATGTTGGGAAAACCCAGAAAAATTTAAAAACTTCCCTGGCCATATTTTTCCAAGGGCTGTTTCGGCCAGTTAAAAAGCCTTAAAAATTCTGTTGTAGTATGTTAATATATGAAGTTAACTAGATACTGTCCAAAGATGAGCATTTTTCAATATCTTGAGATGGAGTTATAGTCCGTCAAAGAAGATATGATTTTAAAAAGAAACTGTTATAAATCATAACATATGACTCAAAAAATTATGAAATTGTTACAGAAGTCAGTTTATTATGATATGAAGCTACCGTATAAATTTCAGAATTTTTGGATAAAAGGATAATCTTTAATAAATGTGGTAATTTTGGAATGTTTTGGCCAATTTAAAACTAGGAAATGAACTTGGAAAAATATAAGAAAATTATTTTGTAACTAAAATATTATATATTGAGTTTCTCCAGAAGATATAAAAATAATAAGTTGAATTGATATTTTTAATGCCTATGGTTAAGTTAAGGATAATTGAGAAAATTAAGCTATAAAAGATTTTAATATGATCTTATTGACTAATGATCATTAATATGATGTATTAAGATTTTAAGAGGGTAATTTGGTTATTTTTAATAAAATGTTATATGAATGACATGTTATGTTTGTTAAATAAATTAAATAGTAAAAGATAAACAATTATATTAAATTTTTTATAAGTTAATAAACAAATAAAATAGTATTAAATGATTAATAATATTAGTAATTGATTAAAATATTATTAAATAATTAATAATATTAGATTAAAATATTATTAAATGATTAATAATATTAGAATAAAATATTATTGAATGATTAATACTATTAGTAAATAAATAAAACATTATTACATGATTAGTAATATTATTAATTGATTAAAATATTATTAAATAATTAATAATTAGTAAATAATTAAAATATTATTAAATAATTAATAATATTAGTAATTATTTAAAATATTATTAAATAATTAATAATATTAAGCAAATAATTAAAATATTATTAAATGATTGATAATATTAGTAATTGATTAAAATATTATTAAGTGATTAAAATATTATTAAAGGATTAATAATATTAATAAGGAATTAAAATATTATTAAGTAATTAATAGTATTAGGAAGAAAATAAAATATTATTAAATGATTAATAATATTAGTAAGTGAATAAAATATTATTAAGTGATTAATAATGTTAAACAAGAGTTTAAGATGATCATTAAGTGATAACAATATTATCAATGGATGATAATATTACTAATAGCTTATGGTATTACCTAATGTATGTTTATGTGATTAAATGTTAGGTAAATTAATATAGAGTAGTAGTATTATGAGACAAGATATGTTATGCTAATTGAAAGATCAATCTTATTTAATGATAGCTCTTTCATAAGATATTATATTTGATTGTGTATCAATAATCAGAGAAAGAGGCAAGTTTCCTAACTCTAACTCAAACTTGAGTTATTATTTTCAAGCATGTTAGTGGTTTAATTACTGTCAAATATTCCATATCAATGATAATTCTTGATATTATCATTTAGTGCAATTGATTTCATGTTCTATTATCGAACTGTGAAATAGTTAAAGTTCTTTTATTCATGAACTGTTTAAGAAGTAGTCTAAGCTAATTGTTTCAGCTAGACAAAGCATGTTTAAATTTGATAATTCAAATAAGTTTTAAAAGCTTTTCCAAACCAGTTGTTGGTGCGGACTCTTAGACTGATGTCGACGCCGGAAAAAATTCTGTATTGTTTCGTTTTTCCTTTTTCCTCTTTTTTATTTATTTATACCCTTTCTATTTCGATAGATCAATTGATTTGATAAAAGGGTGAGGTTTTAGGAAAAGACTGACATTTAGTTGACTTATTTTACCAAAGTTTTATTTTATTGATGTTGATGATTGGACCGAATGAGACAGAGCCGCCAGTTGGTATGGTTTTAATGGATGTACCAACTCATTCGAATTTTGAAGGTTTTCGCAATATGGCCCAATAAGTGACTCCATAGGATTGGTCTGAAAACTGGAGATTCATAGAGTTCGGGGGCTTGGTTAAGTGAGAAAAAAATGTTGGACACCCCGACCTCTGTGAAAACACGGTTACCGCTTCTTATTGATTTCCTATGCATAAAATGTGTGTGTGTGTGTGCGTGTGCGTGTACGTGTGTGTTTATTTATTGATTTAATCTAAGTCTCAACTTTGATTTTATTTAAAAGTAGTATTGTTCCTTTTTGCACCTAGGTACGAAGGATTTGATTTAGCAAAAAGTTCATTTTTAATAAGATATAGAAATTGAAATGATATTTTGGAAAAAGGGTTTTCAAATCCTTCACTCGACTAGGAATTAAGAACTTCGATACTTCCTTTTATCTTTATGTTGATTAGGTGATCTACCCAAATCGCTTTATTATGCATGAAAGTTATTTGTGATTTTATTAGAAAATCGTTTTGGGTGATAATGCATGCAATAAAGCGCCAAAAAGAGGTTGGATCATCATCGGACATGAAAGCCATCTCGATGAATCCAAACACTCACAAAATGATTTTCACTATCATGGGATCTTAAATTCGAATTCTTGGGACGAACCTCTCGAACTCGTTTTAAGATCCAATATTACATGTACAGCGATTTGCAGTATTTAAACATTACATTTAAATTAAAAAGTCCATTATGGGAATGTAGTTAAGATCCATTCAGTAGATCTCAACCCCAGGATTCCTAGGCTCACATTGATATGCTTAAATATGTATATACAACATCCTAGACTTGATATTAGGTGATTTCATTGGTTGAAATCCCCATATCGAGCTATTAGTATATCATTGCCTTTAGATACAGATCTAGGGCTCTACGGAGCGACTGGGACTAGCCAAAAGCAGTAAAACATCTAGATCTACCATAGATCTGAACCAATCTAGCATATAGGTTAGAGCATCATGCTTCATAACCGTTCAAAATGCTAGATTTGGCTAAATCTAGTCAAATAACTTGATTTACAACTGAATATATACAATATAACCGGTAGAAACTCAATGTCTACCTTCTAATACACAATATATAGGTAAAATAACAAATTTAATCAATTAAAACTGCTATATCTACATGGATATAGTATTTAAAACAACATTTACAAAGAAAGTGGCTAAAACGAGTGTTTATCACATTGGGGGACGCGTGAACCAGCTTCTTTTGGCTTGGATTCAACTTATATCACTCAGGACACTCAAAGTATACAAGATCTAAGCTTAAACAACTACAAATATGAAGAAAATGATGAAGATCAGAGCCTCTCTGTCTCTAGCTTCTCTATCTAGCTTCTTCTTCTTCTTGCTTTTTTTTGATTATGAGCTCTTTGCCCCTAGTTAAGATATTCGAAGGCAGCCGCAGGTGTACCTGCAGCTGAAGCAGGTACACTTGAGGCTGGGCCCCACTGGTCTCGTTATCTCGAAGTTTATGCCTTTGGGTTCTGGACCGGTGAAAGTTGAGCTATGTACCAAAAATCTCAGAAAATCTTTTTGGAATATAAGACCCCGAATTTTATGAAATAAATGTATTCAATTTTCTTATAATTATTATTCTATTTAATGGTTAAATTGATAAAGGGTTAAAGTTAAGAGTGACATTTAAAAATTTTGCAAAGTAAGCAAGTTGATATAAAATATTTATTGTGTCAGGGAATATTCGTTTTAATAAGGAATATTCGTACGACGGTACAATCATTGGTGGACCCCACAACGGAGGTACTGTCGTAGTTAGAAAATGACTGAAATATTTTTAAATTGTTGAACTACCCGGTAGTAAAAGTACAGTAATACGCGTGGTTGCATAGTAGCACACGGTATTGATTATTGATGCTTACGTGAGAAGTCACTCAGTTATACTCAATTATTGCTACAGTAATTACTACATAATATCTCTCATATTATTGATTCAATTATTGTCACAGTATCATTTGCATAATATTTATTATTATTAAATCAATAATTGAGATAACAAAGTTATTCATATTATTATTTATAATATTGACGATGTCTAGAAAGTTTTGACGAGGAGAGGTTTGGTCACCTAATTGCGCGCCAATAGGGAGCAATCTTTATTGGAAAGCCCCCTCTTTCCTGGGAATAATCTGGTTGTTAAATGTTATGAGTTATAATATTAATGATGAATAAGTTCGTGTTGATTAAAGATGAAATTGATTTTTTCATTGTGTTAAGATTATTAGTGTTAGTGAAAATCGACATTTATTTCGATAATAATTGATGTTTGGAGGTTATATTGACCAACCGGGTAATTAATCGGAAAAATGAGCAATTAATTGCTATTAATTTACATGCTTATAACTATTTATTCACATGTGTGTACTATTAATTCACATGCATGTACTATTAGGGGAGGTGGTGCAAGATTGATAATACTTGCATAACTAAATTAAAAATAGAGGTATAGATGAAGGTACTATACTGTAACTATTTTTTTCACATGTATAGAACTATTGATTCACATGATTGTACTATTGATTCACATGATATACTATTAGGGGAGGTGGTGCAAGTTTGATAATACTAGCAGGACTAAATTAAAAATGAAGAAAAAGATGAATGTATTATACTGTAATATCTCGAGCCCCAAAACGTGCAATTAGCGAAACTATATTTTTCTATAAATAGAAGCTCATTCTTCTTTCATTCTCACCAATTCAGTAAGACTCACAAGAGCAATTATAGAGAGAGAAGCTATAGAGAGAAAGAAGAAGAGAAGTCTGCTACTTCATTATTCTAGTATCCAGTCTTCTTCTGAGGTAAGGGATATTATTTGTTGTATTCGTAAGGGATGTTATTTTTCGTATGGTAATGGGTATTATTTAATTCATATTCAGAAGAGATATTATTTTTCGTATTCGTATGGATATTATCTTTGTTTGATA
This sequence comes from Panax notoginseng, assembly GCA_016801055.1. NCBI lineage: Eukaryota > Viridiplantae > Streptophyta > Magnoliopsida > Apiales > Araliaceae > Panax > Panax notoginseng. The sequence continues at coordinate 91,223,801 of CM029013.1, read as the reverse complement.
TTCGTATGAAATAATATTTTCTTCCATACTCTGTAGTATGTAAGTAATATTATTTCATTTCGCATTCCTACTTCTACACTCATTTTGTTGAAGTATTACTTCTATACTCTATGAAATTAGTAGAATATCCTTGATATTTGCGCTTCATCCAGTATCTTTTCATGAAAATATTATTCTGAGCTTTCTTGATAATTATTGATCTTTTCATACCGGAATACTATTCACGAGTTACTATTCATAAGTTACTATTCACAGGTTACTATTCACCTGGTTACTATTACTTGAATATTATTCACTCGGGTATTCGGGGCACTTTTTGTGCTGGAGTACTATTCACGGGTTACTATTCACTCAGTTACTATTCACTCAGGTATTTGGGGCACTTTTCATACCGGGATACTATTCACCCGAAAAATATATTTCTTTTCGGTCCAAATTATTTTTGATACATGAATATTATTCTTAAATTTTACTCCACAAAGCAGTATCATGTTGACAATTTGGATATTTTTAAACTCTGGATAAATTTAAAGTCTTTAATATTTATCCTTGATTTCGTTTGATTAATGCTTATATCATTGTTATCATCCTAATGTTTATATTATGATAAAAGTCAACTGTGGCTTACGTGCATAGATGTACTATTGGCTAGTATGATTATGACCAGGGATCATTCGGTATAATCATGACCCGAAATGTTACAAATGATGTGATAAAAGTCCTCATTGGCCCGTAGTGCATTGATGGACAGTTGTTGGTATGAATATAATCAGGGATTATTTGGTATAATCATGACCATTAATGAAAACACGAATATCCTTGGCCCGTAGTGCATGGATAATTCGTGGTCGTGATATTAATGAATATCCTTGGCCCGTAGTGCATGGATAATTTATGGATGTGATACTAACGAATATCCTTGGTCGTAGTGCATGGATAATTCGGTGATGTATTGAGCTGAGTCTCAGCGATAAAATATTGATAATAAACTTTTAATTCGTAGAAGATAGTAGATATAATGCTCTACTTGACTCTTCTAAAATACAGTTGTATGTCTTTGGCCAGTAGTGCAAAGATGAACTGTTAATGAATATCTTTGGCCCGTAGTGTAAAGATGAATTTATTAGTATGATTACGAACATGAACTGTGATTTGGTATAACCATGATCTTTGATGTTTCAGGTAAAGACAGGTGATGAAAATTATCTTCGTCCTGGATGCGAAGAGAAATTTAGAATCACAATTATGATTTTGAGTTATTCACATGATTGTGGATAGGAACTGTTGATTGATGTTATATGGATAAAACACTGTTGGTGGACTTTTAACATGGAAAAGATAATAGACTTTATGGTCTATTTGACTCTTCTAATGGATTTCTCGTTCCGCTACCACTATGGTTGAAAAGTTTTATCATCTACCATATGTTCTAAATCTCTGATTTATTACTAACGAAGGCTATTGATAATTTAATTATCTTTAGTCATGATATGCTTTACTGGGCTAGTTGTGCTCACCCTTTTGCTTCACAATTCCATTCAGGTAATAAGAGTGTAGCTGGGTCGAGCGGGGGTAACAGGGGAATAGAACGATGGTCTATAGCTGTTGAGATTTTCCCTAAAACAGTATGGAAATAATTTTATTGAGAATTATAGATAAGTGTGTCGTATTTTATACATCATTTTAACTGTTGATTTTGGTGAACCGGATAGGGTGAGGTGAACCGAACTTTGGAAGGGCTTTTTTGCCACAATCATGTAAGATGTCTAATGACAGATGACTTCGTGTTATCATAAAATAGGGTTGTGCACATCAACTTGCTGAGTATATCTACGAGCACTACATATATAATCTTGGAGTTTGGTTGAAATATAATTCTCCATTGGAGACAATAGAGATAATTATATGTCAAGAGAAGACTCACAACTAGAAAGAACATGATAGCAATCTTCTCATTTTTCTTTGGGGACTATTGGGTCAACCAAGGATAATTCTGTGGACATATGATATCTATCATAACTTAGATGCATGGCCTCCTATGTACGAAGGTTTCCTTGAGCATTTTCTAAAGATTTCAATTTCTAAAATAGTTATTGATTGTACCTTTATATAAGGTACGTTTGTAAGGTATTACTGTGAGATACTATCCAAGTAAAGGGATGAGAGTTATAGTTGGTATACACAACATATGTGTTGTCGTACTCTACACGATAGTTCAACAATTGTATAAATGAAGTTTGTATTTAATTTCTATAGTGTGATATCTAGCGACTCAGAATGGGTCGTGTGGACCTATTTTGGGGGCATCACATGGAAGGCTACGAAATGCGGTTGATTCTGACTGATTAGGAGTCTAGGAAGATGATACAATTAGCTAAAAGGTTTCTTCAAGCTCCCGAGGGTCATTAATCGACTCATCTTCGATAGCTCGCGGTTCAGTAGTTTTTGCGGTAACGTCTTATGGTCACATCTTCACCTTTGCAATTCTCATTCAGTTCACGTCGTGTCTGGGCATCGTTTCACCTTGATCTCTCATCGGGGTTGTCGCCGGGGTGAAATGGTGCATTTTCCCTACCTCGGGATTATCTCTGAAGTGAAATGACAATTTTGTCCTCCTGTAGGGTTAGTCCAGGGAAAGCAAAATTTTGAGTGTCTACAACTGAGAAAAAGAATAATTTTTATTAATTCAATATATCAAAAAATCGAATATCTGCCTGTTACCTAAGTGTTATGCATATTCATCGGTTATGAAAGGTTGATCCACTTGATTACCAAAACTTACTAAAAGGTCCTGTTTAATTACTGATAAACTTTCGTATTTGTTTATAGTCATTGCTGGCCACTCAGAATTATCTTAAAATATTGAAACTTGAATTCTCACTCTTTCACAATTATTATACATTGTTGAAAAATCGAAAGTTAAATTCTTTTCTAATAATGATATATCGTTCTTGTATTTAAACTTGATGAGCGAATTAGTTGCTCACTCTTGCTATATCATGATATTATTTCAATTAAGCCCGAGTGTTCCTAGAAGAAAGACAAGGGCAAAGGCAAAGTTCAAGATAGTTTAATGTGAATGTTTAATTATTATGTTATCTTATGTAAATTGTTTATGTAAACATTTTAAGTAACTAGGGTATGTATTTAAGTTAAGGTTGTTAGACCTTGGGATTGATGTAGAACCTAATTGTAACAAACAATTTATGTTTATATATTCCGCGATAGTTTATATAATGTATATGATGTTGATGGATTGTGAGCACCGAACCCGAGATTAGGGAACCTGAATTTGGGGGTGTCACAGTACTTAATGCTGTGATGGGGAAGATGAAGGCCCAGAGGATAGAGAGGACATAATGTCGATTTATGGCTTTGATACCATATAAGTTTAACACAAGCAAGGTTTGGTAAAAGTGGCAAATTGTATATTATATTCACCCTCTTAACTACAGTACACAACAAACATATATACACTTATTGCATTATGGATAGATAGAGCTTGAATTTAAACATCACCTAATCTATACATTTGAATATTTGTTATGGATAAGAGGTTAACACCTATCTTGGCATGCTGTTATGCTAAGGTTGTTGAGGAAGATTTGGTCTCCGAGTCTTGTGGTCTAATAATAAGAAATGATCCTAATTTTTCGAGTATAAAAGAATTGGTGAATTAGCTCAAATGTTGGCTAAGAAAAGAAAGGATGATGAGTATTTGCAAGTCTATTTGTTGTTAAAGTTGGTTCTACTTTTGCTCGTTGCTACTGCAACTGTTAAAAGGACATTTTCAGCCATGAATATCGTGAAGAATGAACTCCGTAACCAAATGGGAGATAAATGGATGAATCACTGTTTAATAACTTACATTGAGCATGATATTTTTGTAACTATTAAAAATGAGGCTATCATGCAATAATTTCAAGTAATGAAACCTCAAATAATATTATTGTAAACATTATTTTGAGGATTATTTAGTTTTGTGATTCATTTTATTAAATTTTGATTCTTAAGGGATTTTTTTTTGAATTTGACCCCACTGAACTATGAGGCTGGACCAACCCCCGCCGATCGCAACATAAAAATTTACCATTCACGGACCATTACAAAACTGATTCGTGTTGATGCCAAAGTTGTTGCAATTAACAGTCGAAACAATCATACATTCTCATATTTAAAGTCGTCTCCATCGATTTACGGGTCACGATTTGTTGTTCTTGCTTTCATTTAGAACTAATTTTAAGGTAAAGCTCGTCTATCATCGCCTTAACATTGTGGCAGAAGTTAACTCATAATGTCGCTATTGACATAATTTGGTATCTGGCACACTGTTTGCAACTTTACATGTAAGACCCCAACTTATTAATAAATGAAATTAAATTTCCTCTATTTATTATTTTGAAATAGAAAGGGTTGATTTGATTAATGTGGTTAGTTATGGGTAAAATGCGCAACTATTTCAAATAAGCAAGTGGTTATAAAATATTCATTTTTGGTCGGTGAATATTCGTGTGGTCGTGGAATATTCTTTCTGTCGGGGAATATTCGTACGACGGCGCAGCTATTTGTTGGCCCCATAACGGAAAACGATTGGATGAAGATAACGACAAAAATTGAGTTTTTATAAATAATAGCGTAGTTGTTACCGTTAACACTGTTGGAATACCCGGTGGTTAAAATACAGTAATACGCGTGGTTGCACAGTAGCACACGGATTGCACAATATTTTTGAATTGTTGATTCTTACGAAGGAAGGCACTACTCAATAATTGTTACAGTAGTTACTGTTCAATATTTTATTTTATTGATTCAATAATTACTGTATTGATATTTTATATTATTGTTGTTTTAATAATTGTTGCTGCACAGTATTTTCCATTATCAGATCAATAATTCATATTATTTGAATAATATTATTAGATAGCATTATTGGCAATATCTAGAAAGTTCTGTCTAATAAGAGGTTTGGTCATCTAATTGCTCGCTAGTAAGGAGAAATTCTTATTGGAAAGCCTCCTCTTTCCTGGGAACGGCCTGGTTATCATAAATGTGATTCTGTAATATTATTTCTGAATAATTAATTATTGATTCATATGATAAGGAAATATTTATTTTATGTGGATATAAATGAGGGATATATTTTTGTGGTTAAAAATGAAGGAGTTAATGTGGAGGTGTTTTATCTGTATTTTTGACGGAACGGAGGTATTGAAAATCAAATTAGGGTTTTTGAGATATTTTGCGGGGGTTATAATTTTTAATCCGACCGTTGGATCGTGGTAATTTTTGGATATGTTATTCATATATAAGTTGAGTACATGTCCACAAATTTTGAACCGTTAAAAATGAACGTATGATTTGTTTTGAATTTTACAAGATGACTGGTTCAAAAATTGTAGAAGTTGCAGAATTTGTCATTTTAGTGTAAAGTTCTAGAATTGGTGGGCCCCACTCTTGGTTGGTGAAGAAATGTGCTGAGATTTTTATTCAAATGTGGTGGGTGGGAATAGTAGCAGGTAAAGCCATCAGGTTGCAGGTTAAGTCTGCTTCGGTGTGCTAACATTTTCCTATAAATAGAGGGCTAAGTTAGAATTGAAAATCACACCAGAAATAAGTTTTATCTCTTTCTATCTCTAGATTATTGAGTGTATTTTGTGAGTATTTAGATACTTTAAAAGTTTCTATTCAGCACAAGTTTCATTCAGCCTCATATCCGATATTCAGTCAGAAGTACGGTTATTTTTAGGTAAGGGATATTATTTTCTTCTTAAATGATATTATTTTCTTCAATATCATTATGCTGAAATATTGATATGAGCTTTTTATCAAATTTAGAACTTTTTGTGTCGGGGTTACTATTCACGTATACGTTACTATTCACGTATACGGCACTATTTACGAATACGGCACTATTCGCCGAAAAATAAAATTTTCCCTTTTTGTCCAAGATGTCTATTATGGTTACTATCTTTGATTGTATCCATGTTTTGATCTTTATTTTTAAATTCTACTTCACAATTGATTATTATGAAGTATTATTGATCTTGGATAAACTGTTATACGAATTCCTACTATTTGTCCTTCTGTCTCACTGGATTCGTTTTCTTTAAGATATTTTTTATCATCCTCAGCCCTGAATGATGATATCACTGAATATCTTTGGCCTGTAGTGCAAAGATGTATGATTACCTGATGAATATCTTTGGCCTGTAGTGCAAAGATGAACAGGTGTTGAGATGAACATGACCGACTGGTGTTACAAATGAATATCTTTGGCCTGTAGTGCAAAGATGAATATTTGATTCAAGATGTATATTGATTGTTGTTACAGGGATAAAATATTGATGATGGACTTTTAAATTTTAGAAGATAGTGCAATTCTTTCTCTACTTGACTCTTCTAATGGTTTGCTGTTTCCGCTGCAGTTGTTGATCTAAAACTTATTATCGATTATATTCTATCAGATTTTTCCCTGTTGAATAATAATGATAATTTGTTGTATATTATCTTAGTCATAATATTCTTTACTGGGCTAGTTGAGCTCATCCTTTTTCTTTTTTTGTTCCATTTTTCTTCTCAGGAGGTGAGAACATAGCAGGATCTAGTCGGGGTATGGAGTGATGGTTCTAGAAAGATGTTTTAGCAGTCATCACTATTTCTATAAAATAGCGTTTGAATAATTGTAATGAGGACTTATTTGAGTGTGGATATTGTCTAGAAGACAATATTTGTATTTAAACTCACAGTATGTGTTATCGTATTTTGCACGACAATTGTATTATTGAAGTTGTAGTTTGCTTTTTGTACCATGTATTTGGCGACTCAGAATGGGTATTGTATACCTATTTTGGGGGTGTCACAGTTGGTATCAGAGCTTAGGGATATGATCCCTGGCTGAGATGTGAGACAAGAACTAAGAGGGGAGAGACGAGGAATTTCCTCGCTAGTATGACCTGGATAAGTTTATTTTGTAATTATTTGGTCGGTCAGATATAGGGATAATATGTGACCTGTTAATTAACCCTTGTTTTGTGGCAATATTTGAGAATGGCAGCAGAGAACGTTAACAATGGAGTGAATGAGACTGTGGAGACACCTTTAATCACCACCCAGGGGAACGTGCAACAGGAAGGCAATATTCCTCCTGTAAACAACGTTACCGAGCAAACGATGAATGATAGAATGTTCAGGAGCTTTTTGCAGTTCATGCAAAATCAGACGAGGGAGACTCGTGTGCAGAATACGGGTGGAAATGATAACAACGCGCGGTTTGTCACGGCCAAGCAGTTTAAAGAATTGGGACCACCAGAATTTAAGGGAAAGCCGGATCCGATCATGGCGGAAACGTGGGTCAAGCAAATTACCAAGATATTCGATGTCTTGGGATGCACGGAGGAACAGAAGGTTCCATTCGCCACCTTTATGTTCAGCGGTGAGGCAGACTACTGGTGGGAGTCTGTGAAGCGTACCCAGCCTGACGCACTCAACATGTCCTGGGAAACATTTCAAAAACTGTTTAATGACAAGTACTTTCCTGAAAGTATTCGTCATATGAAGGAGGTGGAGTTTATCAGACTGGAACAAAACAACATGACGGTGTCCCAGTACGAGGCGAAGTTCGCTGAGTTATCCAGGTTTGCACCTCATTTGGTAGAGAATGAGGAACGAATGACAAGGATGTTTCTGAGAGGTTTAAAACCCGAGATTCGGCAATATCTTATCTCTCATAAATTTTCTTTATATTCAGATGTTGTAAACAGGGCTCAATTATTAGAGCGAGATAATGAGTATGTTCAATCGAGGGACCATAACCAGGGTCATACTGGTGACAGCAGTCATCGGAACGATGAGAACCAGCGAGGAGGAAAAAACAGACAAAAGTGGTAACCACTTGGGTGGTCATCGTGACCATGATAATAGGAGAGGTGAGTCAAGTGGAAATTTCAAGAAGAGAAGATTTAACGATGACAGGAAGACGTCGACAGCAGCACCAGCACCAGGAACAAATTCTAGGGGAGGAGAACGACCGCCAGTTAGACGTTACAGATGCAGAGAGGAGGGACATATAAGTCCAAACTGCCCACAACAGTTCAAGGTATGTTATAATTATGGAAAGGAAGGACATATCGCTCGAGATTGTACTATAGAGAAGCCAAGTCCAGCTGGGACGGTGACACCAAAGGCGGATACGGACAAAATAAAGTCGGCGGTTTATGGAAGAGCGTTTGTCGTGACTGCCCAAAACGCGAGGAACCCGAACGAAGGTATAACAGGTTAGTTAATTATAAATTCTTGCGAAGTTTATACCTTACTAGATACCGGTTCTACCCATTCTTTTATCTCTCCTGCTTGTGCTCAACGTTTAAACTTGACTCCGGAGAAATTAGACTTTGACCTATCTGTGGAGACTCCGTTAGGAGAAACTTTCATTACATCTACAGTTTATAAATCTTGCTTAATCCAAGTTAGCACAATCACATTACCTGTTGACCTTATCTCTTTAAAGATACTTGCTTTTGATGTGATTTTAGGAATTGATTGGTTAACTACTCATCATGCCAAAATTGATTATTTTCGTAAGGTTGTTAGTTTTCATATTCCTAACCAAATTGTTATGCGAATTCAAGTAACCAAACCACTAAAATCAATCGCTGTTATACCAAGCCATAAAGCCATTCGTTTATTGAAAAACGGATGTCAAGCTTTCTTAGCCCATGTCATGGATTTGAACAAAAATACGTCAGATTTTAATGATATTTCTGTTGGTAGTGAATTTCCTGAAGAATTTCCTGGCCTAACCCAGAGCGTGATATTGAATTTTTGTATTGATCTTCAACCCGATACAAAACCCATTTCTAAAATCTCATATTGAATAGCTCTTATTGAACTTCAGGAGTTAAAAACCCAACTATAGAAGTTGGTACCCGAGCCTCTATCTAGTGACTTCCTTTGTGGAATGCACCAAAACCAGACTCTCCGTAAGGGACTCTATATTTGTGTGGTGATAAAACAATAGGTGCCATTGTGACGTGCTATCCAAGATTGGGATATGAATCACAATTGAGAGCAACCGAAGTCGGTGACCAAAGTACGTAGCTTTCTGGGCTTAAATGATTACTATCGGAGATTCGTGGAAGGATTTTCTCGAATCGCTACTCCGTTAACTTAGCTGACTCAAAAAGATACAAAATTCGTATGGAGCGAGGAATGCGAGAAGATTTTCCAATAGCTCAAGAGGCGACTGATTCGGAAACTATTCTGACCATACCATCCTGGAAAAGCGAACGTGGTAGCTGACGCGTTGAGTAGAAGATTGCACGCGAGTACGAGTACGATATTGTTGAACACAAAGACCAATTTTGTATAATTTATAAATGATAGAGATAGAGTTAATGAATCTAGGGACCCACGTGATGATATACGAGTAAAATCGACTTTAATCGATAACGTTAAAGCCGCTCAAGCTACAGACTTGGAGCTGATGAATATAAAGAAGAAGGTGTAAGAATGTGTTATTCTAGAAGTAAGAGTCGATGAAGAAAAGAGAGCTCAAGCCTTCGATTTATTTGAAATCCTCGATCGAGTAGGAACTGTGGCCTATAGACTCGCCTTAACGCTAAGTATGTCGCGTGTTCATAACGTTTTTCACGTATCAATGTTACGTAAATATGTGGACGACCCGAATCATATTATTGCGTTAAAACCAGACGAGATAGCCGAAGATTTAACGTACGAGGAGGTACATGTTAAGGTATTGGATAGGAAAGAACATGTCCTATGCACGAAGGTTATACCACAAGTTAAGGTTTTGTGGAGAAACCATACTATTGAAGAAATGACTTGAGAGTTGGAATCAGAAATGAAAGCGAGGTATCCTCACTTTTTCGAAACACCAGGTACGTACGTCAATTTCGAGGACGAAATTTCATAAGGATGGGAGGTTGTAAGACCCCAACTTATTAATAAATGAAATTAAATTTCCTCTATTTATTATTTTGAAATAGAAAGGGTTGATTTGATTAATGTGGTTAGTTATGGGTAAAATGCGCAAATATTTCAAATAAGCAAGTGGTTATAAAATATTTATTTTTGGTCGGTGAATATTCATGTGGTCGTGGAATATTCTTTCTGTCGGGGAATATTCGTACGACGGCGCAGCTATTTGTGGGCCCCATAACGGAAAACGATTGGATGAAGATAACGACAAAAATTGAGTTTTTTTAAATAACGGCGTAGTTGTTACCGTTAACACTGTTAGAATATCCGGTGGTTAAAATACAGTAATACGCGTGGTTGCATAGTAGCACACGGATTGCACAGTATTTTTGAATTATTGATTCTTACGAAGGAAGGCACTACTCAATAATTGTTACAGTAGTTACTGTTCAATATTTTATTTTATTGATTCAATAATTGCTGCATTGATATTTTATATTATTGTTATTTTAATAATTATTGCTGCACAGTATTTTCTATTATCAGATCAATAATTTATATTATTTGAATAATATTATTAGATAGCATTATTGGCAATGTCTAAAAAGTTCTGTCTAATGAGAGGTTTGGTCATCTAATTGCGCGCTAGTAAGGAGAAATCCTTATTGGAAAGCCCCCTCTTTCCTGAGAACGGCCTGGTTGTCATAAATGTGATTCTGTAATATTATTTCTGAATAATTAATTATTGATTCATATGATAAGAAAATATTTATTTTATGTGGATATAAATGAGGGATATATTTTTGTGGTTAAAAATGAAAGAGTTAATGTGGAGGCGTTTTATCTGTATTTTTGTCGGAACGGAGGTATTGAAAATTAAATTAGGGTTTTTGAGATATTTTGCGGGGGTTATAATTTTTAATCTGACCGTTGGATCGTGGTAATTTTTGGATATGTTATTCATATATAATTTGAGTTTATGTCCACAAATTTTGAACCGTTAAAAATGAACGTATGATTTGTTATGAATTTTACGAGATGACTGGTTTAGAAATTGTAGAAGTTACGGAATTTGTCATTTTAGTGAAAAATTCTAGAATTGGTGGGCCCCACTCTTGGTTGATGAAGAAATGTGCTGAGATTTTTATTCAAATGTGGTGGGTGGGAATAGTAGCAGGTAAAGCCATCAGGTTGCAGGTTAAGTCTGCTTCGGTGTGCTAACATTTTTCTATAAATAGAGGGCTAAGTTAGAATTGAAAATCACACCAGAAACAAGTTTTCTCTCTTTCTCTCTCTAGATTATTGAGCATATTTTGTGAGTATTTAGATACTTTGAAAGTTGCTATTCAGCACAAGTTTCATTCAGCCTTATATCCGATATTCAGTCAGAAGTACGATTATTTTGAGGTAAGGGATATTATTTTCTTCTTAAATGATATTATTTTCTTCAATATCATTATGCTGAAATATTGATATGAGCTTTTTATCAAATTTAGAACTTTTTGTGTCGGGGTTACTATTCACGTATACGTTACTATTCACGTATACGGCACTATTTACGAATACGGCACTATTCGCCGAAAAATAAAATTTTCCCTTTTTGTCCAAGATGTCTATTATGGTTACTATCTTTGATTGTATCCATATTTTGATCTTTATTTTTAAATTCTACTTCACAATTGATTATTATGAAGTATTATTGATCGTGGATAGACTGTTATACGAATCCCTACTATTTGTCCTTCTGTCTCACTGGATTCATTTTTTTTAAGATATTTTTTATCATCCCCAGTCCTGAATGATGATATCACTGAATATCTTTGGCCTGTAGTGCAAAGATGTATGATTACCTGATGAATATCTTTGGCCTGTAGTGCAAAGATGAACAGGTGTTGAGATGAACATGACCGACTGGTGTTACAAATGAATATCTTTGGCCTGTAGTGCAAAGATGAATATTTGATTCAAGATGTATATTGATTGTTGTTACAGGGATAAAATATCGATGATGGACTTTTAAATTTTAGAAGATAGTAGAATTCTTTCTCTACTTGACTCTTCTAATGGTTTGCTGTTTCCGCTGCAGTTGTTGATCTAAAGTACTTTGGTTTATGAAAATGATGGGTGCGAGTTTCCAAATGACGCAACATTAAATCGGTATACAGAAGATCTTTTTTGATCAACTTGTTTGCTTACAAAAGCTACCTACTCAATATGTTCAGAGTAATGTTTCAGAAGCACAATCAATTCTATTTGCGTTAAATAATGCGGGAGAATCACTCTCTGAATCCGAATTCACTTATTTTTTAGTTAAAGGGCTAGATGAATATATTTTTAAAAGAATTCATTTTTACTATTATTTGATGCACCCTTCTTTTAATTCCTAATGTACTCTGCTACTTGGGCATGAAGTAGTGCCACAACAAAACATACAACCTCCAAAGTTGAGCAAATAGTTGTTGTTGAGACGTCAAAAGTTCACGATCATGATGTTACAATTTCAGAACTACGTTCTTCTTTTGTGGACATGACTTTGTCTAACATTGTGAATATTAAAACAAGCCCACTTAATACCTCTTTAGATGAGATTTCTTGTTTAGCGGTTCCAAAAAGTTGCACTCTTCCCAAATCCCAGTTATTAAACTTTTTTAACTCGTGTCTATGTGGTAATTTTCAGTCTCATTAAAAAATCCTTGATAATTCATATTTAATTTGTCCTTCATCTTAATTCCATATGGAGCCAAAAACTATTCCTTCAAGTACAAAATCCTTTTTTATTCAATTACATTGGTAAGCATGTTTACGGAGTTTTATATTCAAGAGTTGTAGAACAAGGATGGCAAGGTTCTTATTTGTTGCAAGCAGGAGCAGATGGAGTACAAGGGCAGCATAGGCTGCCCATGCTCAATTTTTTTTATAGGTAAATTCAAGGGGGACAAAATTTATAAATTAGTAAACTCAAGGGAACAGATTAATAAAAAAAAGTTAAACTTGGTGGGGAAAAGGAAAAAATTTCATTATAATCTAATTCTTCAAAGTGTGTTTACGGCTTACAAAGAGTTAGAGAGGGACGAGAGCTCGGAGACTTGAAAAGTTAAAATTAAAAAAACTCTTCTTCTGTAGTTCTGCTTCACTGCTTGGCCAAGCACCGCGACCACTAGTCCACTGCGACCACCGCGAGTTAGCAACTTCTCCTCTTCTCAGCCGCGATCTCGTCTCCTCTTCTCATTCTATCACTACAAGAAAATGGTCCAACAATGACCAAATATATCAGCGACCGACGAATCCGATCACTAATTGTGAACCGTGACTGCTATTAGCGACCCCTTATGATTTTGTCGTTAGTTACTATCAGCGACCGTCGGTGGTCGTTGATCGGTCGCTGATTATTTTTTGCTGCAAAAAATTTGTCACAATAGTTGGCGGACAGACTTATTGGGACCGATTATTAATAACGACCATGAATCGGTCGCTAAAAATGCCACATCAATAAATATTACCGACCTCATTCAGTCGCGAATAGCGGTCGCTGATTCTTTTTAGTCACAGGCTATTGAACAAAACTAGGAATACCAGAAGAAAAATAAAGGGAGAAGAGAGAGCTGACGCCACGCCGCCCCAGCCACGACGGACACTCCTTCACCGCCTCAGCCACCCCCTAAGGAATCGTTTGCTCGCCGTTAATCTCCTCTTGATTGTCAATCTCACTATCGGAGGTATCCGTCTCCCCCTCTCTCCCCATTTTTCTTATTAGGTTAATGATTAACCCATTATTTGTGTCTGATTTGCATTTCCAGTTGGTGTAAACCATAATATCACATCTTTTACTTAAATAAAATTAGAGTGCTTTCATTTTCCTTTCTACATTACTTTCCCGATGTGAGCAATTTGATTTCAGATCCTTAAGAGGCTATATCATACAAATAGGAGTAACTTTTCAACCATAATTAATTTTGCTCGATCATAATTGGGATACAATAGAAGTTCAATTTTCAATTTAGAATTGCAATAAATAAGTATATAAATTCTGGAAAAGTTGTAGTCATATATTCATTTCAATAAAAAGATGACCATCTTCCCAAAATGAAACTTAGTTAAATATTAGTCATATATATATATATATATATATATATATATATATATATATATGACTACTATGTATCTGCCAAAGCTTCGTAGTTGATATTGTTATTCTCTATAAATATAGTAACATTTAATATACAATAACAAAGTTATTTAAATTTAGTAAGCAAATCAGATTTAGAAAGTAAAGTGTACTTACTTGAAAAAATATCGGAATATGGAAAAACAAAGACAAATAAAACCGAGTCCTTTGAATTAGCAAACTCTCCTTGAAGCAAATTTATTCCCTCACTGGTGCTAAAGGTTTTTGAATAATTACTTCCCAAGATAAAAACGGATTTTCAACTCTTAATTAGTAGCACTTCGAAATTAAGAATTCTTCGAACACAATTTCTATGTTCTGTACTTGAACTTCTTATTATTATAATGATGAATGAGATGGATGGGACGCTGAAAGAATTTCTATGTTCTATGTTCTGTACGGGAAAGATAATAATGCACGGGTATGCAGAAAACTTATGTTCAATTGTGCTGCCCGGTTAGGCTATATATATGTTGGCATGGCATCCATTCAGATGGGACTATACTATTCATTCGTCAAAACGACGTAGTATCTGTGATAATAAATTTAAACAAATTTTTTCCAAAAAATTATATATCATCAGCCCAGCCCGCCCGACCCCGACCGACCCGGCCCGCCCGCCCGACTGGTCTCTCGGTGGCGGCAGCGCGCACGTGTGGGTTCGAACCAAGCCTTGGCTAGGTCCTCTCCCTTTCACAAAAGTGGGGTGCCTTTTGGGGCCCTTCCCATTGTGCAAACATCCCATATATAAATTATTCACCTTTCCCTCAAACTTTCTATGTAGGACAAGGCAAGTTACAACATTTTCAAGTAGGTGACTTTGGAGTCAATTTTCTCATTCAATTCTTAATGGATTTGAACAAATAAGTATACCATGTTATACTCCTCGCGGAGAAGAACACATTGGTGCATGGACCCGACATTTTTGGAGTGTGGGTCTCATATTAAATTGAACCTCAAAATGCTCTAATATTTAGTTTTCAAACCCATTTCCAACAATCCCCCACATGAATGTAAAATTGGATTTACAACATGAAAAAAAATATTATGAATATGCAGACACTAGTTCGAGTACATGAGAAAAGATACTCCATCGGGTTAAGTAGCCTAGTGAGTTTGAACTTGCCCTAGTAAAGTCGATCTATCGTTTACTTGGCTAATCAGTAGACTTGATGTCTTTGAACTGTCAGCTTTTCGTGTAAACCAAGACAATAGAATTCACAAAATATCTCTTCACACATAGTTGGTTCTCACGTTTGTGTTCATTTTGGCCTTGAAACACCTCTTGGTTCCGTAAGTATATTAGAGAATTCAGCCTTCAAAATTCTCACAGAAGTGGCCCCCTTCTTACTTACGTAGGTGACTTCTATCAAGAGTATCCTGCAATACCCCACTTGAACGTATTTCAAGATATAAAAGTCATTAAAAGCGTAACTTATCCTGATTCTCGCGACAGATGTGCACTGTCTCATCATAGGAATAGTTAGGAGTAAATATCTCATCAGTGCTTTACTGAGTACTACATAGTTCAGTTTGCCCATTGAACCTAGATCTTGGGATCTCCAGTCAACTAGGTTGGGTTGCCATTATGACGACTCTTATTTAAACAACAGGCTTTAAACCCATTCCCTTCGATGAACTTTCCACTTGCTCTCTTGTTAAACCTTTCGTAAGCGGATTTGCAATATTATCTTTTGACTTTACATAGTCAATTGAGATAATTCTATTTGAGAGCAATTGTCTAATGGTATTATGTCTTCGTCGTATATGGCGTGACTTACCGTTATATAAATAATTTTGTGCTCTTCTAATTGTTGATTGGCTATCATAGTGTATACATATAGCTGGCACAGGTCTTGACCAATTTAGAATATCCTCTAAGAAATTATGAAGCCACTTTGCTTCTTCTCCAGCTTTGTCTAAAGCAATGAATTCTGATTCCATTATAGACCTTGCAATACATGTTTGTTTGAAGGATTTCCAAGATACCGCTGCACCTCCAAGGGTAAAGACATATCCACTTATGGATTTCGAGTCTTTATTATTAGATATCCAATTAGCATCACTATATCCTTCCAATACTGCTAGATATCTTGTATAGTGCAGTACATAATTTTTAGTATGTTTTAAATATTCCAAAACTCTCAAAATAGTTTTCCAGTGATCTTTTCCTGGATTACTCGTATATCGACTTAGCTTACTTACTGAATAAGCTATATCTGGTCTAGTACATTTTATGACATACATTAATTTTCCTATTATATGAGAATATTCTAATTGAGATATGTTATCAACTTCATTTTTGGCTAGATGAAGATTTATATCAACCGGGGTCTTATTTAGAATTATATTATACTTATTAAAATTTTCAAGTATTTTTTCAATGTAATGAGTTTGAAATAATATAATTCCATCAGATGTTCTAGTAATCTTGATTCCTAATATTATATCAGCAACCCCTAAGTCTTTCAATCAAATCTATTTGCCAACATACGTTTGGTAGAGTTGATAATTTTATTATTGCTACTCATGATTAACATATCATCCACAGAAAGACAAACAATGACATATTCCTTTTGAGTGCTTTTGACATAAACACATTTGTCACACTCATTGATTTTAAATCCATTTGATAACATAACATTATCAAATTTCTCATGTCATTGTTTCGGTGCTTATTTCAATCCATACAAGGATTTAAGAAGTTTGCATACCTTCCTCTCTTGTCTAGGAGCTATGAAATCTTCAGGTTGTTCCATATATATTTCTTCATCTAATTCACCATTTAAGAATGCAATTTTTACATCCATTTGATGTATTTCAAGTCTATTTAATGATGTTATTGCTATTAGCATACGAATAGATGTGATTCTTGTAACTAGTGAATAAGTGTCGAAATAATCCAATCCTTACGATTGTCTACAGCCTTTAACAACAAGTCTTGCTTTATATTTATCAATTGAACCATCAACTTTCATCTTCTTTTTGAAGATCCATTTATACCCTAAGGGTTTGGAGCCAGGTGGAAGGTCCACCAATTCCCATGTATGATTTTTGCATAATGGATTCAATTTCACTATTAATTGCCACTACTACAAAACAGTAAATAGATAACGCGTAAAAAACATTGTAAAAGGTCTTACAGAAATGTCGTAGTTAAGGGTGTCATCTATTTGACACATTTATACAATGTCGTTAAAACGTTGTAGTTTGACACATTACACAACGTTTTTTTTTCTTAAAAAACGTTGTACATTTATTTTTCATAAATTCTTGGATGCTTGAAAATGTTGTAGATGATATAATTCCACAACGTTTTCTGGCTTAAAATGTTGTGGTTTGGTACATCAGACAACGTTTACACTCATTTATACAACGTTTAGAAGGTGTCATCTATTTAGACAAATTTATACAACATTTTTAAAACGTTGTATAAAAACTTAAAAATGTTGTAATTCATGCATATAATAACTATTTTTAGTTCACCTATATTTGAAATTACATACACAATGGTGCACCTGCAATGTTTGTAGGACTGCTAATGCCATGCTATATAGCTAAAAAACACTAAATTATCATTTCAAGCCAAAATGTATCAACCATTCAAAATACATCCCAATAATACCATACGTTTACATTTTTAAATTATTACATACACAAAATATTACAGTGTATTTTATTTGCTGTCATGATGTCCATGGTTTCTCCTAGAGCTGCTGGAACAGGTGCCTCAACCAATACAAGAAATCAAACTATATAATCAAATGCTTAACAGTGAAATCTTAAGAGAGAGATCATATAGAGGCAAGTTCCTCTATCATAATAGGTCTATTTCCATCTTTCTCAAACAGTTCGTAGGCATGACGTGCATATTGCTCCCAGCTGTCCATTCCTTCCAACTGATGTACACTTATTACTGCGGCACAAAATTCTTCGAAGTCCAGTTTTCTATACTGAAGGGAACTCACCTGCGAGACACATGACACACTCCAATGCTTGACCTATCAAAATGAAACTAATAAATCAACATGGCTTACTTCTTGTCAAGAATTAAAATTTGAAAGTAGTATACACACAAGCCAATCATGTTTGATGATAAAGCATATACTTTTTAACAATCTTATTCATTTATTAATAAAATGTATTAATTTATTAAATGCTTTTAATTATCTGCATGATGTTTTATAATATGTGATAAACCCATAGTTTTTAAGCAATGCTTTTAGAATAATGATGATGATTATTCTAATGAGATCTAAATTCTTAAAAAGCTTAAAACTAAAATAGTTCCCAATCGTTGGATTACTAAATTGGGGATTAATGAATCCGGATAGATTGGTACATACGTTACTTGCTCATTGGATGAGGATGATTGATCTCATGATCATTTATGTGGAGACACTAAAGCAAGTATGTAGGTGCTTATTGGAGAATAAATACACTGAACGTGGCTCGCTAAGGAATACCTAATGGAGTTTTACTTGCCTGTCAATAGGAATTCCTGTAGTAATAGTAGTACAAGTGATCCTTGGACTTGAGATCATCATAGTATCTTGTGTATAATGAGTTATACTTTGACTTATTTCTTAAGACCCTTTGGGTATATCAAAGGGTATGCTTGGGTATAATAAGTTGTACATGGAGATAATGTATGATCAATAAAGAATCTACCACTTCAAGTAAAAGAAGAGAAATGTCCTATGTGATTCGATAAATGACAACGCAGTAGTCCTTGGCCAAGGCAGAATGAAATTAGAAAGGAGTTTCTAATTTGTATTATTTGGAGTTGTGCATTTAAGAGTTGAAATACATATAATTAAATAAAGTAAGACTCGACAGTAATTTCATGTCTTATATTTAATTGGGACATTGTATGGGGGAAGGATTAAATTGTACGGTAACTATTTACTCAAAAGTTCTTTTATGATTAATTTTGAAATCTATATTATCTAGAAAGTCGTTAAACGCTAGGGAGGTTTATCCCTATTGTAGAATAAATATTATTTATTTAAATAAATTAATATTTTAATTTATTTATTTAAATAAGATTGAAATTGTTCTAATTGATTTATTCATAACCGGTTTAATATGGAGAACCTAAAGGGTCACACCATAAAAGGAACAATAATTATTTAAGAAGTTAATGGCATAATCGTAATAATAAGTTAAGTATATTTAATTTAATCTATGGTGATAGAATAAATTAATTAGCTTAATATTTATTATTTAATATTTTAGAAATATT
Source organism: Panax notoginseng (assembly GCA_016801055.1). Lineage (NCBI taxonomy): Eukaryota > Viridiplantae > Streptophyta > Magnoliopsida > Apiales > Araliaceae > Panax > Panax notoginseng. Next base: position 91,204,455 of record CM029013.1, on the reverse strand, counting down.
AAATATAAATTAATAAGAGGAGTCTTATTATTATTATTACTATTATTATTATTTAATTCCTAAAGGAGTTTAGGAATTAATTAATAAAAGTACTCTCAAATATGCTAATTAATTAAAAGAGTTTAATTAATTATTCCTAATAAGATTGGGAGCCTAATTAATTAAAGGATTTAATTAATTAAAATAAAATTCAATTCTTTAATTGTTAAGGAGGGTTGCCCATATCTATAAATAAGAGGAGTCTTATTATGGGTGATAGAGTTGTTGTTGACTTTTTCACAACAGACGTAATTCCAATAATTGGAGAGTACGCTCCTTTTCTATGAGAGATAGAAAAACTAGAGTTTTGTCAAATACCCATCTTCTTGAATTTTTTTTTCTTCCTTGGTGGATCACCTCTAGAGGCCAAACACTTGAGTGGCTAACGTTGATCAAAGGAAGGAACCAAACCCGGTGGATTCAAGTTGAACACGAAAGGAATTTGGAAGTGAACTCGTACCTGAGGAAGCTCGAATCTTCAAGGGTATGATTCTTGTTCTTTATCTTTTCGTTTAATTAATAATTGTGAATAAAGGATGATCCAAGTATATGATTTGTAAAAATTTTAAACTGATTTTTCACGTTTGCGCTTATTTTATGCAATTTGATTACGTTCATGAATATTACAAACCTAACAGTGGCATCAGAGCCAAACCTTTATGCGAATTATTAATTGTTTGATTTGATATGTGTTTAGAACAAATTAATTGGACATAATTTGTTGTATAAAATTTAATAAAAAAAAATTGTGAAATTGTCATTCTATTTTGTGACCCGCGAATTTAAGTGATTCAAGGAGAATCCTGGAGTATCACGTGGGTATACCTTTTCATTAAGGTTACTTCACTTGTATTATGAATCATGTTATACTATATATATATATATATATATATATATATATATATATCTTAAAATAAAAAGTTTATTTTAATCTCAAAATAAAAGGTTTATTTTAATTTTGAAATTAAATTTCATGCTAACTAATTAGAGTTGGAATTGGATTCCATAATAACTAATTGGAGTTGAAATTGGATTTCATGTTTCCTTAAATAAAGGAGTTTATTTGTGAATAGGAAAGAGAATCCGTATTTTCTTAAATAAAGGAGTTTATTTAGATCTGGAATAATATTTCACATTATTCAAAATAAAGGAGTTTATTTTTTTTACTTGGAATTGGATTTCATAATTAATTAAAATAAAAGAGTTTATTTTGATTAAAGATTTTGATTAAAATAAAATAGTTTATTTTATTCAAAATTAGATAAATTAAAATAAAAGAGGTTTATTTTGAATTAAATTTGGATTAAAATAAAAGAGTTTATTTTGATTCAAAATTAGATTTTATACTAACTAAATTTATCCATTAAATGATATCAATATATATATATATATATATATATATATATATATATATATATATATATATATATATATATTGAATGTTTATTATTCATGAGATGAATGTTATTTATTGATGCATATGGTGATGTGTATGATAATAAATGGGATTGATTGTGGACTATTGACCAATGTGATTGAATTTTATTTTAGTTGGATGCGTGAATATATGAATTTTATTAAATGTGGTCTGCGTACCTCGTCTTCTCTAATTTTTCTTAATATAAATTCTATCTCTCTCCTATGTACTTTTCCTTGATTGCTGATCAAGGTTTCTATTTATTTTAAATAGTTTTATAATATGAATAGTTAGAATTAATTTTGAAGAATTGGAGATCAAGGAGCGCTTGAAAACCCGTTTGTAATGGAGCCCTGGATTTAAATGTAATAGTTATATTTAAATTTAATTCTTGCACCCCTAGGGTTTGACCTTTTGGTTCACTTGGTATCTCTAGTGAACCAAACTAGAATAAAAGTCCATAATCAATTCAGGTATAATATAGTATTCTATATGTGCATGCTTATACTATATATATTATATATTATGCAAACATGCTTCGCATGTTCATTAATATGACGCGTATTTTATATATATATATATGTGCATGCGCACTAAACAAGATGAGACAAATTAATTACATGCAAACCCCTCAAATTTTTATATTAATTCCTAAGCGTTCAAAGATATTTGAAATATCGAACGTCGCCTTCTAGTATGATAAAAATAATAGAGTATTAATTAATTATTATAAATTTGTTGTGTCACCACAAGGCTTATCTTAATTCTTTGATATGTTAATTTTATCACATTTGATGTTTATAATGAAAATTGAACAATATTATTTTGTTATGTCACCACAAGGACAATATTTTTCTTTTTTGAATATATGGAGTGCTAGGTTGGACTTAACTTAAATCATTTTAGTTCAGATGTGCACACACTTGACCATTATGATTTAAAAGGTAAAATACAAAGAGTTACATAGTTGATGTAATTGACAAGAGTTGTCTACCTATTTATTTATATATAGTTTGTTGTGTCACCACAAGGCTATATACATTTAAAATGGGATTCTTATTCTCACTAGCATATCTTTAATTAGATTTTGCCGAACTATATAAGTGAGGGTAATATAGTTTGAAGAAAATAGTGGGAGATACCAATTTAAAACAAGACCTAATTTATTTCGGTAATTAATAAAAGAATATATGCTAAAATGTTATTAATTACAAATTCATTTACAGAATTTTACAATGTCTAAATTACTATCACTGCGCAGCATATTAGATGCTAAATTAATCGGACCGAATTAGACGGATTCGTTAAGAAAAAATTGAGAATAGTTCTCAAAGCTGAAAAGCTATCTTATATCCTTAATACGTCTATCCCTATAATGGTTGCAGACAATGCCTCTGAGGAAGAGATTGTAACTTTTAGAAAGTGGCAAGATGATGCACAGTTGGATCAATGCATCATGCTCGTATCCATGAGTAATGACATTCAGCGTCAGCATGAAATTATGGATGCTCCTATTATATTCTTTGTAACAACCCAATATTTTCTATAAAAATTAAATCATAAATTTTACGTATAAATTTTTTTTATTTTAAGGATGAGAATTTGTACAAGATAATGTGTATATGTAATTATGTAATAAATAAAAATATATTTATTACATAAATGTTTGCAAATAATTTTGTTTTAGAATTATTATAATAATTATTTATTTTATTATATGAATTTATGCAAGATTAATTAAGTTAATTATGTTAACTTAATTAATAATGTTATATATGAAGAATAAATTAGATATGGAATCCAAACCCTAATTTTGGATTTTTTATCAATGGATAAGAATAATAATATAATAATATTATATTTTGATTTTTCAGTGCTATAATTATGTACTTTATATTTGTACACTGATAATGATTGGTCAATTATGGAGTATTATGATAAAATCCTAATTTTACTGACAAACACTAATTTCGAAGTCAAATGAGAGTTTAAAATCTGTTAAGGCAATATGTTATGTGATTCATGATAATTATAATTATTAATAATCAAGAGAATCCATAACATCTATAAGCTCAGATCTAGTGTTTTTGCAAATCTGGAAAAATTTTAAAACCTTGGTCTGACAACGAATGTCAGAGCCTCTAGATCTTTATGTGTTAAGTGTTATGTGTGTTTTATGTTATGGATATATTCTTTGTCATGTGGACTATGATCTGGAACTGGAAACAGGGTCATATCATGTCTAGATTGTAAGATATAAGCGGTCAAAGTGAGTTGACCGAGCACGAATTCTGGAAATCTGGGTAAACCCAGAAACCCAGAATTTCTGACAACGTTTTATATGCGTTAGATCTGGCTTCTGATAAGGTTTCTGGTCATGTTGTTGTATTCCATTTGTAGCCTGACATGTAGGGTACATGATCATGCATCTATAACACTTAGAACGTGCTTAGAATAAAAGATATTGTCGGTCAAAGTAGGGTTGACCAACTGTTTTGTCTTAAATCTGGAAAACCCAGATTTCTTCACGAGCCGTTTTTATGACAATGTTTGACTGATCAAGATCTTGCTAGTGTATAGTTGTTATGGTTATGTGTTGTATTAGATATGTAATATTACATGCTATCTACAATCTAGACGTCTTAAATCACATTAACAGTAACTAGAGTGTATAGAAATTAAAGCCTCAAAATGGACCTAAAAGCTGACTGGGTTTTCTGGAAAACTCAGAAAGTTCTGACAATGCGTTTGAGTGGCCAGATCTTCGTGCTATGAGTTGGTATGACTGATTTCATGCTTGATTCATATGTAGACTGAACACTGACAATGCGTTTGAGTGGCCAGATCTTCGTGCTATGTGTTTGAGTGAACATATGTAGACTGAAAGTTAAAGCCGGTCAAAATAGGTACCTTAGCCACTGAATGTCAGTGTTCTTGGCCCTCAAGAACACCTTTTCCGATAGAAATCGTCGCTAAAGCCTTTAACGAAGGATTTAATTAATTTAATTTCCTAAATTCCGATAAATGCTTTAAAAAAAGAAAATAAATTCTAAAAATTACCAAAATAGTTTTAAAAATTATTTTAAATTTCAAAAATTAGTTTTTAATTATTTTGAATATATTTCATAAATATTTAATATTTTTAGAATATTAAAAGTATTTAATTTATTTAATTATAATATTAAATAAATTATCTGAAAATAATTTTAATACATGAAAAATCATTTAAAATTATATTATGGTATAAGAAAATAATTTAAGTTATTTTTGATAACTTTCAATATTTTGTGATGAAATTTCATTAATTAATTAATATTAATGGTAATTAAGTTATTTAATAAATGTATTAAATAAATTATGGAAAATAGAATTAATGATATAAAAATTATAGAAAAATGATTTAAATGTTATTTAAGTTATAAACAATGACTTTTGATATTTTGTCATGAAAAATATTAATATTTTAATATTAAATGATATTAAATTTATTTAATACTTATATTAAATAAATTAGTTTAAAAATGATTTTAATATTAGAAAAATCATTTTAAATGAAAATAAATAGTTTAAAAATATTTTAAGTTATAAAATATAACTTTCAATATTTAAAGTTAAATTTTATTAATTAATTATTATTAATGATATTAAAGTTATTTAATAATTATATTAAATAAATTAGTTTAAAAATGATTTTAATATTAGGAACATCATTTTAAATGAAAATAAAGTGTTTAAAGATATTTTAAGTTATAAAATATAACTTTTAATATTTAAAGGATAATTTCATTAATAATTTAATATTAATGATATTAATAATAAATGATATTAAGTTTATTTAATAATTATATTAAATAAATAGTTTTAAAATGGTTTTATTTATTTAAAAATCATTTAAAAAGGATATAAATGAATTAAAAATATTTTAAGTTATGATTAAGGACTTTTAATATTTTAATAAGTAATACCTTAATACTTTAATATTAATGACAATTATTTAAAAAATAATTTTAATTCTTTTAAAAATCATTTAAGGGTGATATTAATACTTTAAAAGTATTTTGAGTTATTATAAATAACTTTAACCTGTTGGCAATGGTTTCATTAATAGTTTAATATTAATTAAATATTAATGATAATAGAATTGTTTAATATTTAAATCATTTAATAATGATTCCGGTGTTTGAAAATTCATGATAAATTATAATAAATGTTTTAAAATTATTATAAGTCATTTAAAAATAATATGACTGATACTTACAGTTATTGAACTACAGGATAGAGTCTTAGACTCGATAATTACTCGATAAAGTCGTCGGTACACCGACATGTTTCAGAAATTAATCTGGATTTAAATAATTTGACTAGTTATGTGTTTATTTGTGATTCAATGGTTGTGGAACGTATGTGATAATGTGATTAGGTTATGTGTTGACTGCAATAAGCAGTGCAATGTGTTATAGTATGTTATTCTAATCGATCAAATGATCTTATTACTGATAGGTGTTGTATAACGATAGGACTAAGTTACGAACTGTAAGCAGCGCATCAGGCAAGTATCTTACCTTTGCATTTTATTTATGCAATAGACATGAGTAAGAAGTTTCAGAATTATATTATTATTATTATGCTATATTATTAAATCTATTGTGATATATTCTATATCCCCGATCATTGTTTATCAACATGTTAGTATATAGTAATTCAGATATATATTCTGTTCGTTAATTTCTAAATATGGTTATACGAGTGACCCCACTTGGATAATCATTGTATTTAATCACATGTTGATATATATATATATATATATATATATATATATATATATATATATATATATATATATATATATATATATATATAGCCGTCTAAGCTACTTGATCAGCTAGACACAAATTCAGAAATATCGTTGAATAAGTTAAAACCTTTTTGTATCCAATCAAATTATTTTGGTTCGGATTCCAGTCTAAGTATGAACATCCCGATTACGGGAAAACTTTTATGCGCCCAAGGCGGACAGAGTGAACGATCTTATCTTTCTTATAATGTAGTATTGATCAATACAGTGTACATGGGAAGTACAACCTCGTGCCCGTAAGTTATGACGGTTTGCAGATGAAGTTCTGTATAACCTTATCGAGAATTTAAAACAATATTCATAGTATGTCGACTACCCTATATATATATAGTCAATACGTAGGTTTCAAAATTTTGGGATAGAATTGTTATGTTATTATTATCGGTTCAGTTTACTTCACAACTATAAATTCGTTATAGAAGTGATGTTCAAAGAAAACATTTATTTATTTCAGATAAATATATTCATAATTGTTATTACTTGCTGGGCACTCAAATGCTCATCCTTGCTTAATTTAAATATTTTTAGCTAAGTGTGAACGATCAGAGAGCTCTGCTAAAAACAAGGAAAAGGAAAAGGTTGCTGAATGAATGAATGAACGTTATCTTATGTAATAGTTTAATACTATTAAGACAAGTATGATATATATTATCTATCATGGTTTGTAATGAATGTTTAAAGGTTACGTACTTGGGATTAGACTCTGATAAATGTAAGTTAAGTTTGATATTTATATTATTGTTATTATTATTAGTATTATTCTGCTCATAGAAATGGTATCGTGAAGCGCCGAATTCGGGTTTCAAGAATCCGAGTTTGGGGTCTTCACAAGTTGGTATCAGAGCTTAGGGTTTGAAACCTTAGGTGGGTTAGACCTTAGGCTATAACCTTGGAACAGAGAGAAACGTTGAAAATACAATTAACTCATATAGAGTTTAAAAAATGAGATGAATTGAATTAGTTCATCGTCAAACAATATAAAAGATAACTTATATAAAACTATTAATTGTTGTGTGTATATATTAAGTGATAATCACGGTAACTTAGGTGTGTAGGTGTCAAATAGAAAAGAATTAGAATACCGTCAAATCGTAAAGAAGAAGTCGACCTCCATAACCGAGCCAATATCAAAGCCAATAGCTGAAATAGAGGCTCACGTTGAAAGCTACCTCAATGGGGTGGTTATTTTGAAAAGTATAGTACCAGACCCTGAAACGATAGTATAACTGAAAGGTAAAGTATAGTTAAAGAATATGTGGTCAATGTCGAGTTCTTAAACTCATATGTTTGTGGTGAGTTCTTAAACTCATAATGTATGGTAAGTTGGACAAACTAAGTGTAGTTAGGTGTGAATGGATTATTGAGGATGATGGGACTATATAGAATACTAAGCAACTGATCATTAGTGAATGCGTAAGAAATAAGTAGTACTAGTATTACTTGAATATGTATGATTCTATGTTATGTATATTATAGGTATGTTTGTATAAGGTAATGTTTTTCAAATTTGAATAAGTTGTGTCAGCGATTCCCGACTTTTGAAGTCACAAAAGGGATAGCGTATGATTAAAGCAGTATGTGCTATGGTATGTTAAGTGATATGAGTATGAATCTATAATGGATTAATGAAATAAGTTGGTATAAAGATAGTAGATATTTATCTGTATATTGGTTACTACAGTAAACCAAATTTTTAAAATCTAATATTTTGAGTACATGATTATTGGAATAGAAAGTTTTGTGTTATATGATTATACGTATACGATAAGGCTTAGAATAAAGAATAAATAGTGATAATGTTGTCAAGGAGACGAAAATGAAATACACGGACAGAAGAACCTGTCAACAAAGCTGGAAGACAACCAGACCCGATACAGAATTTTACGAATATGGACGATCAAGCTATGCAGAACGGAATACTAGTCGCGGGAAGATCAGTCAGATAATCGATAGACGAACGTCAAAGACTTCAAGGCCATCGTACTGCCAGGATTTAGAGCGTCAACTGACCCTGTAGCAACATTTGTAATATCTAAGATAATGAAGGGGCAAAAGATAGTTTTGTCACCTATACGATAAAAGGAAATGAGATAAAAGGAAAGTCTGTGTGTTTAAGTGTGAATCAATGGAGTATAAAGTGGAAGAATGTCCAAGAAGGAGAAATGAGGCAAGTAATGCGAATACGGGAAAAGGCAGCAAGACATTGGCAACAACGGGACCAACATCAACAAACAAACCAACGAAATCAACCGCAAGCATCTTCAACCTGACCGTTCAAGAAACTGTAACAGCCGGGGATGCAACTCCAGGTATTACTCGAACCAATTTTATTTTTTTAATATATTATTTTCTTATATATAGTAAATTAGTTTATAAAGAAATTTTGAGGGAGAAATTTGAGTTCTTTTAGAAATCAAATTTTCGGTTAATCAGAAAGATAAGCTTTATGTGTATAGTTAAAGATCAGTTCGATCAAACGATGATCAAGATCTACTTGCAAAGATTGTGTATACTATGTAACCGTGTATGTATAGGTTTTTAAAACGGTGATTCCGAGGACGAAATCTTTATGAGGGAGGGTGAATGTAACAACCCAATATTTTCTATAAAAATTAAATCATAAATTTTGCGTATAATTTTTTTTTATTTCAAGGATGAGGATTTGTACAAGATAATGTGTATATGCAATTATGTAATAAATAAAAATATATTTATTACATAAATGTTTGCAAATAATTTTATTTGAGAATTATTATAATAATTATTTATTTTATTATGTGAATTTAAGCAAGATTAATTAAGTTAATTATTTTAACTTAATTAATAATGTTATATATGAAGAATAAATCAGATATGAAATCCAAACCCTAATTTTAGATTTTTTTATCAATGGATAAGAATAATAATATAATAATATTATATTTTAATTTTTCAGTGCTATAATTATGTACTGTATATTTGTACACTGATAATGATTGGTCAATTATGGGGTATTATGATAAAATCCTAATTTTACTAACAAACACTAATTTCGAAGTCAAATGAGAGTTTAAAATCTATTAAGGCAATATGTTATGTGATTCATGATAATTATAATTATTAATAATCAAGAGAAAACCCAAATTGTAAATTAAAACACTAATTTCTTAAATTAGAAACCTTAAATCAATAATTAACTTATTGATAAATGGAAACCCTAATTTGGAACTCGATTACGAGTTCGAGGTTGTTATATAATTGTGTTATGTGATTTATGTGGTGTATTATAGAATTTTATATTAATTAGAGAAACCCTAATTAATATCTAGAAATCCTAAAATTGGAAACTTAATTAATTAGAAACCCTAATTAATTGAGAACCCTAATTCCTAAATTTGGAAACCTAATTTCTAAATTTAGAAACCCTAATTAGTTACTATAAACCTTAATTACTAATGGTAAACCTTAATCGTGAAATTAGAAAACCTTAATTAAATAATTAAAAATTCTAATTAATAATTAGAAACCCTAATTGTACTATGGGTAATGCTAATTGCTAATTATTTGCGCTAATTGCTAGATTAGTAAGCTTAATGATAATTATTAAAACATAAATCTAATTATCAAGTCTACGTGATTAGGAAACCGAATTAATTAAGAAACCTTAATTATATTTTTTTTTTGAAACTAAATTGTTATTTATTTTTAAATCCTAGATTTTGTTTGCTTTTAAAACCTAAATTGGCTCAAACCCTAAACCCTAAGGGTTTGTCAAGATTACAATTTTGCCATTAAAATGATTTACCAAATGACATTTTTGCCCCTCATGTATTGTTGAAGCTAGAGTATAGGTATTGACAATTGGTGGAGTTGTTCACCAAACCAACCACCCCATGTGACCTTATATCTCCAGCAAATCAAGAAATCTCAGCCAATTCATGCATCCAACATCATATGTATATAGATTGGAGAGAGAGAAAAAGCATTTATTCACTTATTTTTCACAAACTCTCTATCAAATGCTCTCAAGCTCAAGACCCACGAAATTTATAGCTAGACCAGTCCCTTAATACAGCCCCACGAATTCCTTAAACAAATCAGCAGCCGAGAATCAAGAATCAATGCATAAAGGTATAAAACCTAATCATAAATTTCGAACCTTGATCTTCTATTAGAAGTTATGTTTATATTTTGTAATATGTTCTATGTAGTGTTATTAAGTGATCTGGGTTGATAGATGTTGGATCCATAACATCTATAAGCTCAAATCTAGTGTTTTTGCAAATCTGAAAAAATTTTAAAACATTGGTCTGACAACGAATGTCAGAGCCTCTAGATCTTTATGTGTTAAGTGTTATGTGTGTTTTATGTTATGAATATATTCTTTGTCATGTGGACTATGATCTGGAACTGGAAACAGGATCATATCATGTCTAGATTGTAAGATATAAGCGGTCAAAGTGAGTTGACCGAGCACGAATTCTGAAAATCTGGGTAAACCCAGAAACCCAGAATTTCTGACAACGTTTTGTAAGCGTTAGATCTGGCTTCTGATAAGGTTTCTGGTCATGTTGTTGTATTCCATTTGTAGCCTGACATGTAGGGTACATGATCATGCATCTATAACACTTAGATCGTGCTTAGAATAAAAGATATTGTCGGTCAAAGTAGGGTTGACCAACTATTTTGTCTTAAATCTGGAAAACCCAGATTTCTTCCTGAGTCGTTTTTATGACAATGTTTGACTGATCAAGATCTTGCTAGTGTTTAGTTGTTATGGTTATGTGTTGTATTAGATCTGTAATATTACATGCTATCTACAATCTAGACGTCTTAAATCACATTAACAGTAACCATAGTGTACAGAAATTAAAGCCTCAAAATTGACCTAGAAGCTAACTAGGTTTTCTGGAAAATCTAGAAAGTTCTGACAATGCGTTTGAGTGGCCAGATCTTCGTGCTATGTGTTGGTATGACTGATTTCATGCTTGATTCATGTAGTATTACATAAATACTACATGATCAATTCATAAGATTGTCCAGAACATATGTAGACTGAAAGTTAAAGCCGATCAAAATAGGTACCTTAGCCACTGAATGTCAGTGTTCTTGGCCCTCAAGAACACCTTTTGCGACAGAAATCGTCGCTAAAGCCTTTAGCGATGGACTTAATTAATTTAATTTCCTAAATTTTGAAAAATGCTTTAAAAATAGAAAATAAATTCTAAAAATTACAAAAATAGTTTTAAAAATTATTTTAAATTCCGAAAATTAGTTTTTAATTATTTTGAATATATTTCATAAATATTTAATATTTTTGGAATATTAAAAGTATTTAATTTATTTAATTATAATATTAAATAAATTATTTAAAAATAATTTTAATACATGAAAAATCATTTAAAATTATATTATGGTATAAGAAAATAATTTAAGTTATTTTTGATAACTTTCAATATTTTGTGATGAAATTTCATTAATTAATTAATATTAATGGTAATTAAGTTATTTAATAAATGTATTAAATAAATTATGGAAAATAGAATTAATGATATAAAAATTATAGAAAAATGATTTAAAGGTTATTTAAGTTATAAAAAATGACTTTTGATATTTTGTCATGAAAAATATTAATATTTTAATATTAAATGATATTAAATTTATTTAATACTTATATTAAATAAATTAGTTTAAAATTGATTTTAATATTAGAAAAATCATTTTAAATGAAAATAAATAGTTTAAAAATATTTTAAGTTATAAAATATAACTTTCAATATTTAAAGTTAAATTTCATTAATTAATTATTATTAATGATATTAAAGTTATTTAATAATTATATTAAATAAATTAGTTTAAAAATGATTTTAATATTAGGAACATCATTTTAAATGAAAATAAAGTGTTTAAAGATATTTTAAGTTATAAAATATAACTTTTAATATTTAAAGGATAATTTCATTAATAATTTAATATTAATGATATTAATAATAAATGATATTAAGTTTATTTAATAATTATATTAAATAAATAGTTTTAAAATGGTTTTATTTATTTAAAAATCATTTAAAAAGGATATAAATGAATTAAACATATTTTAAGTTATGATTAAGAATTTTAATATTTTGATAAGTAATACATTAATACTTTAATATTAATGACAATTATTTAAAAAATAATTTTAATTCTTTTAAAAATCATTTAAGGGTGATATTAATACTTTAAAAGTATTTTGAGTTATTATAAATAACTTTAACCTGTTGGCAATGGTTTCATTAATAGTTTAATATTAATTAAATATTAATGATAATAGAATTGTTTAATATTTAAATCATTTAATAATGATTCCGGTGTTTGAAAATTCATGATAAATTATAATAAATGTTTTAAAATTATTATAAGTCATTTAAAAATAATATGACTGATACTTACAGTTATTGAACTACAGGATAGAGTCTTAGACTCGATAATTACTCGATAAAGCCGTCGGTACACCGGCATGTTTCAGAAATTGATCTGGATTTAAATAATTTGATTAGTTATGTGTTTATTTGTGATTCAATGGTTGTGGAACATATGTGACAATGTGATTAGGTTATGTGCTGACTACAATAAGCAGTGCTATGTGTTATAGTATGTTATTCTAATCGATCAAATGATCTTATTACTGATAGGTGTTGTATAACGATAGGACTAAGTTACGAACTGTAAGCAACGCATCAGGCAAGTATCTTACCTTTGCATTTTTTTTATGCAATTGACATGAGTAAAAAGTTTCAGAATTATATTATTATTATTATGCTATATTATTAAATCTATTGTGATATATTCTATATCCCCGATCATTGTTTATCAACATGTTAGTATATGGTAATTCAGATATATATTATGTTCGTTAATTTCTAAATATTGTTATACGAGTGACCCCACTTGGATAATCATTGTATTTAATCACATGTTGATATATATATATATATATATATATATATATATATATATATATATATATATATATATAAGCCGTCTAAGCTACTTGATCAGCTAGACACAAATTCAAAAATATCGTTGAATAAGTTAAAACCTTTTTGTATCCAATCAAATTGTTTTGGTTCGGATTCCAGTTTAAGTATGAACATCCCGATTACGGGAAAACTTTTATGCGCCCAAGGCGGACAGAGTGAACGATCTTATCGTTCTTGTAATGTAGTATTGATCAATACAGGGTACATGGGAAGTACAACCTCGTACCCGTAAGTTATGACGGTTTGTAGATGAAGTTCTGTCTAACCTTATCAAAAATTTAAAACAATGTTCATAGTATGTCGACTACCCTATATATATATATATATATATATATATATATATATATATATATATATATATATATATATAGTCAATACGTAGGTTTCAAAATTTTGGGATAGAATTGTTATGTTATTATTATCGATTCAGTTTACTTCACAACTATAAATTCGTTGTAGAAGTGATGTTCAAAGAAAACATTTATTTATTTCAGTTAAATATATTCATAATTGTTATTACTTGCTGGGCACTCAAATACTCATCTTTGCTTAATTTAAATGTTTTAGCTAAGTGTGAACGATCAGAGAGCTCTGCTAAAAACAAGGAAAAGGAAAAGATAGCTGAATGAATGAATGAACGTTATCTTATGTAATAATTTAATACTATTAAGACAAGTATGATATATATTATCTATCATGATTTGTAATGAATGTTTAAAGGTTACGTACTTGAGATTAGACTCTGATAAATATAAGTTAAGTTTGATATTTATATTATTGTTATTATTATTAGTATTATTCTGCTCATAGAAATGGTATCGTGAAGCACCGAGTTCGGGTTTCAAGTATCCGAGTTTGGGGTCTTCACATTCTTGCACATCATGAAGTTGATGGTGAGGAAAGTAGGACTGATAGATATCAGATATCTAATGAGCTCTTTCGATCTAGAATGACCAACGACACTACAGTACAGACACATGTCCTAAACATGATTAATTTAATTGAACAATTAGGACAACGAGTTTTGTCATGGATAGAGAGTTGAGCCAAGATTTGATCTTGCACTCACTCCGGGACTCCTCTCACAATTGTTGTGAATTTTTCATATGAACAAGCTAGATATCAGTCTCGTTGACTTGCTTAACATGTTGAAAAATGTTGAGAGTCACTTTCCAACCAAGAAAGACCAAGTCTTATTGGTATGGGCCAAATGATATTCTAAAAAGAAGAACGATTCAAAGAAGGTAAAATAAAAAGGCAAAAACAAAGGATAATAAGAACAAAATTGATACAGATAGCAAAGGAGTTTACTTCCACTGCAATAAGCCTAGACACTGAAAAGAAACTGCAACAAGTATCTTGCAGAGGCTAACCAGAAGAAGCTTAGTAAAGTTTCGGTTACAAATACAAATTTGTTCATGATTTCAAATAAAATTTTCTTTAAGTCAAGGTTCTACTTGGGTATTGGATACCGACTTTGGTTATCATAAATATAGATTTATGAAGGGACCAAGCAGAAGTAGAAAGTTAAACAAAGATAAGTAATTGTGAGAAATGAAGCAAAGGTTGCTGCATTAGCCATAAGAACATTATTCCAATTCTTCAAGGGTATGATTCTTGTTCTTTATCTTTTCGTTTAATTAACAATTGTGCATAAAGGATGATCCGAATATATGGTTTGTAAAAATTTTAAACTCTTTTACGTTTTCGCTTATTTTATGCAATTTAATTGCGTTCATGAATATTACAAACCTAACAAAATCCCCATGTAAATACAAAAAGACACAGGTATTACCATCTATCTCATATTTCTCAGTGTTCTTTAGAGCCTTCATGGCACTTGACCTTTCTGCAAAGTGGACAAAACCAAATCTGCTACGTAACTTGCCCAATACATGGCTTTGTGAAATGGATGGTAGCCCATGCAGATGCTCTCAACTTTTTCATCATTGTCAGTGTCCATCAAAGCAAACATATCTCTGATTACTTCAACCTCCTCAATAGATAAGTGTTCTGCAATTACCTATATCATTTGATAAACCCAACTTTAGGACATGTAGTAAATAAATGGCAGATCATTGCAATGAAAACTACACGAGCTTACATAAAGTGCAATCACAATTATTTTTTCATTGTAAAAGGGTCCGCGTCAGTCCATATGGGCCTTTGAACAAATCAGTCTGATAATAAAATTCCAGAGTAATAGCAAGACAAAATCACAATCACCAATCATTCCTAGAAGCTTACCCGCAAGGCTTTCTTCTTGAATCTGTTCATTAAAGAGAACTGCTTGAGCCTTGTTCTCACTATATCTCCCAATGGAACATTTGAAGCCTTCTTCGCATTTTGTATCCAGGGGTGTTCTACCAATAAAAACAAAGCAAAGAATGTTAATCTGCTTCACAAGGAATAAGTCAGTGACAAAAAATTCAGTGTACTAGGCCCTAGTAATATACATGCTTAATAAAAGCAGTTTCCAGCTATCATGAGAACCAAGAAATGGCAACCCCAAATGGGGGCAAAATATTTGGTATCTAGAAATTATCTATTATTTTAGTTTCTCATTTCCATAGAATGGTCTTAGTTAACTTACTGGAGAACCAATGTAGAACAGAATTATGGAATCAGTTCTTACTTCCTAAGACATGATGAACGGGCCAGCCACATGCAGAGCAGCATTAGGAGGGCCACAAACCCATAGTGTTTGCAACTTAAATTAGTGTCAGACATTCACTATAAGATTTAGGAGTGTTAGCAACTTAAATTACTGAGAATTACCGGATACCTTCTCAACTAGTAGAAACCAGTCCATAACCACATGCTTCCAGAATTTTGTACCCTTCCCCATACATGGACCTTAATTTTCCTTTGAACCATTTTAAACATGGACCTTAACTGTCCTTCAAATCATAAATGATTGCTGGGATGTTGATCTCCAGTTTACAACCCATACATCATAGCCTAAACCCCATTATCATTATAATTCTATGTGAGCAAAACCTTTATTTAAACTAATTGCTCATTCATATCAATCTCCAGAGGTTGATTGAAATGATGAAATACTAAACCAAAGATTTTTTGAAAGTACTATAACTGATTAATAAACTCTGGAACTCTTCCAATTGATGTATTAGTTGACACTCAAAAATGGATAGATGATGGAAAATAAGAAACTAATGGATAGAAGTAGATGCATGAAACACAAAAGGGAAGCTGTGAACCCTTGCCAACTTATAAGAACTTAAGCTTGATATTGATCTGGATCTTTCAAAAATAATAAAAGTATTAAGTTACCATATGTCAGGTAACCAAATCCATAAAAAGAGATCTTAGCAAAAAAATTATCTTTTTTTAACATAGGTACGACACATCTGATGTAGAATTATATGACCACAAACCATTTCTAAGATACTATTTGGCACTCTCGTATATCATCTCCCTCCCTCAACATATGATCATCATAACTGAAAACAATTATCAAAATGCAAGTATTTTTGTCAAAAAAAATAAATAAATGTGCAAATATTAACTAGATTACTTGACTCATGTATCATACACTTCATAAACACTTACCAAGCACCTGTTTGGCAGTCAAACGCTTTCTGGGATCTGGCTCCAACATCTGCCGAACAAGCCTCTTGGCATTGTCAGAAATCTGAGGCTAGGGTTCCCTCTTAAAATCAATTACACCACGCAAAATTGCTAGAGCAACACCCTGTTTAGTTTCTGCAACCAAAAGAGATGAAGCATAATCATTATTAAAAAAGACAAAAAGAATCCAACATCAAAAAGTTGCGTAATATACATCCAAAAATTGCTTACATGCTAAATTATAGGTATACCTGCCCAAAATGGAGGAACCCCACACAACAGAATGTAAAGAATCACTCCATCACTCTATACATCAACCTCTGGACCATAATTTCGCTTCAGAACCTCTGGGGCCATGTAATAAGGACTTCCTACAATCTCAGAAAACTTCTCACCTTGAAAAAAGAAATCAGTGAATCATCATCAAACCTACCAATAACCATTCAAACAGAACAACAATAAAAGCCATACCAGAAATACAAATTTAATCACCAAATTAACAACTTAGAAGCGAAAACTCGAGATAGTAGGGGTAAAAATTTTTAAACACAAGCAATTTTCAAGTTTTATTGTAAAAATGCAAACACTAAAAATCTGCTGAAATCAATAATTTAAAAAGAAAAGTTAAAATTTAAATCTACATGCTTAAAATGATAAAATCTTAAAACCCTTATGAACAAGTTTTATTTTGAAACCAAATAACATGTGCAAATTGGCTTATTAACTCAAAACCCATATCAAGGAGTAAAATTTTTTAAAATTCAGCTTTCAACGAATCAATTACCAAATACCTCATGATTAATCTATACCGCCATACTAAAAATAGAGATTAAAATTCTTCTAGTTATACAACATAATTATGAAAATGGTAAAAAATAAAAACATCCAGTCAACCTAACCCCGCCCATTTTTCCAGTGAAAATGATTTACTCAAATCAAGTAATCAACAGATCCCGCTAACCTTGAAACCCAAATCAAATAAAGAAAAATAAAACTTGGCTTCAATCGTAACAAACAATAAACCATATCTTATGAAAGCAGATTAATATTAGATAAATTACAATACAATGTCCAATCAAAAATTAGCCGAAGCTCAGAAAAAAAATTATCAGGGAAAAAAATAAAAATAAAATACACTCACATAATCAAAACCTTAAGAAGAAGAAGACGAAGGAGTGTAAGAGGACAAAGAAGCAATAAAACACACAGAAAACATAAGCATAATTCAAGACCATGTCATAAATATCATACCAGGCCTGAAAAACACTGAAAGCCCAAAATCAATAGCCTTAAGAGGAGAATTCTCCTTTTTATTCACAAACAAGAAATTCTCAGGCTTCAAGTCTCTATGAATAACGCCGCAGTCATGACGCATCCTGACCACTTCCGCCACCGTCCTCGCAACCGCAGCTGCCGCTTTCTCGCTATAATGCCCCCTCGCTAAAATGGTGGAGTTAGGGTTTGAGGATTTTAAAATGGGGAAGGGAACGCCAATTTTTTTTTCTTATCTGACTCCTAGGCCTCCATGTTTTTTAAAGGAGGGTTTGAGGATTTTTGAAAAGAGGATTTTGCTCCGATTTTTTTTTACGTAGATAACGTTTTTTTTTAAAACGTTATCCATTTAAAACTAAAAATTATTCTTATAAATACATAATGTTTTTTTATATGTATCTATAATGTTTTGTTAAAAAATATTGTAAAAAAAACCCACAACGTTTTTTATAAAAATATCATATTTTAAGTGTTGTCTTTTTATAGTTTTGTACTAGTTTGCTTCTTTCCAATGAGAAACATCTGGTGAGGATATTACTTCCTTATACATTTGAGGATTGTTTTCTAACAAAAATGTTAGAAAATCTGGGCCAAAAGACTTTGAAGTCCTTACTCTTTTGTTACGTCTAGGTTCATCCACTACAGACTCTTTGTCTATATTTTTAAGATTATTACTAGTAGCATCCAAAGGTCTTTTGTGTGAATTTGACTCTTTATTTATATTATATGGAAACTCATTCTCAAAGAACGATGCATCTCTTGATTCAATAAAATTATTAACATGAATATCAGGAATTTCAGATTTATGAACACGAAAGCGATAAGCACTAGTGTTATTTGCATAACCAATGAATACAAAGTCAATAGTTTTTGGTTCTATCTTAACTTTTTTAGGTTTAGGAACCATAATTTTTGCTAGACACCCCCACACTCTTAAGTATTTGTTATAAGATCTCAACTTTTTATAAATAAAATTGAATTTTCTCTATTAATTATTTTGAAATAGTAAGGTTTTAATTTGATATAATGCTTTGGTTATGGGTGAAATGTGTAAATTTTGTAAAATAAGCAAGTGGTTATAAAATATTCATTATTGTCGGGAAAAATTCGTTTGGTCGTGAAATATTCTTGCTATCGGGGAATATTCGTACGATGGCGCAGTCATTTGTGAGCCCAATAACGAAAAATGGTCGGATGAAGGAAACGACATGTTTGAGTTTTTACAAATAACGACGTAGTTATTACCGTTAACACTGTTAGAATACCCGGTAGTTAAAATACAGTAATACGCGTGGTTACACAGTAGCACACGGTATCGCACAGTATTTTTGGATTATTGATTCTTACGTAAGAAGGCATTACTCAATAATTATTACAGTAATTATTGTTCAATATTTTATTTTATTGATTCAATAATTGCTACGTTGATATTTTAAATTATTGTTGTTTTAATAATTGTCACTGCACAGTATTTTCCATTATCAGATTAATAATTCATATTATTTGAATAATATTATTAGATAGCATTATTGGCAATGTCTAAGGAAGTTCTGTCTAGAAAAGGGGTTTGGTCATCTAATTGTGCGCCAGTAAGGACAAATCCTTATCAGAAAGCCTCCTTTTTCCTGGGAACGACCTGGTTGTCATAATTGTGATTCTATAATATTATTTGTAAATAATTAATTATTGATTTATATAATAAGGAAATATTTATTTTTATGTGGATATAAATGAAGGAATTAATGTTGAGGTATTTATCATTATTTCGTCGGAATTGAGGTATTAAAAATCGTCCGTATGTAGATTTTGGGTATTTTTTGATTGGAATTTGAAAAAAACTTTCTTCTACAAAGTTGTAGAGAATTAAATCTCCTATGGAATTGACATAAAATTCATATTTTTTCTAATAAAAGGCTATTTATTATGAATTATTGAAGTTGCTGATTATTATTTAAATTTAAAATATTTTAGAAATTTTTTAGAATGGGTGGGCCCTACTTTTGGTTGGTGAGAAATGTGCTGGAATTTTATTTCAAAAGTGGTGGGCGTGAATAGTAACAGGTAAAGCCATCAGGAAGCAGGTTAGTTTGCTTTGGCGTTCTAGCATTTTCCTATAAATAGAGTGCTTAGTTAGAATTGAAAATACATAAGAATCATAAGCTTTCTATTTCTATATTATCGAGCGTATTTTGTGAGTATTTAGATACTTTGAGAGTTGTTATTCAGTACAAGTTTTCTTCAGCCTTATACATGATATTTTAGACGAAAGTACTGTTCTTTTGAGGTAAGGGATGTTATTTTCTTCGTAAATGATATTTTTCTTTCAATATCATTATGTCGAAATATTGGTACGAATTTTATTGTGAAATTTCTACCTTTTTATGTTGAGATTACTATTCACGTATACGGTATTATTCACGTATACGGCACTATTCACGAAGACGGTTGTGACACCCCCAAATTCGAGTTACCTGACCCCCGAGTTTGGTGTTCACGATCCACAATATAATATCAACTAACTACCCATTCATATAGAAATAGGAATACATAACTCATTAACATATGTTACAAAAAGGGTTTACAATACAACATAATAATAATAATAAAGTTCCTTATACTAATTTATCACAATGCCTTTTCCTTTGTTTTTCTTCGCAGCACCTTCTGCAACTTCGTCCCTAGCTAAAAAGTTTTATTTATAGCAAGGGTGAGCAACAAGTTTTCCCCGCAAGTTAAGACATACAATAAAGTTATAAAAATCAATATCAAGTCTTCTCACATTCTACGCAACAATAATATGAAAATGAAAGAGTACAACGCTTTCAAGGTTTTCTACGATATTCAAATGAATAATCAAGAATTAATTCTATAAAATAGCAAAGTGGAATGTTTTTCCAGATTTATGCTGAGCGATCCATTGGATCTTGAACTTCTCTTCTAGAGTAACTATCAAAGATTTGACTTTGATATACCCAGGTGTATTAGATAACCATAAAGATTAAATCATACACCTCTACAAACCTATCAAGTTTTAACAAATGTTCGTCTAATCAGAATAATTGGTTAAGACACTTCTCAATATCATTCGATAATAAACAGGAATTATCTGTACTGTCAATATTAGTAGCTTCTACGGATATGAATATCCAACAATAGTTATTCTACGAATGTATATTTTTCGAATCAGTAATTCAATTTGAATTATTATCAAACATGCACTAATTGTGACAACCCCAAAATAGGTCCATTCCATCCAACCCATTTTGAGCCGCCAAATACATGGTACAGAAAGCAATTACAACTTTATTACAACAATTGTCGTGCAAAATACAACAACACATATGTTGTGAGTTTGGATACAAGTATATACCAAATGTGACTCATGTCCCAACCGTGGACATCACCTCACAATGACACCTTACATAAAGGTATAGTCAAAAACTATTTTAGAAATTAGAATCTTTGAGAAGTGCTCAAGGAAACCTTTGTACATGGGAGGCCATGCTTCTATGTTGTGATAGATATCATATGGCCACAGAATTATCATTGGTTGACCCAATATACCTCAAAGAAAAACGAGAAGATTACTATCATATTCTTCCCAATGGTGAGTTTTCTTTTGACTTATCATTATCTCCACTGTCTCTAATTGAGAATTATACTTCAAACAAACACAAAGATTATATAGGTAGTGCGAGTAAATATACTCAGCAAGTGGATGAGCACAATCCTGTCTTATGATGACACGAGGTTACACCCTTCCAACGCTGGGTTCGCTTCACCCTAGATGATTCACCAAATATAACTACTAAATGATGACCACCGTTCTATTCCCCTGTTACCCCTGCTCGACCCAGCTACACTCTTATTACCTGAAAGGATTTGTGAAACAGAAGGGTGAGCACAACTAGCCCAGTAAAGAATATCATGTCTAAAGATAAATAAGTTATCAATAGCCTTCAACAGAATTAAATCAGAGATTTAGAACATATGGTAGATGATAAAAATTTCAACCATAGTTGCAGCGGAACGAGCAATCTATTAGAAGAGTCAAATAGACTACAAAGTTCCCTGTAACATCAATCAACAATTCTGGTTCACAATCATATGAATAACTCATAATCATAATTGTAGTTCTAAATTCCTCTTCTCGTCCAGGACGAAGATAATTTTCATCACCTATCTTTACCTGAAATATCAAAGATCATGGTTACACCAAATCACATTTTCTGTTCATAATCATACTAATAACTTCATCTTTGCGCTACGGCCAAAGATATTCATTTGTATCACCAATTGGTCATGTTCATCTCAACACCTGTTCATCTTTGCACTACTGGCCAAAGATATTCAACAATATGTCATCTTTGCACTACGGGCCAAAGATATTCATCAACAATTCATCTTTGCACTACTGGCCAAAGATATTCAACCACAGGTCATCTTTACAC
The DNA here is from genome assembly GCA_016801055.1 of Panax notoginseng. Taxonomy (NCBI): domain Eukaryota; kingdom Viridiplantae; phylum Streptophyta; class Magnoliopsida; order Apiales; family Araliaceae; genus Panax; species Panax notoginseng. Next base: position 91,181,829 of record CM029013.1, on the reverse strand, counting down.
TATGGGCCAAAGATATTCATCACCAGTTCATCTTTGCACTACAGGCCAAAAATATTCAACAACAGTTCATATTTGCACAACATGCCAAATATATTCATCAACAGTTCATATTTATACTATAGGCCAAATATATTAATATCTCAAAGAAATATATAATCATTTCAGAATTTATATAAACAATAATTATAACCATGTTGATCAATTCACCTTTGCACTTAAGCTAAAGATATTCAATTATAAATTCAATGGTCATGATCATACCAGTCAACAATTTAACTTTACACTACTGGCCAAAGGGACCCCATAGTCATGATCATACCAAAAATCTACCCATCTTTACACTCAAGTCAAAAAGAAATATCATTATTAGGGTTATAAAAATAATATATATGATAATAAAATTAATATAATCAATATATAGATTTAATCTTAAGAGTAATATTCATAAATCAACTATAATTTGGTCAGAAAAAGAAACTAATTTTGTCGTGAATAGTAACTCGTGAATAGTAACTCATGAATAGTAACTCAACATGAAAAAGGTAGAAATTCCACAATAAAATCCATACCAATATTTCGGTATAATGATATTGAATTAATAATATTTCCTAAGCTTATAAACAATTTATTTTAATTGTTTACAATTTACTAAATAATGTATTTAATCATCTTAAAATGCAAAACTCATAAGATTTCATCACCAATAATCAAAAATCCTCATCAAAAATCTGCATATACCTCATATAGGATTCTCAAGCCATAAAATCCTATTTTTCAATTTTCTTACTTCACATAACATATTTAATTCATTTACTCATAACTAGTTTATTTTCATGAAAAATACCAAATCAGTTCTAAAAATATTTTTTTTCTGGAATTTAGCAGAATATAGTCCCATATTGAACATATATTTTTCTCAGAATTTTTAAAACTCATTTACTATTTTTCATATGGTCAAAACCGCTGAATATTTAGACATTTATCATAAATTATACTTTTATCCAAAAATTTCGAAATTCACAGAGTACACTAATATTATAGAGATATACTTCCAATAAAAATTTTATCAATTTTGGAGTTAACCACAAGGAGTTATAAGCGGTTACTTTTAAAATAGTCTTTCCCCGTAAAATTCATAACTCTTAATCTATACATCCAAAAATCACCATTTTTGGACACAATCAATAAAACTTATCAAAATATCATTTCAAATTTTTTTCATAATTTTCTGAAGGTCAGAAGAATTACAAACTGAAAAACATAATAACCCTTAAAATTCCTTACCTCAAAAGAGCAGTACTTCTGATCGGTATAAGGCTGAAAAAAATTTGCACTGAATAACAACTCTAAAATTATCTAAATACTCACAAGAATATGCTTGACAATATAGAGAGAAAGAAAACTTGTTTCTAGTGTGATTTTCAATTCTAACTTAAGCATATATTTATAGGAAAATGCTAGAACGCCAAAGGAGACTAAAATAATAAATTAATATTATTTATTCTCTATTTTTTTACACACCAACCATTAGCAATCAAAGCATGCCAGGGCTAAAAAAAATTCCAGCAGCCCACATGTGTTCAACAACCAAAGTGGGTCCCACCCATAAATTAATAAAAATTATTTTATTTTCTGAAACTTCAATAATTCATAGAAAATAACTCTTTTATCAAAAAATTCGAATCTTGCGACTTTTTATAGGAAATTCAATTCTCTACAACTTTGCAGAAGAAAGTTTTTCCAAATTCTAAACAGAAATTGACCGAAATCCATAAACGGGCAATTTTACATGCTATAATCAAATTTCAGTCAAGAAATGGGGTCCACCGACACACAAAATATGTGTTAATCATTTAATACAACAAAAATACTCTTCCTCCTCATATACTCATATATCCTATATTTATTGTAAAACTATCATCATTATTATATTATTAAATATAATAATAAATTATTTTATCAGAAAAGATAAATTATCATTTTTCAACAATTATTACTTAAAAAATTTTCTCTATCTATATTCATATCAAATTAATATTTTTCTCATCATATAAATCAATAATTAATTATTCACAAATAATATTACAGAATCACAGTACTGGCAACCAGGCCGTTTCCAAAAAAGAGGGAGCTTTCCAATAAGAATTTCTCCTTATTGGCGCGCAATTAGATGACCAAACTTCTCTTTAGACAGAACTTTCTAGACATTGCCAATAATGCTATCTAATAATATTATTCAAATAATATGAATTATTGATCTGATAATGGAGATGATGTGCAACAACAATTATTGAAACAACAATAATATAAAATATCAACGCAGCAATTATTGAATCAATAAAATAAAATATTGAACAGTAATTACTGTGACAATTATTCAGTAGTGCCTTCTTACGTAAGAATTCATAATTTCAAAAATAATGTGCAATAACGTGTGCTACTGTGCAATAACGCGTATTACTGTATTTTAACCACCGGGTATTCCAACAGTGTTAACGGTAACAACTACGCCGTTAATTATAAAAACTCAATTTTTGTCGTTATCTTCATCTGACTGTTTTTCGTTATGGGGCCCACAAATAGATGCGCTGTCGTACGAATATTCCCCGACAGAAAGAATATTCCACGACCAATGAATATTCCCCGACAACAATGATTATTTTATAACCACTTGTTTATTTTAAAAAAATTTCACATTTCACCCATAACTTTAACTTTTTATCAATTTAACCATTTACTGAAATGTAATTATAAGAAAAATTGAATACTTTTATTTCATAAAATTCGGGGTCTTACAATCTCCCCTCCTTATGAAATTTCGTCCCCGAAATTTACGTACCTGATATTTCGAAGAGTTGAGAATACCTTGCTTTCATTTCAGATTCTATCTCTCAGATCATCATGATTTCTCCATTGCTCATCTCCCATGATAACTTCATTTGGGTTCCTCATTTGTTAGGAAGTCATAACAACCACCATCCCTCGAATTACCCGGCTTTGACTTGTCTGGGGCAGCATTTGGCGTCATTACCACCATAGGAATATACTTTTCTATAGGACATATTCCTCCCTCAACTGCCTTGTCGTACTCCTGATTCATGATCTGAATCATCAATCTTTGATCCATATCGAATTCAGGTTGACCGCTCTGTACAGGGTAATTCAAAACTCGATATTGGGTTCTCCCAATTGCTTTCCAAAAAGAAAAAATCATATCATCTATTTTAGCCTTCTTAGATCGGACATCTCTTTCCACAATATCCACGTGTCGTGCGGCTTTTGCCTATGCATCACTTATTCTCACTCGTTCAATTTTTTCTTCTTTCAGCTTAGATTCCATCTTTATCATCTTATACTCTGCCAAAGAACACTTCTGTTCAAGCATCACATATCGGGTAACACAAGTTTGAATTGTTGCATCCTTTTGCTCCACAACCGCCTGTCGTTCTTCAACCTGCTCTTCTAATTCATGAATACGATTTTGTAATTCTACATTTTGATCATACAATACCTCTAATAAACTCTCCTCAGGTACCTCTTCTTCCTCTTCTTCCTCACTCTTAGCTGTTACTTCTGCGACTATTTCGGGTGTAACTATCAATTCTTCACTCACCATATGAATTTCTCTAATTCCTTCTTCATCTGACATCACATTATCATTGTTAGTGATTAGAGGTATCCACACAGCCTCATTCACTCCATTGTTAGCATTCTCAGCTGCCATTCTCAAATACTGCCATAAAACAAGGGTTAATTAAGCAAATTAATATATCACATAATATCCCGATATTATGACTGACCAACAAATAAGCTTAGGTAGGACACACTAGCGAAGGATTTACTCATCTCACCCCTCCTAGTTATATTTCCCGATCTCCGCCAGAGACCATATCCCTAAGCTCTGATACCAACTGTGACAACCCCAAAATAGGTCCATTCCATCTAACCTATTCTGAGTCACCAAATACATGGTACAGAAAGCAACTACAACTTTATTACAACAATTGTCGTGCAAAATACAACAACACATATGCTGTGAGTTTGGATACAAGTATATATACCAAATGTGACTCATGTCCCAACCGTGGATAGCACCTCACAACGACACCTTACATAAAGGTATAGTCAAAAACTGTTTTAGAAATTAGAATCTTTGGGAAGTGCTCAACGAAACCTTTGTACATGAAAGGCCATGCTTCTAGGTTGTGATAGATATCATATGGCTATAGAATTATCCTTGGTTGACCCAATATACCCCAAAGAAAAACGAGAAGATTACTATCATATACTTTCCAATGGTGAGTCTTCTCTTGACTAATCATTTTCTTCACTGTCTCTAATAGAGAATTATACTTCAAACAAATACCAAGATTATATAGGTAGTGCGAGTAAATATACTCAGCAAGTGGATGAGCACAATCCAGTCTTATGATGACACGAGGTTGTATGTTATTAGACATCTTGTATGATAGTGGCAAAACACCCTTCCAACGTTGTGTTCGCTTCACCCTAGATGATTCACCAAATATAACTACTAAATGATGACCACCGTTCTATTCCCCTGTTACCCCCATTCGACCCAGCTACACTCTTATTACCTGAAAGGAATTGTGAAACAGAAGGGTGAGCACAACTAGCCCAGTAAAGAATATCATGACTAAAGATAAATAAGTTATCAATAGCCTTCAACAGAATTAAATCAGAGATTTAGAACATATGGTAGATGATAAAAATTTCAACCATAGTTGCAGCGGAACGAGCAATTCATTAGAAGAGTCAAATAGACTACAAAGTTTATTATCTTCTCCATGTTAAAAATTCACCAACAATGTTTTATCCCTGTAACATCAATCAACAATTCTGGTCCACAATCATATGAATAACTCATAATCATAATTGTAGTTCTAAATTCCTCTTCTCATCCAGGACGAAGATAATTTTCATCACCTATCTTTACCTGAAACATCAAAGACCATGGTTACACCAAATCACATTTTCTGTTCATAATCATACTAATAACTTCATCTTTGCACTACGGCCAAAGATATTCATTTGTATCACCAGTTGGTCATGTTCATCTCAACACTTATTCATCTTTGCACTACTGGCCAAAGATATTCAACAACATGTCATCTTTGCACTACGGGCCAAATATATTCATTAACAATTCATCTTTGCACTACTGGCCAAAGATATTCAACCACATGTCATCTTTGCACTATGGGCCAAAGATATTCATCACCAGTTCATCTTTGCACTACAGGCCAAAGATATTCAACAACAGTTCATATTTGCACTACAGGCCAAATATATTCATCAACAGTTCATATTTACACTATAGGCCAAATATATGAATATCTCAAAGAAATATATAATCATTTCAGAATTTATATAAACAATAATTATAACCATGTTGATCAATTCACCTTTGCACTTAAGCTAAAGATATTCAATTATAAATTCAATGGTCATGATCATACCAGTCAATAATTTAACTTTGCACTACTGGTCAAAGAGAACTCATAGTCATGATCATACCAAAAATCTACCCATCTTTACACTCAAGTCAAAGAGAAATATCATCATTAGGGTTATAAAAATATTATATATGATAATAAAATTAATATAATCAACATATAGATTTAATCTTAAAAGTAATATTCATAAATCAACTATAATTTGGTCAGAAAAAGAAACCAATTTTGTCGTGAATAGTAACTCGTGAATAGTAACTCATGAATAGTAACTAAACATGAAAAAGGTAGAAATTCCACAATAAAATCCATACCAATATTTTGATATAATGATATTGAAATAATAATATTTCTTAAGCTTATAAACAATTTATTTTAATTGTTTACAATTTACTAAACAATGCATTGAATCATCTTAAAATGCCAAACTCATAAGATTTTATCACCAATAACCAAAAACCCTCATCAAAAATCTGCATATACCTCATATAGGATTCTCAAGCCATAAAATCATATTTTTCAATTTTCTTACTTCATATAACATATTTAATTTATTTACTCATAACTAGTCTATTTTCATGAAAAATACCAAATCAGTTCTAAAAATATTTTTTTCTTGGAATTTAGCAGAATATAGTCCCATATTGAACATATATTTTCTCAGAAATTTTAAAACTCATTTACTATTTTTCATATGGCCAAAACCGCCGAATATTTAGACATTTATCATAAATTGTACTTTTATCCAAAAATTCCGAAATTCACAGAGTACACTAATATTATATAGATATACTTCTAATAAATTTTTTTATCAATTTTGGAGTTAACCACAAGGAGTTATAAGCGGTTACTTTTAAAATAGTCTTTCCCCGTAAAATTCATAACTCTTAATCTATACATCCAAAATTCATCATTTTTGGACACAATCAATAAAACTTATCAAAATATCATTTCAAATTTTTTTCAAAATTTTCTGAAGGTCAGAAGAATTACGAACTGAAAAACATAATAACCCTTAAAATTCCTTACCTCAAAAGAGTAGTACTTCTGATCGGTATAAGGCTGAAAAAAATTTGTACTGAATAACAACTCTGAAATTATCTAAATACTCACTAGAATATGCTTGACAATATAGAGAGAAAGAAAACTTATTTCTGGTGTGATTTTCAATTCTAACTTAAGCACCTATTTATAGAAAAATGCTAGAACGCCAAAAGAGACTAAAATAATAAATTAATATTATTTATTCTCTATTTTCTACACACCAACCATTAGCAATCAAAGCATGCCAAGGCTAAAAAAAATCCCAGCAGCCCACATGTGTTCAACAACCAAAGTGGATCCCACCCATAAATTAAAAAAAATTATTTTATTTTCTGAAACTTCAATAATTCATAGAAAATAACTATTTTATCAGAAAATTTGAATCTCGCGTGTTTTTATAGGAAATTCAATTATCTACAACTTTGCAGAATAAAGTTTTTCCAAATTCTAAACAGAAATTGACCGAAATCCATAAACGGGCAATTTTACATGCTATAATCAAATTTCAGTCAAGAAATGGGGTCCACCGACACACAAAACATGTGTTAATCATTTAATACAGTAAAAATACTCTTCCTCCTCATATACTCATATATCTCATATTCATTGTAAAACTATCACCATTATTATATTATTAAATATAATAATAAATTATTTTATCAGAAAAGATAAAATATCATTTTTCAACAATTGTTACTTAAAAAAATTTCTCCATCTATATCAACATAAAATTAATATTTTCCTCATCATATAAATTAATAATTAATTATTCACAAATAATATTACAGAATCACAATACTGCCAACCAGGCCGTTCCCAGGAAAGAGGGGACTTTCCAATAAGGATTTCTCCTTATTGGCGCGCAATTAGATGACCAAACCTCTCTTTAGATAGAACTTTCTAGATATTGCCAATAATGCTATCTAATAATATTATTCAAATAATATGAATTATTGATCTGATAATGGAGATGATGTGTAGCAACAATTATTGAAACAACAATAATATAAAATATCAATGCAGCAATTATTGAATCAATAAAATAAAATATTGAACAGTAATTACAATGACAATTATTCAGTAGTGCCTTCTTACGTAAGAATCAGTAATTTCAAAAATAATGTGCAATACCGTGTGCTACTGTGCAATAACGCGTATTACTGTATTTTAACCACCGGGTATTCCAACAGTGTTAACGGTAACAACTACGCCGTTAATTATAAAAACTCAATTTTTATCGTTATCTTCATCTGACTGTTTTCCGTTATAGGACCCACAAATAGCTGCGCCGTCGTACGAATATTCCCCGACAGAAAGAATATTCCACGACCAATGAATATTTCCTGACAACAATGATTATTTTATAACCACTTGTTTATTTTAAAAAAATTTCACATTTCACCCATAACTTTAATTTTTTATCAATTTAACCATTTACTAAATTGTAATTATAAGAAAAATTGAATACTTTTATTTCATAAAATTCGGGGTCTTACACTAACTGCGAATAATCAACAATAAATCCCTAGACGTGGTCTAATTAGCAATAATTTACCACCAATAATAATCAAACAATATTAACTCAAGGTTGAGTTAAGAAACTTGCGTCTTCCGCTGTTTACAGCTACACAATATACTTATTTGCGTTTAAAAGTCCTATAACCAATAATAACGGTCTCACAATTAGCACAATATTTTATAACACGTAACACTGTATTTTACAGTTAAACTTCTCCTAGGTACATTACCACATAGACACATTAGTGTTTATAACCTATATAAACACTTAACAAGTCTAACTAGTTTGGTCTGGTTGGATTTCGATCTCATCTCAGTGTTCTGGTTACCCTATCCGACAATTAATACAGTTATTGTCAATTAAATTCGATTTCAAAGCTTCAATATTATATTAGATAAGTCAAATATCATTAATAATATTATTCGAAAGATTTTAATAATTTATAAGCAATTATTATAATTTATAATAATTTTTCAAACACTTAAATCATTTTTAAATGGTTTAATTACCAAATAATCTTATCATCATTAATATTTAATAATATTAAAATATTAATGACATACTTTTCAAAATATTAAAGTTATTTTTAATAACTTAAAATCTTGTTAAATCATCAATATTTTACTTAAATGATTTTTAAATTAATTAAAATTATTTTTAAACCATCACCATTAATATTTAAATATTAATGAAATTATTATCAAAATATTAAAAGTCATTAATTATAACTTAAAACATTTTTAAAATATTTTTCTCATTTTTAAATAATTTTTAAATCAATAAAATCATTTTTAATTTATTTATTTAATATAATAATTAAATAAATCTAATATCATTAATATTAATTTATTAATGAGAATTCTCCAAAAATATTGAAAATTATATTTTATAATTCAAAATATTTTCTAACACTTTATTCTTATTTAAAATGATTTTTGAATCATTAAAATCATTTTTAACTTATTTATTTAATTTAATAATTAAATAAATCTAATATCATTAATATTAAATTATTAATAAAAATTCTCCAAAAATATTAAAAGTTACATTTTATAACTCAAAATATTTTTAAATATATTATTCTTATTTAAAATAATTTTTATATAATTAAAATCATTTTTCTCTAATTTATTTAATACACTAATTAAATAAATTAAATACCATTAATATTTAAATAATTATAAATATTAAAGAAAAATATTCCAATTGGTCAAAAATTATTTTTCATAATTTAAAATAATTTTTAAAAATAATTTTTAGTAATTTTTATAATTTATTTTCAATTTTTAAGTAATTTTCAGAAAATCGAAAAATAAATATATTGAAAACCGTCGCTATAGGCCTTTAGCGACACTTGTCTGTTGTCTTAGGTGTTCTTGGCTCAAGAACACTGACAATCTCAGTGTACAAGGGGTCATGTTTGACCACACTTTAATCCCGATTCATGCATGTTCTGTCCAACCAAAAACTCAGATCTTGTAGTCATTATACAACACTACAACTAGCAACTAATATCTAGGTCAAACAACAAACACACAAGGAGATCTGGGCAATCAAAACTCTTGTCAGAGCGTTTCTGGGTTTTCCCCAGAAACCCAGCAGTCCGAGTGGACACTTTGAAGCTTGATTTAATATATGTTCGTTTCATGATTCATGTGTTCTCATGATCCAATCATGTAGTTGGCATGTCATAGAGCATATATATAACAATAAATCAGTCCAACAACAACAAACACCCAAGATATGACTCAGTCAAACATTGTCAGAAAGTTTGTTCATCAAATTTCTGGGTTTTTCTAGAAAGGTAAAATCAGTTCGGGTGGCCTACTTTGACCACCTGCTACGTTCGATTTGTTGACATTTTAAGGCATTTAAAAGCACGATTTTAGAGTCCACTTATCAAGCTATAACTTGATTAAAAATACAACATCAAACAACATAACATCTGTCAGATTCGGGCCTTGAAAAAAATTGTCAAACGCTGTATTACAATTTCTGGGTTACCCAGATTTGGTCCGGTCATGCCCGGTCAACGGGTTTTGACTGTTAATAACTACAAATCTAGACATCAACTGACTGTGATACCACTTTCAGATTAAAGACAACATAACAAGCTACCAATAACAACTTTAAAACAACAAATATCATAAACGAGCAAGGATCTGTGGCCACTGACATTTCTTGTCAGACCACTAAAAATACTCAAGAACAGATTTTGAAAAACATGGTTTTTACCCACGTTGATGCTATGGATCCATGATGGATCAACATATAACATCTAAAAACATCCAATAACACAAGATTAAACACTTAAACACAAAATTTTTCTTAGCAACTTGGATCAAAAATTAAATTAGGTTTATACCTTTTAGCATCAAATCCTTGATCTTAATCCTCCTAACTGATCTTGATTGATCAAGGGGCTGCTTAAGTGACTGATCTACCTTAAAATTTCAGAGGGTTAGAGAGAACAAGAGTTGGTGAGAGCTTAGATAGAAAATAAGCCGAAATACTAGACTTTCTCTCTCTCAAATCTATATATATTGTGATATAATGCCTTAGATCTGATGTTGCTGGCAGATTTGCTGAGATTTTTATGTCCCAAAGTCAATATAGTTGGTGAACTACTAAAGGTATTGGCAAATATTGCAAGTTACATATTAAAATATACAAAAAGGGCATTTTTGTCAATAGCATTATAACCCTTAGGTTTTAAAACTTTAAATTTCTAGGACTTTCTATTTAGGGTTTTAAAATAGAAAATTAAAATTTTAAACTATAATTACGGTTTCCTAATTAAATTAGGTTTTCCTTAATAAACACAGTAGACTTGCCAATTAAGATTAGAGTTTCCTAATTAGGGTTTAGGATTCCTAAATTTAAAATTAGGGTTTCCCATCATTCGATTAGGGTTGCTAACTGTACATTAGGGTTTTTAATTTTTTATTAGGATTTATTAATTTTAAACCTTATCCGATCAATCATTAAACAAAATCTCTAAACAATACAAACGCGTACTCATTAATATAATTATTTTAATTATATTGTCTATCGAATCCCTATCCAGAAATTAGGGTTAGGGTTTCTAAAGCTGTTAAGCACAACTCTACTCTAATTTCTCAGTCAATACATAAATTGACTAATTCTCGAGACTCGTATCATAGATACACAATACAGTATTAACAGTCAATATTAAATAAAAAAAAATTATTCGTAAATTTTGGATTATTCGAAATTCTGGGTTATCACATTCACCCCTCCTTAAAAGGATTTTGTCCTCGGAATCACCGCTTTCTTATTCTCTACAATCTTTTAAAGTTGTATCATCAATTTATATTTATCAACACAATATTAAATTGTATCTCATATTCTAACCTGTGACTTGAATCTATAAAAGAAAACAATTCACAGCAATATTTAACCAAGATTACTCGCATAATTAAATTTCTAAACGAAATCATTACATGTTGTCAACTCCTGAGTAGCTACTGCATCTTGCGCCGTCATGTTGAATGTACGGGCTGTTGGTCTTCCTGGCTATGCAGGTCCTCGAATCGCCAAGGTTCCGCCACCGGGTCCCTTGTTGACACTTTCCTTCTCAACATTCCTCTTTGGATAGTTCCGTACCATATGGTTAGTTGATCCACATGTATAACAACCTTGTATCTTCTTCGAACTGGGACAATTGGGTGACATGTGTCCCTCTTGCCCGAAGTTATAACAGACTCCTTTCTTCTTTAAACAGACTCCAGAATGGTTCTTCCCGCAGGTCGCGCATGGTTCCCTCCCTTTCCTATTTTCTTCAGTTTTGCTACCCGATTGGGTATTCTCACTCCACTTCCTCTTATTAAGGTTACTACCACCACTGCTTCCACCATCATTTGTCTTCTTCTTCTTATCCTGATGAAATTGAGATGCAGCTTCGCTCCCTCCTTCAACAATTAACGCCTTCTCCAATAAAGCCGCGAACGTATTGTCTGCAATACTACTACCTTGTTGAATATCCCTGGTTTCAATCCATTCTCGAATCTTCTCGCCTTTCTTGCTTCTGTGTCCTCTTGAAGAGGTGCAAATCTTGGTAATTCGTTGAATTTAGTCGCGTACTCAGAAACAGAAATATCCTCCTCCTTTAGTTCTAAGAACTTAACTTCCATCTGAGCTTGCATACTCGGTGAGAAGTAGTTCTCGAAGAACGATTCCTTGAATCTTGTCCAAGTCACCACCGCTGTACCAGCTCTCGCCTAATTAGTCTCCCACCAATAATTGGCTTCTCCTTTCATCAGATATGTTGCAAAAGCTGTCTTCTGCTCTTCTGCCACACGCGCAATGATGAATGCTTTTTCCATCCCTTTCACCCAAGTTTGGGCTTTAATCGGATCCGTGGTTCCCTTGAATTCAGGCGGTCCTACCGCTTTAAAGTCTTTGAAGTTAGCTAATATGTCGGCTGGCTGATTCCTCACCCTTCCTCTTGCAGCTGGAGCTCTATTTTCCATAGCATGGGCTAGCATGTCTATGAAATTCTGCATTGGGTCCGCTTGACCTCCTTCGTTATTCACTGACTGTTCTTCTTGTTGATTTTGATTTTGTCGTCTAGGCGACATGATCTGATTTAAATAAAAATCTTATATTAATTCTCTTTCTCTATACAAATTCTTAACACAATAAGAATTCAACACATAGTTCTTATGTAATCGCATATTTATTCGAATAACACATAGTACATATAGTACTTAACACATATTACTATCCCTTTTTAAAAATAATTTTAGGATTAACATACACAACTTTACACAACAAGTTGTAATTCTCCAACTTTACACAAAAAGCTGCCATTTACCATTTTCACATATCTAATCCCAGTTCATCAAACTTACCACACTTATGAGTTCAGTAACTTGCCATAATTATATGATTGTATGAACTTATCCTAGTCAGACCTTTGGCGTCCATTCGCTGAGGGGTTCAGAACATTTCATATAATCATAAGTCATGAGCTTACCATAAGTATGAGTTTTAAGAACACACAAATTAATCTTAATCTTATATTTATATAGAAAATAAAAATTTCATTCATACAAACATATATATATTTACATATGTTTACACCTCATTCTCGATATTACAAACATTAATATCATACCCTACTATAAAAAGATATTACTACTTATATCTAAGTTGTCTACCGACCACTCCCTTCTCCGGTCTTCTTCTTGATGGGACACTTGTTGAATCTGTGACCCGTTCTACCACATGAGAAACACTTCCTCATATTCGGCTTAGGGCAATGCAAAGAAATATGTCCTTCCTACTTACAATTGAAGCACACGTTCTTCCACATCATGCATTCTCCCACGTGAGTCTTTCCACACTTGCTATAGGCTTGCCTCTTCTTCGGGTTTGAATTTTTAGAGTTATCGTTGTCTTTGTCCCTCTTTCTCTTCTTCTTGTCTTTCTTGCTGGCTCCTTCAGATGATCCACCACCTTCAGTCTTCATCCTTTCCACCTGCGTCTTGAGCTCGTTCCGTTCTTCAGTCATTTCGCGTAACGCTTGCTCTGTCTTCCACAACTCCTCCAAGAGAAATACCTTACTCCGGAGTTCTTGAACTTCTGCAGATAGTTAATCTTGTTCTCCAACTTTGATCTTATTCTTTAACTCCACCTTAGCTTCTTCAGACTCCGCCTCCTTATCACCACTCAGATACATCTCGAGGTAATCATGATGATCACTTTCCAGATTGATCATAAGTTCATCTTTTCCCACCTCCTTTACTGACTCGCTCTGTGCTGGCACCTCGGCTATTGGCACTGGTGCGACAGCCACTGGCATCTTCGTACTCATCTTATCTTCTCTCGACATCCTATAATCAGTTTAAACAACTTGATTAGTACTCTATAAGTACAAACTTATCACACTATGTGTCCACTTATCCCACTATCGATACGCTTCTGCAATCCCTTACTTAGTACTCTAAATGAGTATTCTCTATCTCGCTCATGGTTATAATCTTTGGGTTTTTCCCCACCTCAATTAAGGTTTATAACTTACAGCTCTGATACCAACCTGTGACACCCCCAAATTCGGGTTACCTGACCCCCGAGTTTGGTGTTCACGATCCACAATATAATATCATCTAACTACCCATTCATATAGAAATAAGAATACATAACTCATTAACATATGTTGTTAATACATAAGTCCCAAGTTTGCTAACCTTAACATTACAAACATACCAATTAGATATACAAAAAGGGCTTACAATACAACATAATAATAATAAAGTTCCTTATACTAATTTATCACAATGCTTTTTCCTTTGTTTTTCTTCGCAGTACCTTCTGCAACTTCGTCCCTAGCTAAAAAGTTTTATTTATAGCAAGGGTGAGCAACAAGTTTGCCCCGCAAGTTAAGACATACAATAAAGTTATAGAAATCAATATCAAGTCTTCTCACATTCTACGCAACAATAATCTGAAAATGAAAGAATACAACGCTTTCAAGGTTTTCTACGATATTCAAATGAATAATTAAGAATTAATTATATAAAATAGCAAAGTGGAATGTTTTTCCAGATTTATGATGAGCGATCCATTGGATCTTGAACTTCTCTTCTCGAGTAACTATCAAAGATTTGACTTTGATATACCCAGGTGTATCAGATAACCATAAAGATTAAATCATATACCTCTGCAAGTATATAAAGTGATTAGCTTTATTATACCCTATATTATGCATAATACTTAATCGCGCGCAAAGGTCGAATGCATGACTAATAAAATATTCCCTTTATATAAAAGGTTGTTCTTCTCAGTCTCAAAATCAAGATTTGATTTTACAACGAAATACTATGATTTCAATTTCTATTTACTTATCGATCTAGCCGAAATAATTGGCATCGATCTGTCAATAACAATTCAATTCTTTTCTCAAACCTATCAAGTTCTAACAAATGTTCGTCTAACCAGAATAATTGGCTAAGACACTTCTCAACATCATTCAACAATAAATAGGAATTATCTATACTGTCAATACTAGTAGCTTCTACGGATATGAATATCCAACAACAGTTATTCTACGAATGTATATTTTTCGAATCAGTAATTCAATTTGAATTATTATCAAACATGCACTAACTGCGAATAATCAACAATAAATCCCTGGACGTGGTCTAATTAGCAATAATTAACCACCAATAATAATCAAACAATATTAACTCAAGGTTGAGTTAGGAAATTTGCCTCTTTCGCTGTTTACAGCTACACAATATACTTATCTGCGTTTGAAAGACCTATAACCAATAATATCGGTCTCACAATTAGCACAATATTTCATAACACGCAACATTGTATTCTACAGTCAAACTTCTCCTAGGTACATTACCACATAGCCACATTAGTGTTTATAACCTATATAAACACTTAACAAGTCTAACTAGTTCGGTCTGGTTGGATTTTGGTCTCATCTCAGTGTTCTGGTCACCCTATCCGACAATTAACACAGTTATTGTCAATTAAATTCAGTTTCAAAGCTTCAATATTATATTAGATAAGTCAAATATCATTAATAATATTTTTCGGAAGCTTTTATTAATTTATAAGCAATTATTATAATTTATAATAATTTTTCAAACACTTAAATCATTTTTAAATGATTTAATTATCAAATAATCTTATCATCATTAATATTTAATAATATTAAAATATTAATGACATACTTGTCAAAATATTAAAGTTATTTTTAATAACTTAAAATATTTTTAAATCATCAATATTTTACTTAAATGATTTTTAAATTAATTAAAATCATTTTTAAACTATCACCATTAATATTTAAATATTAATGAAATTATTATCAAAATATTAAAAGTCATTAATTATAACTTATAATATTTTTAAAATATTTTTCTCATTTTTAAATGATTTTTAAATTAATAAAATTATTTTTAATTTATTTATTTAATATAATAATTAAATAAATCTAATATCATTAATATTAATTTATTAATGAAAATTCTCCAAAAATATTGAAAATTATATTTTATAATTCAAAATATTTTCTAACACTTTATTCTTATTTAAAATGATTTTTGAATCATTAAAATTATTTTTAACTTATTTATTTAATTTAATAATTAAATAAATCTAATATCATTAATATTAATTTATTAATAAAAATTCTCCAAAAATATTAAAAGTTACATTTTATAACTCAAAATATTTTTAAATACATTATTCTTATTTAAAATAATTTTTATATAATTAAAATCATTTATCTCTAAATTATTTAATACACTAATTAAATAAATTAAATACCTTTAATATTTAAATAATTATAAATATTAAAGAAAAATATTCCAATTGGTCAAAAATTATTTTTCATAATTTAAAATAATTTTTAAAAATAATTTTTATTAATTTTTATAATTTATTTTCAATTTTTAAGTAATTTTCAGAAAATCAAAAAATAAATATATTGAAAACCGTCGCTATAGGCCTTTAGCGACACTTGTCTGTTGTCTCAGGTGTTCTTGGCTCAAGAACACTGACAATCTCAGTGTACAAGGGGTCATGTTTGACCACACTTTAATCCCGGTTCATGCATGTTCTGTCCAACCAAAAACTCAGATCTTGTAGTCATTATACAACACTACAACTAGCAACCAATATCTAGGTCAAACAACGAACACACAAGGAGATCTGGGCAATCAAAACTCTTGTCAGAGCGTTTCTAGGTTTTCCCCAGAAACCCAGCAGTCCGAGTGGACACTTTGAAGCTTGATTTAATATATGTTCGTTTCATGATTCATGTGTTCTCATGATCCAATCATGTAGTTGGCATGTCATAGAGCATATATATAACAATAAATCAGTCCAACAACAACAAACACCCAAGATATGACTCAGTCAAACATTGTCAGAAAGTTTGTTCATCAAATTTCTGGGTTTTTCTAGAAAGGTAAAATCAGTTCGGGTGGCCTACTTTGACCACCTGCTACGTTCGATTTGTTGACATTTTAAGGCATTTAAAAGCACGATTTTAGAGTCCACTTATCAAGCTATAACTTGATTAAAAATACAACATCAAACAACATAACATCTGTCAGATTCGGGCCTTGAAAAAAATTGTCAAACGCTGTATTACAATTTCTGGGTTACCCAGATTTGGTCCGGTCATGCCCGGTCAACGGGTTTTGACTGTTAATAACTACAAATCTAGACATCAACTGACTGTGATACCACTTTCAGATTAAAGACAACATAACAAGCTACCAATAACAACTTTAAAACAACAAATATCATAAACGAGCAAGGATCTGTGGCCACTGACATTTCTTGTCAGACCACTAAAAATACTCAAGAACAGATTTTGAAAAACATGGTTTTTACCCACGTTGATGCTATGGATCCATGATGGATCAACATATAACATCTAAAAACATCCAATAACACAAGATTAAACACTTAAACACAAAATTTTTCTTAGCAACTTGGATCAAAAATTAAATTAGGTTTATACCTTTTAGCATCAAATCCTTGATCTTAATCCTCCTAACTGATCTTGATTGATCAAGGGGCTGCTTAAGTGACTGATCTACCTTAAAATTTCAGAGGGTTAGAGAGAACAAGAGTTGGTGAGAGCTTAGATAGAAAATAAGCCGAAATACTAGACTTTCTCTCTCTCAAATCTATATATATTGTGATATAATGCCTTAGATCTGATGTTGCTGGCAGATTTGCTGAGATTTTTATGTCCCAAAGTCAATATAGTTGGTGAACTACTAAAGGTATTGGCAAATATTGCAAGTTACATATTAAAATATACAAAAAGGGCATTTTTGTCAATAGCATTATAACCCTTAGGTTTTAAAACTTTAAATTTCTAGGACTTTCTATTTAGGGTTTTAAAATAGAAAATTAAAATTTTAAACTATAATTACGGTTTCCTAATTAAATTAGGTTTTCCTTAATAAACACAGTAGACTTGCCAATTAAGATTAGAGTTTCCTAATTAGGGTTTAGGATTCCTAAATTTAAAATTAGGGTTTCCCATCATTCGATTAGGGTTGCTAACTGTACATTAGGGTTTTTAATTTTTTATTAGGATTTATTAATTTTAAACCTTATCCGATCAATCATTAAACAAAATCTCTAAACAATACAAACGCGTACTCATTAATATAATTATTTTAATTATATTGTCTATCGAATCCCTATCCAGAAATTAGGGTTAGGGTTTCTAAAGCTGTTAAGCACAACTCTACTCTAATTTCTCAGTCAATACATAAATTGACTAATTCTCGAGACTCGTATCATAGATACACAATACAGTATTAACAGTCAATATTAAATAAAAAAAAATTATTCGTAAATTTTGGATTATTCGAAATTCTGGGTTATCACATTCACCCCTCCTTAAAAGGATTTTGTCCTCGGAATCACCGCTTTCTTATTCTCTACAATCTTTTAAAGTTGTATCATCAATTTATATTTATCAACACAATATTAAATTGTATCTCATATTCTAACCTGTGACTTGAATCTATAAAAGAAAACAATTCACAGCAATATTTAACCAAGATTACTCGCATAATTAAATTTCTAAACGAAATCATTACATGTTGTCAACTCCTGAGTAGCTACTGCATCTTGCGCCGTCATGTTGAATGTACGGGCTGTTGGTCTTCCTGGCTATGCAGGTCCTCGAATCGCCAAGGTTCCGCCACCGGGTCCCTTGTTGACACTTTCCTTCTCAACATTCCTCTTTGGATAGTTCCGTACCATATGGTTAGTTGATCCACATGTATAACAACCTTGTATCTTCTTCGAACTGGGACAATTGGGTGACATGTGTCCCTCTTGCCCGAAGTTATAACAGACTCCTTTCTTCTTTAAACAGACTCCAGAATGGTTCTTCCCGCAGGTCGCGCATGGTTCCCTCCCTTTCCTATTTTCTTCAGTTTTGCTACCCGATTGGGTATTCTCACTCCACTTCCTCTTATTAAGGTTACTACCACCACTGCTTCCACCATCATTTGTCTTCTTCTTCTTATCCTGATGAAATTGAGATGCAGCTTCGCTCCCTCCTTCAACAATTAACGCCTTCTCCAATAAAGCCGCGAACGTATTGTCTGCAATACTACTACCTTGTTGAATATCCCTGGTTTCAATCCATTCTCGAATCTTCTCGCCTTTCTTGCTTCTGTGTCCTCTTGAAGAGGTGCAAATCTTGGTAATTCGTTGAATTTAGTCGCGTACTCAGAAACAGAAATATCCTCCTCCTTTAGTTCTAAGAACTTAACTTCCATCTGAGCTTGCATACTCGGTGAGAAGTAGTTCTCGAAGAACGATTCCTTGAATCTTGTCCAAGTCACCACCGCTGTACCAGCTCTCGCCTAATTAGTCTCCCACCAATAATTGGCTTCTCCTTTCATCAGATATGTTGCAAAAGCTGTCTTCTGCTCTTCTGCCACACGCGCAATGATGAATGCTTTTTCCATCCCTTTCACCCAAGTTTGGGCTTTAATCGGATCCGTGGTTCCCTTGAATTCAGGCGGTCCTACCGCTTTAAAGTCTTTGAAGTTAGCTAATATGTCGGCTGGCTGATTCCTCACCCTTCCTCTTGCAGCTGGAGCTCTATTTTCCATAGCATGGGCTAGCATGTCTATGAAATTCTGCATTGGGTCCGCTTGACCTCCTTCGTTATTCACTGACTGTTCTTCTTGTTGATTTTGATTTTGTCGTCTAGGCGACATGATCTGATTTAAATAAAAATCTTATATTAATTCTCTTTCTCTATACAAATTCTTAACACAATAAGAATTCAACACATAGTTCTTATGTAATCGCATATTTATTCGAATAACACATAGTACATATAGTACTTAACACATATTACTATCCCTTTTTAAAAATAATTTTAGGATTAACATACACAACTTTACACAACAAGTTGTAATTCTCCAACTTTACACAAAAAGCTGCCATTTACCATTTTCACATATCTAATCCCAGTTCATCAAACTTACCACACTTATGAGTTCAGTAACTTGCCATAATTATATGATTGTATGAACTTATCCTAGTCAGACCTTTGGCGTCCATTCGCTGAGGGGTTCAGAACATTTCATATAATCATAAGTCATGAGCTTACCATAAGTATGAGTTTTAAGAACACACAAATTAATCTTAATCTTATATTTATATAGAAAATAAAAATTTCATTCATACAAACATATATATATTTACATATGTTTACACCTCATTCTCGATATTACAAACATTAATATCATACCCTACTATAAAAAGATATTACTACTTATATCTAAGTTGTCTACCGACCACTCCCTTCTCCGGTCTTCTTCTTGATGGGACACTTGTTGAATCTGTGACCCGTTCTACCACATGAGAAACACTTCCTCATATTCGGCTTAGGGCAATGCAAAGAAATATGTCCTTCCTACTTACAATTGAAGCACACGTTCTTCCACATCATGCATTCTCCCACGTGAGTCTTTCCACACTTGCTATAGGCTTGCCTCTTCTTCGGGTTTGAATTTTTAGAGTTATCGTTGTCTTTGTCCCTCTTTCTCTTCTTCTTGTCTTTCTTGCTGGCTCCTTCAGATGATCCACCACCTTCAGTCTTCATCCTTTCCACCTGCGTCTTGAGCTCGTTCCGTTCTTCAGTCATTTCGCGTAACGCTTGCTCTGTCTTCCACAACTCCTCCAAGAGAAATACCTTACTCCGGAGTTCTTGAACTTCTGCAGATAGTTAATCTTGTTCTCCAACTTTGATCTTATTCTTTAACTCCACCTTAGCTTCTTCAGACTCCGCCTCCTTATCACCACTCAGATACATCTCGAGGTAATCATGATGATCACTTTCCAGATTGATCATAAGTTCATCTTTTCCCACCTCCTTTACTGACTCGCTCTGTGCTGGCACCTCGGCTATTGGCACTGGTGCGACAGCCACTGGCATCTTCGTACTCATCTTATCTTCTCTCGACATCCTATAATCAGTTTAAACAACTTGATTAGTACTCTATAAGTACAAACTTATCACACTATGTGTCCACTTATCCCACTATCGATACGCTTCTGCAATCCCTTACTTAGTACTCTAAATGAGTATTCTCTATCTCGCTCATGGTTATAATCTTTGGGTTTTTCCCCACCTCAATTAAGGTTTATAACTTACAGCTCTGATACCAACCTGTGACACCCCCAAATTCGGGTTACCTGACCCCGAGTTTGGTGTTCACGATCCACAATATAATATCATCTAACTACCCATTCATATAGAAATAAGAATACATAACTCATTAACATATGTTGTTAATACATAAGTCCCAAGTTTGCTAACCTTAACATTACAAACATACCAATTAGATATACAAAAAGGGCTTACAATACAACATAATAATAATAAAGTTCCTTATACTAATTTATCACAATGCTTTTTCCTTTGTTTTTCTTCGCAGTACCTTCTGCAACTTCGTCCCTAGCTAAAAAGTTTTATTTATAGCAAGGGTGAGCAACAAGTTTGCCCCGCAAGTTAAGACATACAATAAAGTTATAGAAATCAATATCAAGTCTTCTCACATTCTACGCAACAATAATCTGAAAATGAAAGAATACAACGCTTTCAAGGTTTTCTACGATATTCAAATGAATAATTAAGAATTAATTATATAAAATAGCAAAGTGGAATGTTTTTCCAGATTTATGATGAGCGATCCATTGGATCTTGAACTTCTCTTCTCGAGTAACTATCAAAGATTTGACTTTGATATACCCAGGTGTATCAGATAACCATAAAGATTAAATCATATACCTCTGCAAGTATATAAAGTGATTAGCTTTATTATACCCTATATTATGCATAATACTTAATCGCGCGCAAAGGTCGAATGCATGACTAATAAAATATTCCCTTTATATAAAAGGTTGTTCTTCTCAGTCTCAAAATCAAGATTTGATTTTACAACGAAATACTATGATTTCAATTTCTATTTACTTATCGATCTAGCCGAAATAATTGGCATCGATCTGTCAATAACAATTCAATTCTTTTCTCAAACCTATCAAGTTCTAACAAATGTTCGTCTAACCAGAATAATTGGCTAAGACACTTCTCAACATCATTCAACAATAAATAGGAATTATCTATACTGTCAATACTAGTAGCTTCTACGGATATGAATATCCAACAACAGTTATTCTACGAATGTATATTTTTCGAATCAGTAATTCAATTTGAATTATTATCAAACATGCACTAACTGCGAATAATCAACAATAAATCCCTGGACGTGGTCTAATTAGCAATAATTAACCACCAATAATAATCAAACAATATTAACTCAAGGTTGAGTTAGGAAATTTGCCTCTTTCGCTGTTTACAGCTACACAATATACTTATCTGCGTTTGAAAGACCTATAACCAATAATATCGGTCTCACAATTAGCACAATATTTCATAACACGCAACATTGTATTCTACAGTCAAACTTCTCCTAGGTACATTACCACATAGCCACATTAGTGTTTATAACCTATATAAACACTTAACAAGTCTAACTAGTTCGGTCTGGTTGGATTTTGGTCTCATCTCAGTGTTCTGGTCACCCTATCCGACAATTAACACAGTTATTGTCAATTAAATTCAGTTTCAAAGCTTCAATATTATATTAGATAAGTCAAATATCATTAATAATATTTTTCGGAAGCTTTTATTAATTTATAAGCAATTATTATAATTTATAATAATTTTTCAAACACTTAAATCATTTTTAAATGATTTAATTATCAAATAATCTTATCATCATTAATATTTAATAATATTAAAATATTAATGACATACTTGTCAAAATATTAAAGTTATTTTTAATAACTTAAAATATTTTTAAATCATCAATATTTTACTTAAATGATTTTTAAATTAATTAAAATCATTTTTAAACTATCACCATTAATATTTAAATATTAATGAAATTATTATCAAAATATTAAAAGTCATTAATTATAACTTATAATATTTTTAAAATATTTTTCTCATTTTTAAATGATTTTTAAATTAATAAAATTATTTTTAATTTATTTATTTAATATAATAATTAAATAAATCTAATATCATTAATATTAATTTATTAATGAAAATTCTCCAAAAATATTGAAAATTATATTTTATAATTCAAAATATTTTCTAACACTTTATTCTTATTTAAAATGATTTTTGAATCATTAAAATTATTTTTAACTTATTTATTTAATTTAATAATTAAATAAATCTAATATCATTAATATTAATTTATTAATAAAAATTCTCCAAAAATATTAAAAGTTACATTTTATAACTCAAAATATTTTTAAATACATTATTCTTATTTAAAATAATTTTTATATAATTAAAATCATTTATCTCTAAATTATTTAATACACTAATTAAATAAATTAAATACCTTTAATATTTAAATAATTATAAATATTAAAGAAAAATATTCCAATTGGTCAAAAATTATTTTTCATAATTTAAAATAATTTTTAAAAATAATTTTTATTAATTTTTATAATTTATTTTCAATTTTTAAGTAATTTTCAGAAAATCAAAAAATAAATATATTGAAAACCGTCGCTATAGGCCTTTAGCGACACTTGTCTGTTGTCTCAGGTGTTCTTGGCTCAAGAACACTGACAATCTCAGTGTACAAGGGGTCATGTTTGACCACACTTTAATCCCGGTTCATGCATGTTCTGTCCAACCAAAAACTCAGATCTTGTAGTCATTATACAACACTACAACTAGCAACCAATATCTAGGTCAAACAACGAACACACAAGGAGATCTGGGCAATCAAAACTCTTGTCAGAGCGTTTCTAGGTTTTCCCCAGAAACCCAGCAGTCCGAGCGGACACTTTGAAGCTTGATTTAATCTATGTTCGTTTCATGATTCATGTGTTCTCATGATCCAATCGTGTAGTTAGCATGTCATAGAGCATATATATAACAATATATCAGTCCAACAAAAACAAACACCTAAGATATGACTTAGTCAAACATTGTCAGAAAGTTTGTTCATCAAATTTCTGGGTTTTTCCAGAAAGGTAAAATCAGTTCGGGTGGCCTACTTTGACCACCTGCTACGTTCGATTTGTTGACATTTCAAGGCATCTAAAGGCACGATTCTAGAGTCCACTTATCAAGCTATAACTTGATTAAAAATACAACATCAAACAACATAACATCTGTCAGATCCGGGCCTTGAAAAAAATTGTCAAACGCTGTATTACAATTTCTGGGTTACCCAGATTTGGTTCGGTCATATCCGGTCAACGGGTTTTGACCGTTAATAACTACAAATCTAGACATCAACTGACTGTGATACCACTTTCAGATTAAAGACAACATAACAAGCTACCAATAACAACTTTAAAACAACAAATATCATAAACGAGCAAGGATCTGTGGCCACTGACATTTCTTGTCAGACCACTAAAAACACTCAAGAACAGATTTTGAAAAACATAGTTTTTACCCACTTTGATGCTATGGATCCATGATGGATCAACATATAACATCTAAAAACATCCAATAACACAAGATTAAACACTTAAACACAAAATTTTTCTTAGCAACTTGGATCAAAAATCAAATTAGGTTTATATCTTCTAGCTTCAAATCCTTGATCTTAATCCTCCTAATTGATCTTGGTTGATCAAGGGGCTCCTTAAGTGACTAATCTACCTTAAAATTTTGGAGGGTTTGGGAGAACAAGAGTTGGTGAGAGCTTAGATAGAAAATAAGCTAAAATACTAGACTTTCTCTCTCTCTCAAATCTATATATATTGTGATATAATGCCTTAGAAATGATGTTGCTGGCAGATTTGCTGAGATTTTTATGTCCCAAAGCCAATATAGTTGGTGAACTACTAAAGGTATTGGCAAATATTGCAAGTTACATATTAAAATATACAAAAAGGTTATTTTGTCAATAGCATTATAATTTTAATGGCATACATGGAATTTACCAAACCCTTAGGGATTAACCCTAAGGTTTTAACCCTTAGATTTTAAAACTTTAAATTTCTAGGACTTTCTATTTAGGGTTTTAAAATAGAAAATTAAAATTTTAAACTATAATTAGGGTTTCCTAATTAATTTAGGTTTTCCTAATCATATTAACATTTAATAAACACAGTAGACTTGCCAATTAAGATTAGGGTTTCTTAATTAGGATTTAGGATTCCTGAATTTAAAGTTAGGGTTTCCCGTCATTCGATTAGGGTTGTTAACTGTGCATTAGGGTTTCTAATCCTGAGATTAGGGTTTCTAATCTCTTATTAGGGTTTATTAATTTTAAACCTTATCCGATCAATCATTACTCAAAATCTCTAAACAATACAAACGCGTACTCATTAATATAATTATTTTAATTATATTTTCTATCAAATTCCTATCCAGAAATTAGGGTTAGGGTTTCTAAAGCTGTTAAGCACAACTCTACTCTAATTTCTCAGTCAATACACAAATTGACTAATTCTCGAGACTCGTATCACAGATACACAATACAATATTAACAATTAATGTCAATATTAAACAAAAAAAATTTATTCATAAATTTTGGATTATTCGAAATCCCGGGTTATCACAACGGTACTATTCGCGAAGTATGATTTTTCTTGTGAAATTTCTACCTTTTCGTGTCGGGGTTACTATTCACGTATACGGCACTATTCACGAATATGACACTATTCATAGAAAAATTAAATGTTCTTTTCTTTGTCCAAATTGTCTATTATGGTTACTATCTTTGATTGTATCCATGTTTTGATCTTCATTTTTAAAATTTTGCTCCACAATTGATTATTATGGAGTATTTTTAAACTTGGATAAACTAAAGTACAAATCCCTAATCTTTGATATTTTATCTCACTAGATTCGTTTTTTTTAAGATATTTTTTATCATCCTCAGTCCTAAATGGTGATATAACTAAATATCTTTGGCCTGTAGTGCAAAGATGAATGATTACCTGATGAATATTGATAAGTATTATTTTATCTTTATATTTTGATGATAGCAATTATGTTTTTAATCAATATTTAATTATTTATTATTTTGTGTTTTAACTTGAATTCATTTTTATTGACCTTGATAAAATTATATGTCAAGTGTTAAATAAATTAATTCATATAATATTCAAGGCAAGGAAACCCTATTTCTTTTTCTAAACTAAAGTTGGGCAAAATATTTTCTATATACAAAAAAAAATTATATATATAATAATATACTTATATAATACCAGATATATATATTACATTTAGTATATTACAAAAAGATGAGTTTAATGCATGCATGTGATGCCACCTTTTTGTTAAAAACGTGTGTACAAAAGTGAATTCCTTTTGGGACAAAAACCGTGTATTGCTTGCTGGTATTTGGGATTAAAATCACATGGTCAAAACATTAAATGCTATGTTGATGAAGTGGCGCCTGGGCGCTTTGTGTTCTTCTTCCGCGTCTAAGCATACTTTAATCTGGACCATTCAATTCAAAAATATTAGATCAAAACCGTGCATTCAAAAATCAGTGTTTTAAAATTACAATTTTGCCCCAACTTTTAAAAATCTATAAATAGGGAGTATTTCATTCATTTGGTTTTAAATAATTCAGTGAAAAGAAAATCATACTCTCCTTGCCTACATTCTCTAAGCTTCTTACAAAAGTTCTGATTATTTTTGAAGAGAAAAATTGGTCCAAGTATTGAGATAAGTTTAATTTCTGTTGAATTATTTCTTACTTGCATTATATCTATAGATATACAAATACACATTGTTCTACACAATTTTATATATCCATATTTCATCTATTTGTCAAATAAAAGGATACTTGGGCGCCGCAAGGCTACGGAGATACACCTCTACGGAGAGAAATTTGAACCGTACGATTCCTTATAGTCTTCAGTAACCTTTTATCGACATTATTTATATAAATATCATAAAATAGACACGACACTTGATAGCTCGAAACAACACTGAGATACTGCTCCAAAAAGAGTAGTCATCCGAACCGAATTTGAGAATCGTAGGTGTCTATTGAAAATATTTATATAAATATCAATTGTGAAAATTATAAATTTTGTCATACTTAGACGCCGCAAGGTTGCGGAGATACACATCTACCAAGAAGAATTCGAACCGTACGATTCCTTATAGTACTAAGTGACATTATCTATAAAAGTTCACATAATAGATAAAATATTCTTATATATTATTTGAGTTAAACAAGTAATATTTGTTATATCAGTTTATGCTTCACTGAGATTATACTTGATAAATACTGTTTAAATTGATTTACGCTTTTACAAGTATTGATAATTTATAAAGACTAACTAAGGAACAATTCTTTATTATCCATAGAAAAACACTCTTTATTTTATAGAATTGTTAATTCTTTATAAAGTGCCTTAAAATCTTATATTTGCTTAATCAGAAGCATCAGTGGATCTAAACAAAAGTTGAATATTAAAAGTCCTTGAACTTTTATACTGATAAAATTTGCTCTTATTTTTCTATCTGCCTTTTGAGAAGCATTAATCTATACTTAACTCTTATCAGCTTATTAAAGAAGCACATTATTGTAAACTCATTTGTAAACAGAGAAAGAATTATAGTTAGTTTATTTTATGTACCTGTGAGAAAGACAACTAATTCTTCGACCAAGACCAGAGTCTTAGAGAGGTCAGCGGGAAGTTGGGTCTCTAGTGTACTTGTGGGGTTAGGAAGAGGTTGTTGTTTCAAGACCAGATCATAGAATAGAACTGAACTCAAAAGAGGTACAACTAAACTTGAGGAGGGAGCAGGGAGCTTGCTGTCCAAGATAGAATAGTTAGGAACAGTTGGAAGTTTGTCTATAAAACTTTATAAAGGCTTCTCCGCCTGTTGAAGGAGTATTTATTACTGATAGTAATAGGATCTCAAGTTCCAAGTAGGGACTTAATACTGGACGTAGTAACATACCAAGGGGTGTATGCTGTGAACCAGATAAATCTATGTGCATTGTGATTGAATTTTTATTATCTTGCATGCTAATTGCTAAAATTGTTAATTAGTAACTAAAAATTCAAAAAAGGCTTAAACATATTTTTTAACTAGTAATAATCTATTCAACCCCCCATTCTAGATTATTATTGACCTTTCAAATATCTTTGGTCTGTAGTGCAAAGATGAACAGGTGTTGAGATGAACATGACCAACTGGTAATACAAATGAATATCTTTGGTCCATAGTACAAAGATGAATATTTGGTTCAAGATGTATATTGATTGATGTTACAAGGATAAAATATTGATAATGGACTTGTAAATCATAGAAGATAGTAGACTTCATTCTCTACTTAACTCTTCTAATAAATTGTATTTCCGCTGTGAATATTGATCTAAAACTTATTGTCCATTATATTTTATCTGATTTGTTAAAGGCTAACGATAATTTGTTGTTCATTATCTTAGTCATAATATTCTTTACTATGCTAGTTTAGCTAACCCTTTTTCTTTTTGTTCCATTTTTCTTCTCAGGAGGCGAGAATATATCGGGATCTAGTCGGGGTATGGAATGATGGTTCTAGTCAGTTGTTTTAGTTGTCCTCACTATTTTGTAAAATAGTGTATCAATAATTATAATGAGAACTTATTTGAGTTTGAATACTGTCTAGATGACAATATTTGTGAAGCCCCCAAATTCGGGTTACCTGACTCTCGAGTTTGGTGCTCACGATCCACAATATAAATAACATTTAACTACCCATTTAATTATGAATAAAAATTTACACCACATTAACAGATATAGTTAATACATTCGTCCCAGGTTATCTAACCTTCATATTACAAACATACCCTTTAGATATACAAAAAGGGTTTACAAATACAATATATTGATAATGTTCATTAAAACTACTCCAGCATTTTGCCTTTACCTTTGCCTTTGTCCTTCTTAAGCCCGCTGGCCTCTTCGTTCCTAACTGAAATATTTTATTTAGCAAGGGTGAGCAACAAATTTGCCCCGCAAGTTAAGACATACAATGAATGTATAAGAATCAAGTATAACAGACTATCTAATTTGATAGAATAACACCAAAGTTCGGGGAACTTTGAAATAGACACCAAAGTTCGGGGAACTTTGAAATAGCTGAACAAATCTTTAATTAGCTAACAAGACATCTCGCATTCTATTCAACACAATAATCTGATAATGAAATAGTACAACGCTTTCAAAGCTTCTACGATATTCAAATGAATAATCAAGAATCAATTCTACGCAATAACCAAGTGGAATGTTTTCCAGATTTATGTTGAGTGATCCATTGGATCTTGAACTTCTCTTCCCGAGTAACTATCAAATATTTGACTTTGATATACCCAGGTATATCAGATAACCATAAAAATTAAATCATACTCCTTTGCAAGTACTTAGAGCGGACAACTCCTTGCACCCTATATTATGCATAATATATACACGCGCGCAAAGGCCGAATATACGACCAAAAATGTTCCCGTTATATAAAAGGTTGTTCTTCTCAGTCTTATAATCAGAGTTTGATTTATAACAACGAAATACAATGATTTTAATATCTAATCACTTCTCGATCTAGCCAAAATAATTGGCATCAATCTATCAATAATAATTGAATTCTCTTCTCGAACCTATCAAATTCTAACAAATATTCGTCTAGCCAGAATAATTAGCTAAGACATTGTTCAATACGATTCTACAATAGACAGAAATCAACTATACTATTTACAATCAATAATAATTTCTACGGATGTGAATAACAAATAACAGTTATTCCCCAATCATATTCTCAAAATATATAATTCAATTTGAATTGATAAACATGCACTAACTGCGAATAATCAATAAAAAATTTCAGACGTGGTATAATCAGTAATAATTAACCACAATTATATTTGGATAGTAATAACTCAAGGTGGAGTTAAGAAAACTTGCCTTCCACGTTGATTACTGCTACACAATATATTTGTCTGCGTTCACAAGACCTATAATCACAATATCGGCCTCACAATTAGAACAATTAACTCACAACTGTGACAACCCCAAAATAGGTCCATTCCATCCAACCTATTCTGAGTCGCCAAATACATGGTACAGAAAATAACTACAACCTTATTACAACAATTGTCGTGCAAAATACAACAACACATATGCTGTGAGTTTGGACACAAATATATACCAAATGTGACTCATGTCCCAACCGTGGACAGCACCTCACAATGACACCTTACATAAAGGTATAGTCAAAAACTGTTTTAGAAATTAGAATCTTTGGGAAGTGCTCAAGGAAACCTTTGTACATGGGAGGCCATGCTTCTAGGTTACGATAGATATCATATGGCCACAGAATTATCCTTGGTTGACCCAATATACCCCAAAGAAAAACGAGAAGATTACTATCATATTCTTTCCAATTGTGAGTCTTCTCTTGACTTATCATTATCTCCACTGTCTCTAATTGAGAATTATACTTCAAACAAACACCAAGATTATATAGGTAGTGCTCGTAAATATACTCAGCAAGTGGATGAGCACAATCCTGTCTTATGATGACACGAGGTTGTATATCATTAGACATCTTGTATGATAGTGGCAAAACACCCTTCCAACGTTGGGTTCGCTTCACCCTAGATGATTCACCAAATATAACTACTAAATGATGACCACCGTTCCATTCCCCTGTTACCCCTGCTCGACCCAGCTACACTCTTATTACCTAAAAGGAACTGTGAAACAGAAGGGTGAGCACAACTAGCCCAGTAAAGAATATCATGACTAAAGATGTGACAACCCCAAAATAGGTCCATTCCATCCAACCCATTCTGAGTCGTCAAATACATGGTACAAAAAAACAACTACAACTTTATTACAACAATTGTCGTGTAAAATACAACAACACATATGCTGTGAGTTTGGATACAAATATATACCAAATGTGACATTTGACACCATCATGTATCAGCACCTCACAAAGGTACCTTACATAAAGGTACAGTCAAAAACTGTTTTAGAAACTAGAATCTTTGGGAAGTACTCAAGGAAACCTTCGTACATGGGAGGCCACGCATCTAGGTTATGATAGATATCATATGGCCACAGAATTATCCTTGGTTGACCCAATAGACCCCAAAGAAAAACGAGAAGATTACTATCATATTCTTCCCAATGGTGAGTCTTCTCTTGACTTATCATTATGTCCACTGTCTCTAATTGAGAATTATACTTCAAACAAATACCAAGATTATATAAGTAGTGCTCATAGATATACTCAGCAAGTGGATGAGCACAACCCTGTCTTATGATGACACGAGGTTGTATGTCATTAGACATCTTGTATGATAGTGACAAAACACCCTTCCAACGTTGGGTTCGCCTCACCCTATTTTCTTCACCAAATATAACTACTAAATGATGACCACCGTTCTATTCCCTTGTTACCCCCGCTCGACCCAGTTACACTCTTATTACCTGAAAGGAATTGTGAAGCAAAAGGGTGAGCACAACTAGCTCAGTAAAGAATATCATGACTAAAGATAATTCAATTATCAATAGCCTTCATCAACAATAAATCAGATATTTAGAACATATGGTAAATGATAAAAATTTCAACCATAGTTGCAGCGGAACGAGCAATCCATTAGAAGAGTCAAATAGACTATAAAGTCTATTATCTTCTCTATGTTAAAAATCCACCAACAATATTTTATCTATGTAACATCACTCAACAGTTTCTTTCCACAATCATATGAATAACTCATAATCATAATTGTGACTATAAATTTTTCTTCGCACCCAGGACGAAGAATATTTTCATCACCTGTCTTTACCTGAAACATCAAAGATCATGGTTATACCAAATCACATTTCCTGTTCATAATCATACTAATAACTTCATCTTTGCACTACGTCCAAAGATATTCATCAACAAACCATCTTTGCACTACGGGCCAAAGATATTCAACAACAGTTCATCTTTGCACTACAGGCCAAAGATATTCATCAACAGGCCATCTTTGCACTACATGCCAAAGATATTCATCAACAATTCATATTTGCACTACAGGCCAAATATATTCATATCTCAAAGAAATATATAATCATTTCAGAATTTATATAAACAATAATTATAACCATGTTGATCAATTCACCTTTGCACTTAAGCTTAAGATATTCAATTATAAATTCAATGGTCATGATCATACCAGTCACAATTCAACTTTGCACTACAGGCCAAAGAGAACCCTAGTCATGATCATACCAATAATCTACCCATCTTTATACTCCAGTGAAAGAGAATTTCAACATCAGGGTTATAAAAATGTTATATATGATGATAAAAATAATATGATCAACATATAGTTTTAATCTCAAGAGTAATATTCGTAACTCATGAATAGTAAATCGTGAATAGTAACTCATGAATAGTAACCCCGACACAAAAGATAGAAATTCCACAATAAAATCCATACCAATATTTCGGTATAATGATATTGAAAGAATAACATTACTTAAATTTATAAACAATTTATTTTAATTGTTTACACTTTACTAATTAATGCATTTAATCATCATAAAATGCCAACTCTTACAATTTTATCATCAATAACCAAAACCCTCATCAAAAATCTGCATATACCTCATATAGGATTCTCAAGCCATAAAATCCTATTTTCCAATTTTCTTTCTTCACAAAACATATTTAATTCATTTACTCATAACTAGACCATTTTCATGAAAAATACCAAATCAGTTCCAAAAATATTTTTTTTCTGGGATTTAGCATAATATAGTCTCATAGTGAACATATATTTTTCTCAGAATTTTTAAAAGTCATTTACTATTTTTCATATGGCCAAAATAGCCGAATATTTAGACATTTATCAAAAATTGTACTTTTGTCTAAAAATTCTGAAATTTACAGAGTATACTTCTATCATATACATGTACTCCCAATAAAAATTTCATCAATTTTGGAGTTAACCACAAGGAATTATAAGCTGTTACTTTTAAAATAGTCTTTTCTCATAAAATTCATAACTCTCAATCTATACATCCAAAAATCACCATTTTTGGACACAATCAAGAAAACTCATCAAAATATCATTTCAAATTTTTCCAGAATTTTTGAAGATCAGAAAAATTACGAAACTGAAAATCATAACAACCCTTAAAATCCCTTAATATCCCTTACCTCAAAAGAGCAGTACTTCTGACTGGATATCGGATATGATGCTGAAGGAAACTTGCACTAATGAATAGCAACTCACCAAGTATCTAAAAACTCACAAAATATGCTTCATAATATAGAGAGAGAAAGAGAGAAAGCTTATGTTTCTGGTGTGATTTTCAATTCTAACTTAGCCCTCTATTTATAGGAAAATTTTGGTAGGTTTGACCTGCAACCTGATGGCTTTACCTGCTACTATTCCCACCCACCACATTTAAAATATAATTCAGCACATTTCTTCACCAACCACAAGTGGGGCCCACCAATTCTAGAATTTTCCACCAAAATGATAAACTCCGAAAAATCAACAATTTCTGAACCAGTTATCTCGTAAAATTCATAATAAATCATACGTTCATTTTTAACGGTTCAAAATTTGTGGACATATACTCAACTTATATATGTATAACATATCCAAAAATTACCACGATCCAACGGTCGGATTAAAAATTATAACCCCCGCAAAATATCTCAAAAACCCTGATTTTTAATACCTCCATTCCGACAAAAATACGGATAAAAATCTCAACATTAACTCCTTCATTTTTTAACCACAAAAATATATCCCTCATTTATATCCACATAAAATAAATATTTTCTTATCATGTGAATCAATAATTAATTATTCACAAATAATATTACAGAATCACATTTATGACAACCAGGCCGTTCCCAGGAAAGAGGGGGCTTTCCAATAAGGATTTCTCCTTACTAGCGCGCAATTAGATGACCAAACCTCTCCTTAGACAGAACTTTCTAGACATTGCCAATAATGCTATCTAATAATATTATTCAAATAATATGAATTATTGATCTGATAATAGAAAATATTGTGCAGCAACAATTATTGAAACAACAATAATATAAAATATCAACGCAGCAATTATTGAATCAATAAAATAAAATATTGAACAGTAATTACTGTAACAATTATTGAGTAGTGCCTTCTTACGTAAGAATCAATAATTTCAAAAATACTATGCAATACCGTGTGCTACTGTGCAATAACGCGTATTACTGTATTTTAACCACCGGGTATTCTAACAGTGTTAACGGTAACAACTACGCCGTTATTTGTAAAAACTCAAATTTGTCGTTTTCTTCATCCGACAGTTATTCGTTATGGGGCCCACAAATAGTTGCGCCGTCGTACGAATATTCCCCGACAGAAAGAATATTCCACGACCAAACGAATATTTCCTGATAACAATGAGTATTTTATAGCCACTTGAAAAATTTTCACATTTCACCCATAACTTTAAACTTTTATCAATTTAACCATTTACTGAATAGTAATTATAAGAAAAATTGAATACCTTTATTTCATAAAATTCGGGGTCTTACAAAAGATAAATAAGTTATCAATAACCTTCAATAGAATTAAATCAGAGATTTAGAACATATGGTAGATGATAAAAATTTCAACCATAGTTGCAGCGGAACGAGCAATCCATTAGAAGAGTCAAATAGACTACAAAGTCTATTATCTTCTTCATGTTAAAAATTCACCAACAATGTTTTATCCCTGTAACATCAATTAACAATTCTGGTCCACAATCATATGAATAACTCATAATCATAATTGTAGTTCTAAATTCCTCTTCTCATCCAGGACGAAGATAATTTTCATCACCTATCTTTACCTGAAACATCAAAGATCATGGTTACACCAAATCACATTTCCTGTTCATAATCATACTAATAACTTCATCTTTGCACTACGGCCAAAGATATTCATTTGTATTACCAGTTGGTCATGTTCATCTCAACACCTGTTCATCTTTACACTACTGGCCAAAGATATTCAACAGCATGTCATCTTTGCACTACGGGCCAAAGATATTCATCAACAATTCATCTTTGTAATACTGGCCAAAGATATTCAACCACAGGTCATCTTTGCACTATGGGCCAAAGATATTCATCACCAGTTCATCTTTGCACTACAGGCCAAAGATATTCAACAACAGTCCATATTTGCACTACAGGCCAAATATATTCATCAACAGTTCATATTTGCACTGTAGGCCAAATATATGAATATCTCAAAGAAATATATAATCATTTCAGAATTTATATAAACAATAATTATAACCATGTTGATCAATTCACCTTTGCACTTAAGCTAAAGATATTCAATTATAAATTTAATGGTCATGATCATACCAGTCAACAATTCAACTTTGCACTACTGGACAAAGGGAACCCATAGTCATGATCATACCAAAAATCTACCCATCTTTACACTCAAGTCAAAGAGAAATATCATCATTAGGGTTATAAAAATGTTATATATGATAATAAAATTAATATAATCAACATATAGATTTAATCTCAAGAGTAATATTCATAAATCAACTATAATTTGGTCAGAAAAAGAAACTAATTTTGTCGTGAATAGTAACTCATGAATAGTAACTCATAAATAGTAACTCGTGAATAGTAATTCATGAATAGTAACTCGACATGAAAAAGGTAGAAATTCTACAATAAAATCCATACCAATATTTCGGTATAATGATATTGAAAGAATAATATTTCTTAAGCTTATAAATAATTTATTTTAATTGTTTACACTTTATTAAATAATCCATTTAATCATCCTAAAATGCCAAACTCATAAGATTTCATTACCAATAACCAAAACCCTTATAAAAAATCTGCATATACCTCATATAGGATTCTCAAGCCATAAAATCCTATTTTCTAATTTTCTTACTTTACATAACATATTTAATTCATTTACTCATAACTAGTCCATTTCATGAAAAATACCAAATCGGTTCTAAAAATATTTTTTTTCTGGGATTTAGCAGAATATAGTCCCATATTGAACATATATTTTTCACAGAATTTTTAAAACTCATTTACTATTTTTCATATGGCCAAAACAGCCGAATATTTAGACATTTATCATAAATTATAATTTTATCCAAAAATTTCAAAATTTACAGAGTACACTGATATTATATAGATATACTTCCAATAAAAATTTTATCAATTTTAGAGTTAACCACAAGGAGTTATAAGCGGTTACTTTTAAAATAGTCTTTTCCCGTAAAATTCATAACTCTTAATCTATTTGTCCAAAAATCACGATTTTTGGACACAATCAATAAAACTCATCAAAATATCATTTTAAATTTTTTCAGAATTTTCTGAAGGTCAAAAGATTTACGAACTGAAAAACATAATAACCCTTAAAATCCCTCACCTCAAAAGAGCAGTACTTCTGATCGGTATAAGGCTGAAAGAAACTTGCACTGAATAACAACTCTGAAAGTATCTAAATACTCACTAGAATATGCTTGATAATATAGAGAGAAAGAAAACTTGTTTCTGGTGTGTTTTTCAATTTTAACTTAAGCACCTATTTATAGGAAAATGCTAGAACGCCAAGGAAGACTAAAATAATAAATTAATATTATTTATTCTCTATTTTCTACACACCAACCATCAGCAATCAAAGTATGCCAAGGCTAAAAAAAAACCCAGCAGCCCACATGTGTTCAACAACCAAAGTGGGTCCCACCCATATATTAATAAAAATTATTTTATTTTATGAAACTTCAATAATTCATAGAAAATTCGAATTCGAATCTCGCGACTTTTTATAGGAAATTCAATTCTCTACAACTTTACAGAAGAAAGTTTTTCCAAACAAAAATTGACCGAAATCCATAAACGGGCAATTTTACATGCTATAATCAAATTTCAGTCAAGAAATGGGGTCCACCGACACACAAAATATGTGTTAATCATTTAATACAATAAAAATACTCTTCCTCCTCATATACTCATATATCCTATATTCATTATAAAACTATCACCATTATTATATTATTAAATATAATAATAAATTATTTTATCAGAAAAGATAAAATATCATTTTTCAACAATTGTCACTTAAAATTTTTTTTCATCTATATTCACATAAAATTAATATTTTTCTCATCATATAAATCAATAATTAATTATTCACAAATAATATTACAGAATCACAGTACTGGCAATCAGGCCGTTCCCAGGAAAGAGGGGGCTTTCCAATAAGGATTTCTCCTTATTGACGCGCAATTAGATGACCAAACCTCTCCTTAGACAGAACTTTCTAGACATTGGCAATAATGCTATCTAATAATATTATTCAAATAATATAAATTATTGATCTGATAATGGAGATGATGTGCAGCAACAATTATTGAAACAACAATAATATAAAATATCAACACAGCAATTATTGAATCAATAAAATAAAATATTGAACAGTAATTACTGTGATAATTATTCAGTAGTGCCTTCTTACGTAAGAATCAATAATTTTAAAAATCTTGTACAATACCGTGCGCTACTGTGCAATAACGCGTATTATTGTATTTTAACCACCAGGTATTCCAACAGTCACTACAAGAAAAAGAGCCATCTGCGACCAATAATATTAGCGACCGCCGTATCCGGTCGCTGATAATAGTAACAGCGACTGCTATCTGCGACCGATAGGATTCTAGTCGCTAGTTCATATCAGCGACCGCATGCGGTCGCTGTTCGGCCGCTGATATGAATTTCCCTCCTAAAATTTGGTGCGAAACTTTGGCGGGGCGACCACTCTCTGTCAGTGACCACGGTCGGTCGCTGATATGTCCACGTCATTAAATATTAGCGACCGCATGCGGTCGCTGATGGCGGTCGCTGATTCTCATGAACTTAATCAAGTTCAGCAGTCCGCTCGATCAGTACTGAAGAAAAAAAAGAGGGGGAGACACTGACGAGAGGGAGAAGAGGGAGTAGGAGGAGAAGAGAAGAGGAGAGAAGAGGGAGGAAAACTACCACTACCGCCGACGCCTTCACCACCGACATCACCGGCTAACGCCTTCACCACCGCCGATAACCCCTTTAATTAATCCCTAAATTAAACTATTTTTCTGTTATTTTTGATTGAATGGGCATGATTTGTTTTTCTGAAGATGTGAATGTGTTGATGTTCTGCTTCTAGATGCCATTTTCTTGAATTTTTTGGGTTTAATTTGAGTTTGACTGAAAATCCAAATGGGTTTGACTGAAAATCCAGTTTAATTTACAGTGTCTTGTTCAAAATGGGTAAATTTACAGTGTCTTGTTCAAAATGGGTAGAACCCTAATGGGTATGAAACTTTTGGGATAATCAATGAATTTAAAAAGAGAGATTCTTTTATGAGTTGATTGATACCTATATGTATATATATACACACATACATCATATATGTATAATTTTGTAAGTATATACACACACTTTACACCACAAAAATAATTTGGGAACATGCATGATTAGGTTTCATGTTTTAATATGAGATTATCTAAAGTTGGATAATTTTTTATTACTGAATAACAGTTGTTGAAATTTGGAAAAATTTTAAATATAACATTACTGCTGAATATATTGTTGCTGAAATTTAGATAAATTGTTGTTGATATTGCTGAAATTGGGACAATTTTTGGGCTTCTTATTGTTGTTACTAATATTGGATTCTCCTAAATTATGCCCTGAAATTGGTCAAGTATGCATGCCCTCGTGCATGTGGATAATTCATATTATAGGGGAGACTCTGCCGAAATTTTTTCATATATAAGTCAAATGGCTATATAACTTGAACATTAGGGCTTAACCCAAAACCTTGGTTGTAATATATGATCATACTTATACCAATCCAATAACTTGAACATGAGTATGACATAAAACATAACTAGGAATTAAGTTTATCCATAATTCAATCAAGAAGAAGGTTCAAAGAAGTTTATCCATAATTCACAGTCGAGAAGACATACTTGTCTAAATCTTCATACATAAGTCAAATGGTCATATATGCATTCGTATTCACAGGGGCTAATAGTATGCCTTCTTCTGCAATCTTGATATACGCATCGTTATAGTTTCTAGAACACATTTCAAATTCCATTGGTTGTTCTTCAAACTTGACCATCAAGATATTTTCATCACCTAATGTCCTATCATATGCAGACCATGCATGATGCAATGATTCATATTCTACCCCTAGGAATCTATTGTCTTTAGGTTGTTTTGGAATGTATCCTTGTTCAATTCCCGAATAATCATATATGATGCACACTCATGTTATATATGTACATATACATGTATATGTATTTATAAGCATCATAAATGGGATTGAGCTGAATTGTAAATCTCTAACAAGGGAATACAATAATTCATGTCAACATAGGTACCGTGAAATCATGGACCTCTATTCAGACCGTAGTTGGATGGCACGACGAAAGTCAAGTGCCCAGATAGGTGCTACAGCTGAATTTAGAGCTGGTTATCAAGTGTTTTTGGATTATGCGTATAGTCACCCGGAATGTATGAATGGTAAGTCGCAGATACGATGTCCATGTTTGAAGTGTAAGAATGTAAATTATATGGACAGAGACGTGATAAACTATCATTTACTTGTTTCTGGGTTCATGAGAAATTACGAAGAATGCTGGTGGGCACATGGACAGAAAAGAGGTGGTGGCATCACAGAAGTACACAATTCGGGCAGTAGTACTCATCGTATGAATGAAATGGTTCATGATATTGCAGGGCCAGATTTTGATTGGGAACAAGGCAGAGAACAACCTATGAATTTTGATGCCAAAGACTTCTTTAAGTTGTTAGACGAGGGTAGCGAGCCATTGTGGTATGGTTGCACCAAACACACTATATTGTCTGCAGTGGCGACATTACTTAACATCAAGGCTGATCACAACATGAGCCATGAGTGTTTTTAAGCACGTAATATATATATATATATATATATATATATATATATATATATATATATATATATATATATACTCCATGTTAACTATGACTTCATTTAATAAGATGGAGTTTTTGTAGGCTTTGACTAAGGGATCAACGATTCCAGCTAATGTACAAGTCCTAGCTATGGGACCAGACAGGGACCAAGTCACCCGCAATGGTTACAAAATAAATGGTTGTGAATTTCACACAAAGGCATATGGGCACGGTAAAAGAACAACGAACTCTGGAGTGTGTGTCCAAGGAGATTGTTACAATGAGCTTGGTCGTGCCTTTTATGGGGAGTTGGAGGAAATCGTAGAGTTGTCGTACAAGGGCACGTACGGGGGTCATATTCACTTGTTCAAGTGCCATTGGTTTGATTCAGAAAAAGGGATACGTGTTGACAGACATGGAATCGTCGATATTGACCTCCATAGGTCTGCGTACTCCAACGAACCGTTTGTATTACCAACTCAAACAATACAAGTATACTACACTCCTAGTCCAGTTAGGAAAAGGGATAGACCGCCTACAGATTGGCAAGTTGTAATTCATACTCCCGCGCGTAGTCGTGTCCAAGTAATAGAAGGGGATTTCTACCAAGAGGAAATGCTTCAGAGACCTCCTATAATAAATATAGAGGACAACAATGATGTAATCCAGTTAGAGGGTGGAGATGAACCTGATGAATTGGATCCCGAGACAGTTATTGTGCAAGATGACAGTGATATTGAGGAAGAGTTATTGACTGACACTGACACAGAATCTGAAGAAGATGGTTATGAATCTCCGATACTTGTACAAAATGATTCGGACTCATCAGACAACGATTTTCATTAAAATGTATGTTTAGTTTTAATTGTACAAAATGTATGTTTATGTTCATGTTCATGTTTAGTTCATAATTATGTACCTTTCATTTATGTTCTCTATATAGGAATGTTCTCTATATCCTTAACTATATCATTTGTAGTTGTTGTAGTTAACTATTTTGCAGTCATGTTTATGTATATAGGAATGTTCTCTATATCCTTAACTATATCATTTGTAGTTGTTGTAGTTAACTATTTTGCAGTCATGTTTATGTGCCTTTCACTTATGGTAATCGTAGTTAACTATTTCATACAATTAATTGTCATTCATAATTTCATACTAACATCCTAATTTTTTTTATTTATAGATGTCTTCTGAACCTGTTGCACGAAACCGCGGGTTGGGTCGGGGCCCTAATCATGTGCCGAAGGCCCCGGCTAATCCGGATGATCGCATTCTTATAAAGATCCGTCCTCCTCCAGAAAGCACGTAAGTTAAACATCGTGTATATATAAGGGTTTAATATTTCCATTATTATAAATATATTTTAATGTAAATTATTGTATATTGTAGTGATTTTCAAGATAGTAAAATTGTGAAGTGCATTTCACAATTATGCTTACAGAACTGGCCTACGCCAGTGATTACATGGGCGAGCACACCTCTCGCCCATAAGGATGCAGTTTGGGCTGAATTTCAGGTATATTTATTTAATCACTCTGATAGATAATACATAGTTAATCAACTAATAGTTTGGTAATGTTGGATTATGGTAATATAATTGTTTTAATATTATTATTGTTGTTTTATTTGCAGAAGCGGTATAGATGGGACGACGCACATGCATCAGTTATTCAGGCACTGTTCTGGCAGAAGTGCGCCGTCCGGACTAAAGATAATCTAAACAAAGAACGACAGAAAGCCCTGCACAATGCTGAGATTGACCATCCAGGACAGGGTGAGCAGTATATGCATGAGCATTGCCTCTGGTGGTGCGCACATCCCATATGGGTGCAGATGTGTGAGCAGTGGAGAGCTGAGAGCTGGGTCAAGAGACGTAAGACTGCCGCCTCGAACAGATCCTCAGGTGTATCTGAAGGCGAAAAGGCAAAAGGCACGTACAAGGGCGACAGTATATCTCAGCTGCAACATATTGCTGCTAGGGTACGTATGTATAACAAGCTTATTGGCTTAGTTATTTGTCTTTATGTTTACAGTCATGTTTTGTAGCTAAAATATCATATGTTTACATATTAATATGAGAACATGAACTGTAGGAGTCTGAGTCTCAAGGTCAACCTATCAATTGGTTGGATGTGTATGTGGCCACCCGTGATGGTCTGCCTGATGCTGTTCAGATAGCGGTAATAAGTTAACTTTAAACATACTATAGTCATGTTTTTTAGCATTTCGTATTTATTTTTAACTATTTATTTGTTGACCTTCTGACATGACACTTATAAGGGCTTAATGAACGAGCGCTATCCTGAAGGCACCCCGCGTCCGGCGATTGATCAAGAATTGTGGGAGAGGGCATCCGTCGTGAAGAAAAATTATGTTAAAGGCCAAGGACAAAGACGACGCCCGACCATCAGTGGCATAGGTAGCTCTGCTACCCAGTCTACACAGTCAT
Source organism: Panax notoginseng (assembly GCA_016801055.1). Taxonomy (NCBI): domain Eukaryota; kingdom Viridiplantae; phylum Streptophyta; class Magnoliopsida; order Apiales; family Araliaceae; genus Panax; species Panax notoginseng. The sequence goes on along the minus strand of CM029013.1, from coordinate 91,139,276 downwards.
CAGGTCATCCAGCCTATCATACTCCTGCTAACTGTGTGAGAGCGATCTGTCAAAATCGTGATCTTCTTCTTATACTAGGCGGGCATCTGCATTCTCTGAATCCTGATGACTTGGCGAAGGCAGTGGCGGAAGCAGCAGCATCACAGCATCAGGGTGGCGACCAGGTACTTTTAATATTTCATTACGTACATTGTCTATTATTTAGCTTTCCCCATGTCATAGCAGTATCAACACATGTAACATATATGTTTTATTCTTTTATTAATTGCAGGGTACTAATTTGAATGATCCATGAAGAGCTAGACCAGTCATGCATGTTAGATTTGTAAAGCCTTGTTAGACTTGTTTTTTAGATTTTTAAAGCCTTGTAATCTTTTAAACTACTTATCTTTGGACTGTATTGGTTTACGATTCTATTATATGGATGTTTACGATTGTATTGTGTTGTGTTGATTTAGATTCATTCTTTGGACTGTATGTATGGATGGATGTTTATCATATAGTAGTTATCATGGATGGATGGATTCTTATATATACTGCTGTGTGTTGGGATAAAAAGCAGGTACAAAGCAGGTTATTTTTGGGAAATCAATAAAACAGGAAAAATATTTAAAAAAAAAAACAAAGTCAGCGACCGCGTGCGGTCGCTGATACAGTATTAGCGACCGAGTAAGGTGCTTCTACTTCAGCGATCGCCTACAGTCGCTATTACCGGTCGCTGACACGTGTGCCACATCACGTCTGACACATGACTCAACATGAGTCAGAATAGCGACAGCTGAGGTCGCTGATTGCGGTCGCTAACGATGCGGTCGCTATTGTTGGTCGCTGATGTCATTTCAGCGACTAGATTTTCTGCGACTACAATTAGCGACTGCATACGGTCGCTGATACCCATCTACGACTATATGCGGTCGCAGATGTGCGGTCGCTGATAAGCCTTTTTGTTGAAGTGAGTGTTAACGGTAACAACTACGCCGTTAATTATAAAAGCTCAATTTTTGTCATTATCTTCATCCGACCGTTTTCCGTTATGGGGCCCACAAATAGCTGCGCCGTCATACGAATATTCCCCGACAGAAAGAATATTCCACGACCAACGAATATTCCCCGATAAAAATGATTATTTTATAACCACTTGTTTATTTTAAAAAAAAATTCACATTTCACCCATAACTTTAACTTTTTATCAATTTAACCATTTACTAAATTGTTATTATAAAAAAAATTGAATACTTTTATTTTATAAAATTCGGGGTCTTACAATCTCCCCTCCTTATGAAATTTCGTCCCCAAAATTTACGTACCTGGTATTTTGAAAAGTTGAGAATACCTTATTTTCATTTCAGATTCTATCTCCCGGGTCATCATGATTTCACCATTGCTCATCTCCCGTGATAACTTCATTTGGGTTTTTCACTTGTTGGGAAGTCATGACAACCGCTCTCCCTTGAACTACCCGGCTTTGACTTGTCTGGGGTAGAATTTGGCGTCATCACTACCGTTGGAATATACTTTTCTATAGGGCATATTCCTCCCTCAACTGCCTCGTCGTACTCCTGATTCATGAACTGAATCATCAATCTTCGATCCATATCAAATTCAGGTTGACCGCTCTGTACCGGGTAATTCAAAACTCGATGTTAGGTTCTCCCAATTGCTTTCTAAAAAGAGAAATTCATATCATCTATTTTAGCCTTTTTAGATCGGACATCTCTTTTCACAATATCCACGTGTCGTGCAGCTTTTGCCCATGCATCACTTATTCTCACTCGTTCAGTTTTTTCTTCTTTCAGCTCAGATTCCATCTTTATCATCTTATACTCTGCCAAAGAATGCTTCTATTCAAGCATCACATATCGGGTAACACAAGCTTGAATTGTTGCATCCTTTTGTTCCACGACCGCCTGCCGTTCTTCAGCCTGCTCTTCTAACTCATGAACACGATTTTACAATTCTAAATTTTGATCATATAATACCTCTAATAAATTCTCCTCAGGTACCACTTCTTCCTCTTCTTCCTCACTCTCAGCTGTTACCTCTGCGACTATCTCAGGTGCAACTATCAATTCTTCACTTACCACAAGAATATCTCTAATTCCTTCTTCGTCTGACATCACATTATCATGGTTAGTGATTAGAGGTATCCCCACAGTCTCATTCACTCTATTGTTAGCATTCTCAGCTGCCATTCTCAAATACTGCCATAAAACAAGGGTTAATTAAACAAATTAACGTATCACATAATATCCGTATGTTATGACCGACCAACAATTAAGCTTAGGTAGGACACACTAGCGAAGGATTTACTCATCTCTCCCCTCCTAGTTATATTTCCCGATCTCCACCAGAGACCATATCCCTAAGCTCTTATACCAACTGTGACAACCCCAAAATAGGTCCATTCCATCCAACCTATTCTGAGTCGCCAAATACATGGTACAGAAAATAACTACAACTTTATTACAACAATTGTTGTGCAAAATACAACAACACATATGCTGTGAGTTTGGATACAAATATATACCAAATGTGACTCATGTCCCAACCGTGGACAGCACCTCACAATGACACCTTACATAAAGGTATAGTCAAAAATTGTTTTAGAAATTAGAATCTTTGGAAAGTGCTCAAGGAAACCTTTGTACATGGGAGGCCATGCTTCTAGGTTATGATAGATATCATATGGCCACAGCATTATCCTTGGTTGACCCAATAAACCCCAAAAAAAAATGAGAAGATTACTATCATATTCTTCCCAATGGTGAGTTTTCTCTTGACTTATCATTATCTCCACTGTCTCTAATTGAGAATTATACTTCAAACAAACACCAAGATTATATAGGTAGTGCTCGTAAATATACTCAGCAAGTGGATGAGCACAATCCTGTCTTATGATGACACGAGATTGTATGTCATTAGACATCTTGTATGATAGTGGCAAAACACCCTTCCAACGTTGGGTTCGCTTCACCCTAGATGATTCACCAAATATAACTACTAAATGATGACCACCGTTCTATTCCCCTGTTACCCCCGCTCGACCCAGCTACACTCTTAATACCTGAAAGGAATTATGAAACAGAAGGGTGAGCACAACTAGCCCAGTAAAGAATATCATGACTAAAGATAAATATGTTATCAATAGTCTTCAAAAGAATTAAATCAAAGATTTAGAACATATGGTAGATGATAAAAATTTCAACCATAGTTGCAGCGGAACGAGCAATCCATTAGAAGAGTCAAATAGACTACAAAGTCAATTATCTTCTCCATGTTAAAAATTCACCAACAATATTTTATCCCTGTAACATCAATTAACAATTCTGGTCCACAATCATATGAATAACTCATAATCATAATTGTAGTTCTAAATTCCTCTTCTCATCCAGGACGAAGATAATTTTTATCACCTATCTTTACCTGAAACATCAAAGATCATGGTTACACCAAATCACATTTCCTGTTCATAATCATACTAATAACTTCATCTTTGCACTACGGCCAAAGATATTCATTTGTATTACCAGTTGGTCATGTTCATCTCAACACCTGTTTATTTTTGCACTACTGGCCAAAGATATTCAACAACATGTCATCTTTGAACTACGGGCCAAAGATATTCATCAACAATTCATCTTTGCACTACTGGCCAAAGATATTCAACCACAGGTCATCTTTGCACTATGGGCCAAAGATATTCATCACCAGTTCATCTTTGTACTACAGGCCAAAGATATTCAACAACAGTTCATATTTGCACTACAGGCCAAATATATTCTTCAACAGTTCATATTTGCATTATAGGCCAAATATATGAATATCTCAAAGAAATATATAATCATTTCAGAATTTCTATAAATAATAATTATAACCATGTTGATCAATTCACCTTTGCATTTAAGCTAAAGATATTCAATTATAAATTCAATGGTCATTTTCATACCAGTCAACAATTCAACTTTGCACTACTGGCCAATGGGAACCCATAGTCATGATCATACCAAAAATCTACCCATCTTTACACTCAAGTCAAATAGAAATATCATCATTAGGGTTATAAAAATGTTATATATGATAATAAAATCAATATAATCAACATATAGATTTAATCTCAAGAGTAATATTCATAAATCAACTATAATTTGGTCAGAAAAAGAAAAACTAATTTTATCGTGAATAGTAACTCGTGAATAGTAACTCATGAATAGTAACTCGTGAATAGTAATTCATGAATAGTAACTCGACATAAAAAAAATAGAAATTCACAATAAAATCCATACCAATATTTCGGTATAATGATATTTTAAAGAATAATATTTCTTAAGCTTATAAATAATTTATTTTAATTGTTTACACCTTACTAAATAATGCATTTAATCATCCTAAAATGCCAAACTCATAAGATTTCATTACCAATAACGAAAACCCTCATAAAAAATCTGTATATACCTCATATAGGATTCTCAAGCCATAAAATCCTATTTTCCAATTTTCTTACTTCACATAACATATTTAATTCATTTACTCATAACTAGTCCATTTCATGAAAAATGCCAAATCGGTTCTAAAAATATTTCTTTTCTGGAATTTAGCATAATATAGTCCCATATTGAACATATATTTTTCACAGAATTTTTAAAACTCATTTACTATTTTTCATATGGCCAAAACAGCCGAATATTTAGACATTTATCATAAATTATAATTTTATCCAAAAATTTCAAAATTCACAGAGTACACTGATATTATATAGATATACTTTCAATAAAAATTTCATCAATTTTGGAGTTAACCACAAGGAGTTATAAGCGGTTACTTTTAAAATAGTCTTTTCCCGTAAAATTCATAACTCTTAATCTATACATCCAAAAATCACCATTTTTGGATACAATCAATAAAACTCATCAAAATACCATTTTAAATTTTTCCAGAATTTTCTGAAGGTCAGAAGAATTACAAACTAAAAAATATAATAACCCTTAAAATCTCGTACCTCAAAAGAGCAGTACTTCTGATCGGTATAAGGCTGAAAGAAACTTGCACTGAATAACAACTCTGAAAGTATCTAAATACTCACTAGAATATGCTTGACAATATAGAGAGAAAAAAAACTTATTTCTGGTGTGTTTTTCAATTCTAACTTAAGCACCTATTTATAGGAAAATGCTAGAACGCCAAAGAAGACTAAAATAATAAATTAATATTATTTATTCTCTATTTTCTACACACCAACCATCAGCAATCAAAACATGCCAAGGCTGGAAAAAAAATCCAGCAGCCTACATGTGTTCAACAACCAAAGTGGGTCCCACCCATATATTAATAAAAATTATTTTATTTTTTGAAAATTCAATAATTCATAGAAAATAGCCCTTTTATCAGAAAATTCGAATCTTGCGACTTTTTATAGGAAATTCAATTCTCTACAACTTTGCAGAAGAAAGTTTTTCCAAACAGAAATTGACCGAAATCCATAAACGGGCGATTTTACATGCTATAATCAAATTTCAGTCAAGAAATGGGGTCCACCGACACACAAAACATGTGTTAATCATTTAATACAACAAAAATACTCTTTCTCCTCATATACTCATATATCCCACATTCATTATAAAACTATCACCATTATTATATTATTAAATATAATAATAAATTATTTTATCAGAAAAGATAAAATATCATTTTTCAACAATTGTCACTTAAAAAATTTTATCCATCTAATATTCATATAAAATTAATATTTTTCTCATCATATAAATCAATAATTAATTATTCACAAATAATATTACAGAATCACAGTACTGGCAATCAGGCCGTTCCCAGGAAAGAGGGGGCTTTCCAATAAAGATTTCTCCTTATTGACGCGCAATTAGATGACCAAACCTCTCCTTAGACAGAATTTTCTAGACATTGGCAATAATGCTATCTAATAATATTATTCAAATAATATAAATTATTGATCTGATAATGGAGATGATGTGCAGTAACAATTATTGAAACAACAATAATATAAAATATCAACGCAGCAATTATTGAATCAATAAAATAAAATATTGAACAGTAATTACTGTGACAATTATTTAGTAGTGCCTTCTTACGTAAAAATCAATAATTTTAAAAATATTGTGCAATACCGTGCGCTACTGTGCAATAACGCGTATTACTGTATTTTAACCACTGGGTATTCCAACAGTGTTAACGGTAATAACTACACCGTTAATTATAAAAACTTAATTTTTGTCATTATCTTCATCTGACCGTTTTCTGTTATGGGGCCCATAAATAGCTGCGCCGTCGTACGAATATTCCCCGACAGAAAGAATATTCCACGACCAACGAATATTTTCCGACAAAAATGATTATGTTATAACCACTTGTTTATTTTGAAAAAAAATTTCACATTTCACCAATAACTTTAACTTTTTATCAATTTAACCATTTACTAAATTGTTATTATAAAAAAAATTAAATACTTTTATTTTACAAAATTCGGGTTCTTACAATCTCCCCTCCTTATGAAATTTCGTCCCCAAAATTTACGTACCTGGTATTTCGAAAAGTTGAGAATACCTTATTTTCATTTCAGATTCTATCTCCCGGGTCATCATGATTTCACCATTACTCATCTCCCGTGATAACTTCATTTGGGTTTTTCACTTGTTGGGAAGTCAAGACAACCGCTCTCCCTTGAACTACTCGGCTTTGACTTGTCTGGGACAGAATTTGGCGTCATCACTACCGTTGGAATATACTTTTCTATAGGGCATATTCCTCCCTCAACTACCTCGTCGTACTCCTGATTCATGATCTGAATCATCAATCTTCGATCCATATCAAATTCAGGTTGACCGCTCTGTACCGGGTAATTCAAAACTCGATGTTAGGTTCTCCCAATTGCTTTCCAAAAAGAGAAATTCATATCATCTATTTTAGCCTTCTTAGATCGGACATCTCTTTTCACAATATCCACGTGTCGTGCAGCTTTTGCCCATGCATCACTTATTCTCACTCGTTCAGTTTTTTCTTCTTTCAGCTCAGATTCCATCTTTATCATCTTATACTCTGCCAAAGAATGCTTCTGTTCAAGCATCACATATCGGGTAACACAAGCTTGAATTGTTGCATCCTTTTGTTCCTGCCGTTCTTCAGCCTGCTCTTCTAACTCATGAACACGATTTTATAATTCTACATTTTGATCATATAATACCTCTAATAAATTCTCCTCAGGTACCACTTCTTCCTCTTCTTCCTCACTCTCAGCTGTTACCTCTGTGACTATCTCGGGTGCAACTATCAATTCTTCACTTACCACAAGAATATCTCTAATTCCTTCTTCGTCTGACATCACATTATCATGGATAGTGATTAGAGGTATCCCCACAGTCTCATTCACTCCATTGTTAGCATTCTCAGCTGCCATTCTCAAATACTGCCATAAAACAAGGGTTAATTAAACAAATTAACGTATCACATAATATCCGTATATTGTGACCGACCAACAATTAAGCTTAGGTAGGACACACTAGCGAAGGATTTACTCATCTCTCCCCTCCTAGTTATATTTCCCGATCTCCACCAGAGACCATATCCCTAAGCTCATATACCAACTGTGACAACCCCAAAATAGGTCCATTCCATCCAACCTATTCTGAGTCGCCAAATACATGGTACAGAAAATAACTACAACCTTATTACAACAATTGTCGTGCAAAATACAACAACACATATGCTGTGAGTTTGGACACAAATATATACCAAATGTGACTCATGTCCCAACCGTGGACAGCACCTCACAATGACACCTTACATAAAGGTATAGTCAAAAACTGTTTTAGAAATTAGAATCTTTGGGAAGTGCTCAAGGAAACCTTTGTACATGGGAGGCCATGCTTCTAGGTTACGATAGATATCATATGGCCACAGAATTATCCTTGGTTGATCCAATATACCCCAAAGAAAAATGAGAAGATTACTATCATATTCTTCCCAATGGTGAGTTTTCTCTTGACTTATCATTATCTCCACTGTCTCTAATTGAGAATTATACTTCAAACAAACACCAAGATTATATAGGTAGTGCTCGTAAATATACTCAGCAAGTGGATGAGCACAATCCTGTCTTATGATGACACGAGGTTGTATGTCATTAGACATCTTGTATGATAGTGGCAAAACACCCTTCCAACCTTGGGTTCGCTTCACCCTAGATAATTCACCAAATATAACTACTAAATGATGACCACCGTTCTATTCCCCTGTTACCCCCGCTCGACCCAGCTACACTCTTAATACCTGAAAGAAATTGTGAAACAGAAGGGTGAGCACAACTAGCCCAGTAAAGAATATCATGACTAAAGATAAATATGTTATCAATAGCCTTCAAAAGAATTAAATCAAAGATTTAGAACATATGGTAGATGATAAAAATTTCAACCATAGTTGCAGCGGAATTAGCAATCCATTAGAAGAGTCAAATAGACTACAAAGTCAATTATCTTCTCCATGTTAAAAATTCACCAACAATGTTTTATCCCTGTAACATTAATTAACAATTCTGGTCCACAATCGTATGAATAACTCATAATCATAATTGTAGTTCTAAATTCCTCTTCTCATCCAGGACGAAGATAATTTTTATCACCTATCTTTACCTGAAACATCAAAGATCATGGTTACACCAAATCACATTTCCTGTTCATAATCATACTAATAACTTCATCTTTGCACTACGGCCAAAGATATTCATTTGTATTACCAGTTGGTCATGTTCATCTCAACACCTGTTTATTTTTGCACTACTGGCCAAAGATATTCAACAACATGTCATCTTTGCACTACGGGCCAAAGATATTCATCAACAATTCATCTTTGCACTACTGGCCAAAGATATTCAACCACAGGTCATCTTTGCACTATGGGCCAAAGATATTCATCACCAGTTCATCTTTGTACTACAGGCCAAAGATATTCAACAACAGTTCATATTTGCACTACAGGCCAAATATATTCTTCAACAGTTCATATTTGCATTATAAGCCAAATATATGAATATCTCAAAGAAATATATAATCATTTCAGAATTTCTATAAATAATAATTATAACCATGTTGATCAATTCACCTTTGCATTTAAGCTAAAGATATTCAATTATAAATTCAATGGTCATTATCATACCAGTCAACAATTCAACTTTGCACTACTGGCCAATGGGAACCCATAGTCATGATCATACCAAAAATCTACCCATCTTTACACTCAAGTCAAATAGAAATATCATCATTAGGGTTATAAAAATGTTATATATGATAATAAAATCAATATAATCAACATATAGATTTAATCTCAAGAGTAATATTCATAAATCAACTATAATTTGGTCAGAAAAAGAAAAACCAATTTTATCGTGAATAGTAACTCGTGAATAGTAACTCATGAATAGTAACTCGTGAATAGTAATTCATGAATAGTAACTCGACATAAAAAAGATAGAAATTCACAATAAAATCCATACCAATATTTCGGTATAATGATATTGAAAGAATAATATTTCTTAAGCTTATAAATAATTTATTTTAATTGTTTACACTTTACTAAATAATGCATTTAATCATCCTAAAATGCCAAACTCATAAGATTTCATTACCAATAACGAAAACCCTCATAAAAAATCTGTATATACCTCATATAGGATTCTCAAGCCATAAAATCCTATTTTCCAATTTTCTTACTTCACATAACATATTTAATTCATTTACTCATAACTAGTCCATTTCATGAAAAATACCAAATCAGTTCCAAAAATATTTATTTTCTGGGATTTAGCATAATATAGTCCCATATTGAACATATATTTTTCACAGAATTTTTAAAACTCATTTACTATTTTTCATATGGCCAAAACAGCCGAATATTTAGACATTTATCATAAATTATAATTTTATCCAAAAATTTCAAAATTCACAGAGTACACTGATATTATATAGATATACTTTCAATAAAATTTTTATCAATTTTGGAGTTAACCACAAGGAGTTATAAGCGGTTACTTTTAAAATAGTCTTTTCCCGTAAAATTCATAACTCTTAATCTATACGTCCAAAAATCACGATTTTTGGACACAATCAATAAAACTCATCAAAATATCATTTCAAATTTTTTCAGAATTTTCTGAAGGTCAGAAGATTTACGAACTGAAAAACATAATAACCCTTAAAATCCCTTACCTCAAAAGGGTAGTACTTCTGATCGGTATAAGGCTGAAAGAAACTTGCACTGAATAACAACTCTGAAAGTATCTAAATACTCACTAGAATATGCTTGATAATATAGAGAGAAAGAAAACTTGTTTCTGGTGTGTTTTTCAATTCTAACTTAAGCACCTATTTATAGGAAAATGCTAGAACGCCAAAGATGACTAAAATAATAAATTAATATTATTTATTCTCTATTTTTTACACACCAACCATCAGCAATCAAAGCATGCCAAGGCTAAAAAAAAACCCAGCAGCCCACATGTGTTCAACAACCAAAGTGGGTCCCACCCATATATTAATAAAAATTATTTTATTTTCTGAAACTTCAATAATTCATAGAAAATAGTCCTTTTATCAGAAAATTCGAATCTCGCGACTTTTTATAGAAAATTCATTTCTCTACAACTTTGCAGAAGAAAGTTTTTCCAAACAAAAATTGACCGAAATCCATAAACGGGCAATTTTACATGCTATAATCAAATTTCAGTCAAGAAATGAGGTCCACCGACACACAAAATATGTGTTAATCATTTAATAGAACAAAAATACTCTTCCTCATCATATACTCATATATCCCATATTCATTGTAAAACTATCACCATTATTATATTATTAAATATAATAATAAATTATTTTATCAGAAAAGATAAAATATTATTTTTCAACAATTGTCACTTAAAAATTTTTTTCCATCTATATTCACATAAAATTAATATTTTCCTCATCATATAAATCAATAATTAATTATTCACAAATAATATTACAGAATCACAGTACTGGCAATCAGGCCGTTCCCAGGAAAGAGTGGGCTTTTCAATAAGAATTTCTCCTTATTGACGCGCAATTAGATGACCAAACCTCTCCTTAGACAGAATTTTCTAGACATTGGCAATAATGCTATCTAATAATATTATTCAAATAATATAAATTATTGATCTGATAATGGAGATGATGTGCAGCAACAATTATTGAAACAACAATAATATAAAATATCAACGCAGCAATTATTGAATCAATAAAATAAAATATTGAACAGTAATTACTGTGACAATTATTCTGTAGTGCCTTCTTACGTAAGAATTAATAATTTCAAAAATATTGTGCAATACCGTGCGCTACTGTGCAATAACGCGTATTACTATATTTTAACCACCGGGTATTCTAACAGTGTTAACGGTAACAACTACGTCGTTAATTATAAAAACTCAATTTTTGTCGTTATCTTCATCCGACCATTTTTCGTTATGGGGCCCACAAATAGTTGTACCGTCGTACGAATATTTCTCGACAGAAAGAATATTCCACGACCAACGAATATTCCCCAACAAAAATGATTATTTTATAACCACTTGTTTATTTTGAAAAAAAAATTTACATTTCACCCATAACTTTAACTTTTTATCAATTTAACCATTTACTGAATTGTAATTATTAAAAAAATTGAATACTTTTATTTCATAAAATTTGGAGTCTTACAATAACAAATAACACTGTAATTTACGGTCAGTCTTTCTCCTAAGCACATTACCACATAGTCATATTAGCATTTATAACCTATATAAACACTTATCAAGTCTAACTAGTTAGGTCTGGTTGGACTTCGGTCTCATTTCGGTGTCTTGGTCACCTTATCCTACAATTTACTCCTTTAATGTCACTTAAACTCGGTCTTAAAGCTTCAATATTATTTTAGATAAATTATATATCATTTATAATATTTTTCAAAAGTTTTTAATAATTTTCTAACAATTATTATAATTTATAATAATTTTCAAGCACTGAAATCATTTTTAAATGATTTAATTTCTAATTAATTCCATCATCATTAATATTTAATAATATTAAAATATTAATGACATACTTATCAAAATATTAAAGTTATTATTAATAACTTAAAATATTTTTAAATCATCAATATTCTACTTAAATAATTTTTAAAATAATTAAAATCATTTTTAAACCATCACCATTAATATTTAAATATTAATGAATTTATTATCAAAATATTAAAAGTCATTAATTATAACTTAAAATATTTTTAAATTATTTTTCTCATTTTTAAATGATTTTTAAATCAATAAAATCATTTTTAATTCATTTATTTAATATAATAATTAAATAAATCTAATATCATTAATATTAAATTAGTAATAAAAATTACTCAAAAATATTAAAAGTTACATTTTATAACTCAAAATATTTTTAAATACTTTATTCTTATTTAAAATAATTTTTATAAAATTAAAATCATTTTTCTCTAATTTATTTAATACACTAATTAAAAAAATTAAATATCATTAATATTCAAATAATTATAAATATTAATGAAAAATATCCTAAATAATTAAAAGTTATTTTTCATAATTTAAAATAATTTTTAAAGCCATTTGTGTAATATTTAGAATTTATTTTCTATTTTTAATTAATTTCTGAAAAATCAGAAATTAAAAATAATAAAAACTGTCGCTATAGCCTATAGCGACAGTAACCGTCACTGTTGGTGTTCTTTAGCCTCAAGAACACTGACAGCTCAGTTCTCAAGGGCTCTCGTTTGACCGCTAACAAAATCCAATCCAAAGTGTTTCTGGCTTTGCTAGAGCATCGATCGTGTAGTGTTTATGTAACCCTACAAGAATCAACCATCAACAAAGTCATAACACAACTCAGATGCAAGATCCGAGCCCTCAAACTTACTGTCAGAGTGTTCCTGGGTTTTCTATGTAACCTAGAAACCCAGGCTGGTGCCACTTTCCAGCCCAAATTAAACTAGGTTCTGTCCATTAGTTAAGTGTTTTCTTGGTCCATACATTTAGTACTCATGTCATAGAACATAACTATAACAACAAACCAGACCGAGTACATCACATGTTCAAGATTTAGCTCGGTCAAAGGCTGTCAGAAAACAAGTTCATCCGGTTTCTAGGTTTTCCAGAAACTGCAAGTCAGTGTCGAGTGGTCTAGTTTGACCACCCATTACTTCGATTCTGTTGACCGGTTGTGAGATCTAAAGCCATGGATCTAAAGTCCATACAACACACTACAACATGTACATAACAACAAAATCAAACCTCATATAACCTGACAGATACGTGCCTTAGAAGATATTGTCAGACGTTGTTCATGTATTTCTAGGTTACCCAGAATTTACTCGGTCATGGTCGGTCAACCGACTTTGACCAGCTATATCTTGTAATCTGGAAATCGAATAGCTTGGATTACACTTCCAGATCACAGACCTCATGTCAGAGTACAGATCTAAAACATAAAACAACAAAAATCATAAACATATGAGAATATGTGGCTCCTGACATTAGCTTGTCAGACCACAAATAATGTTCTTGAGCAGTTTTGATAAACTTAATTTTTTAAGGCCTCTGATGCTATAGATCTATGATATATCATCATAGATCATCTTAAAACATACTCTAGCACTAATTTAAACACATAAACACAAACATGAACTTAGCATACAAGATCTAGGTTGAGTTTAGGGTTTATACCTCTCTTGTCTAATCCTTGATCTTTGATCCCCTTAACTGATCCAGGTGTTCTAGGAGGTTAAAGAGTGACTGAAACACTTGTATAATTCAGAGGTTTGGAGAGAGAGAGAGCTTGTTAAGAGCTTGTAAGAAAATGAGCCAAGTTTTGTGACTTTCTCTCTCTTAATTTCTTATATGTAGATACATTGTATATGGCTGATGATGTGGGACTGATTTGCTGGAGTTTCTTAAGTCACCAAGTTAATATTAGTTGGTTACCCACTCCAAATATGGCAAGATTGACAAGTTACCAATTAAAGAAATGATAAGGGGATTTTGGTCATTGAACATGTGATTTTAATGGCATACTTGACATTGTCCAAACCCTTAGGGTTTAACCCTAAGGTTCTAACCCTTAGGTTTTACAACCTTACCTTCTAGGATTTTCTAAATTAGGGTTTTAAAATAGAAAATTAAGATTTCGAAAATATAATTAGGATTTTAAATAGAAATTAATATTTCTAAAGTACAATTAGGGTTTCCTAATTATATTAAAGATTACTAATCACATTAGTCTTGCTAATTAGGATTAGGGTTTCCTAATTAGAGTTTAGGATTCCCAAATTTAAAATTAGGATTTCTCGGCTTTCGATTAGGGTTCCTAACTACGCGTTAGGGTTTCTAATCTGGATATTAAGGTTTCTAATCTCATACTAGGATTTACTAACTTTGTACCCTACTCGATCAATCATTGATCAAAATTTCTCTATAGTACAAACACGTACTCACCATTACAATTATTTTAATTGTATTTTCTATCAAATCTCTATCCAGACTTAGGGTTAGGATTTCTAAATCTATTAAGCACAACTCTACTCTTATTTTCTCAGTAAATACACAAATTGACTACTTCTCGAGACTCGTATCACAGATACTCGTCACAAAATTAATAATCAATATTAATATTAAATAAATAAAAATTTAATCGTAAAATTCGGATTATTCGAAATCCCGGGTTATCACATTCTCCCCTCCTTATAAGAATTCCTTCCTCGGAATCAGCGCTTTCTCATTCTCTACAATCTTTTAAAGTTGTATCATCAATTAATTTTTACCAACACAATATTAATTTGTGTCTTATATTCTAACCTGTGACTTGGATCTATAAAAGAAAACAATTCACCGTAATATCTAACTTATATTTTCGTAATAAATTTTCTAAACGAAATTGTTACATGTTGCCACCCCCTGGGCAGCCACAGCATCTTGCACCGTCATGTTGAATGCACAGGCTGTTGGTCTTCCTGGCTGTGCAGGTCCTTGAATTGCCAAGGTTCCGCTACCGGGTCCCTTGTTGCCACTTTTCTTCTCCGCATTTCTCTTTGGACAGTTCTGAACCAGATGATCAGTCAATCCACACGTAAAACAACCTTGTACCTTCTTCGAATTGGGACAATTGGGCGACATGTGCCCCTCTTGTCCGCAGTTGTAACAAACTCCCTTCTTCTTCAAACAAACTCCAGAATGGTTCTTCCCACAAGTCGCACATGGCTCCCTCCCTTTCCTATTTTCTTCTGTCTTATTACCCGACTGGGTATTCTCGCTCCACTTTCTCTTGTTCGAATTACTTCCACCACTGCTTCCTCCATCATTTGTCTTCTTCTTCTTCTCTTGATGAAATCGAGATGCAGCTTCGCTCCCTCCTTCAGCAATTAACGCTTTTTCCATTAAAGTCGTAAATGTATTGATCTGCAATACCGCTACCTTGTTGAATATCCCTGGCTTCAGTCCTTTCTCAAATCTTCTCGCTTTTCTCGCCTTTGTGTCCACCTATTGAGGTGCAAATCTCGTCAACTCATTGAATTTGGTCGCCTTTGTGTCCACCTATTGAGGTGCAAATCTCGTCAACTCATTGAATTTGGCAGCATACTCAGAAACTGACATGTTCTCCTACTTCAATTCTAGAAATTTGACTTCCATCCTGGATTGCATACTCAGCGAAAAGTAGTTCTCAAAGAACAACTCCTTGAATCTTGTCCAAGTCACCACAGCTGTACCAGCTCTCGCCTGATTAGTCTCCCACAAGTAATTAGCTTCTCCCTTCATCAAGTATGTTGCAAAAGCTATCTTTAGCTCTTCCGCCACACGCACAATAATGAATGCTTTCTCCATTTCATTCACCCAAGTTTGAGCTTCAATCGGATCCGTGGTTCCCTTGAATTCTGGCGGTCCTACTGCTTTAAAGTCTTTGAAATTTGCTAATCTATCTGCTGGTTGTTCTCTCGCTCTTCCTCTTGCTACTAGAGCTCTATTTCCCATAGCTTCAGCTATCATATTTGTAAAGTTTTGCATCGGGTCAGCTTGACCTTCTTCATTATTCACTGACTGTTCTTCTCTCTGATTTCGATTCTATCGTCTGGGCGGCATTATCTGATTTAAATAAAAAAAAATTACATTAATTCTCTTTCTCTACACAAATTCTTAACACAATAAGAATTCAACACATAATTCTCATATAATCACATATTTATTCAAATAGCACATAGTACATTTAGTACTTAATACATATTACTATCCCTTTTTAAATAAATTTTAGGATTAATCCACACAACTTTACACAAAAAGTTACAATTTACCATTCACATATAGTTATTCCCAGTTTGTCAAACTTACCACACTTGTGAGTTTAGGAACTTTCCATAATTATATGAGTGTATGAACTTATCCTAGTCAGATCTTTGGCGTCCATTCGCTGAGGGGTTCAAAACATTTCATATAATTATGAGTCATGAATTTACCATAAGTATGAGTTTTAAGAACACACAAATTAATCTTAATCTTATATTCATATAGAAAATAAAGATTTCATTCATACAAACATATTTATATTTACATATGCTTACACATCGTTCTCGATATTAATACTGTTAATATCACACACTACCAAAAGTACTACCGCTTTTATCTAAGTTGTCTACCATCCACTCCATTCCCCAGTCTTCTTCTTACTGGGACACTTGTTGAATCTGTGACCCGTTCTCCCACATGAATAACACTTCCTCATATTTGGACACGTTCTTCCACATCATGCATTCTCCCACGTGAGTCTTCCCACATTTGCTACAGGCTTGCTTCTTCTTCAGGTTTGAATTTTTAGAATTATCACTGTCGTTGTCCCTCTTTCTCTTATTCTTGCCCTTCTGTTTGATTGTTCCTTCAGACGATCCACCACATTCAGTCTTCATTCTTTCTACTTGCGCCTTCAACTCGTTTCGTTCTTCAGTCATCTCGAGTAACGCTCGCTCCGTCTTCCATAACTCCTCCAAGAGAAACACTTTACTCCGGAGTTCTTGAATTTCTGCAGATACTTGATCTTTTTCTCCAAATTTGGTCTTATTCTCTTTCTCCACCTTAGCTACTTCGGACTCCGCCTCCTCATCACCACTCAGATACATCTCGGAATAATCATCATGATCATTCCCCAGATTAATCTTAGGTTCATCTTTTCCCACCTTCTCAATTGATTCGCTTTGCGTTGGCACCTCGGCTACTGGCACTGGTGTAACAACCGCTAACATCTTCGACTCCTTTCATCTTCTCCTGACATCCTACAATCAGTTTAAATAACTTGATTAGTACTTCATTAGAACAAACTTCTCACACTATGTGTCCACATATCTCACTATTGACGCACTTCGGCAATCCCTCACTTAGTACTCTAAATGAGTATTCTAGATCTCGCTTATGGTTATAATCATAGGGTTTTCCCCACCACTTAAGGTTTATAATCTACAGCTTTGATACCAACCTGTGACGCCCCCAAATCCGGGTTACCTGACTCCCGAGTTTGGTGCTCACGATCCACAATATAAATAATATTTAACTACCCATTTAATTATGAATAGAAATTTACACCACATTAATTGATATATTTAATGCATTCATCCCAGGTTATCTAACCTTCATATTATAAACATACCCTTTAAATATACAAAAAGGGTTTACAAATACAACATATTAATAATGTTCATTAAAACTACTCTAGCATTTTGTCTTTGCCTTTGTCCTTCTTAGTCCCGCTGGCCTCTTCGTTCCTAGCTAAAATATTTTATTTAGTAAGGGTGAGCAACAAATTTGCCCCACAAGTTAAGACATACAATGAATGTATAAGAATCAAGTATAACAGACTATCTAATTTGATAAAATAACACCAAAGTTCGGGGAACTTTGAAATAGCTGAACAAATCTTTAATTAGCTAACAAGACTTCTCGCATTCTATGCAACACAATAATCTGATAATGAAATAGTATAACATTTTCAAAGCTTCTACGATATTCAAATGAATAATCAAGAATCAATTCTACGCAATAACCAAGTGGAATGTTTTCCAGATTTATGCTAAGTAATCCATTAGATCTTGAACTTCTCTTCTCGAGTAACTATCAAAGATTTGACTTTGATATACCCAGGTGTATCAGATAACCATAAAGATTAAATCATACTCCTCTGCAAGTACTTAGAGCGGCCAACTCCTTGTACCCTATATTATGCATAATATATACACACGCGCAAAGGCCGAATATACGACCAGAAATGTTCCCTTTATATAAAAGGTTGTTCTTCTTAGTCTTATAATCAGAGTTTGATTTATAACAACGAAATACAATGATTTCAATATCTAATCACTTCTCGATCTAGCCGAAATAATTGGCATCAATCTATCAATAATAATTAAATTCTCTTCTCGAACCTATAAAGTTCTAACAAATATTCGTCTAACCAGAATAATTAGCTAAGACATTGCTCAATACGATTCTACAATAGACAGAAATCAACTGTACTATTTATAATCAATAATTACTTCTACGGATATGAATAACCAATAACAGTTATTCCCCAATCATATTCTCAAAATCAATAATTCAATTTGAATTGATAAACATGCACTAACTGCGAATAATCAACAAAAAATTTCAGACGTGGTATAATCAGCAATAATTAACCACAATTATATTTGAAAAGTAATAACTCAAAGTTGAGTTAAGAAAACTTGCCTTCCGCGTTGATTACTGCTACACAATATATTTATCTGCGTTCACAAAATCTATAATCACAATATCGGCCTCACAGTTTTTTTTCATAATTTAAAATAATTTTTAAAACCATTTTTGTAATTTTTAGAATTTATTTTCTATTTTTAATTAATTTCTAGAAAATCAGAAATTAAAAATAATAGAAACAGTCGTTATAGCCTATAGCGACAGTAACTGTCGCTGTTGGTGTTCTTGAGCCTCAAGAACACTAACAGCTCAGTTCTCAAGGGCTCTCGTTTGACCGCTTACAAAATCCAATCCAAAGTGTTTTTGGCTTTGTTAGAGCATCGATCGTGTAGTGTTTATGTAACCCCATAAGAATCAACCATTAACAAAGTCATAACACAACTCAGATGCAAGATCCGAGCCCTCAAACTTACTGTCAGAGTGTTCCTGGGTTTTCTGGGTAACCCAAAAACCCAGGCAGTTTGTGGTGCCACTTTCCAGCCCAAATTAAACTATGTTCTGTCCATTAGTTAAGTGTTTTCTTGGTCCATACATTTAGTACTCATGTCATAGAACATAACTATAACAACAAACCAGTCCGAGTACATCACATGTTCAAGATTTAGCTCAGTCAAAGGCTGTCAGAAAACAAGTTCATCCGGTTTCTGGGTTTTGCAGAAACTGCAAGTCAGTGTCGAGTGGTCTAGTTTGACCACCCATTACTTCGATTCTGTTGACCAGTTGTGGGAACTAAAGCCATGGATCTAAAGTCCATACAACACACTACAACATGTACATAACAACAAAATCAAACCTCACATAACCTGACAGATACGGGCCTTAGAAGATCTTGTCAGACGTTGTTCATGTATTTCTGGGTTACCCAGAATTTACTCGGTCATGATCGGTCAACCGACTTTGACCAACTATATCTTGTAATCTGGAAATCGAATAGCTTGGATTCCACTTTCAGATCACAGACCTCATGTCAGCGTACAGATCTAAAACATAAAATAACAAAAATCATGAACATAGGAGAATCTATGGCTCCTGACATTAGCTTGTCAGACCACAAATAATGTTCTTGAGCCGTTTTAAAAAAACTTCATTTTTTAAGGCCTCTGATGCTATAGATCTATGATATATCATCATAAATCATCTTAAAACATACTCTAGCACTGATTTAAACACATAAACACAAACATGAACTTAGCATACAAGATCTAGGTTGAGTTTAGGGTTTATACCTCTCTTGTCCAATCCTTGATCTTTGATCCCCTTAACTGATCTAGGTGTTCTAGGAGGTTAAAGAGTGACTGAAACACTTGTATTATTCGGAGGTTTGGAGAGAGAGATAGAGTTTGTTGAAAGCTTGTAAGAAAATGAGCCAAGTTTTGTGACTTTCTCTCTCTTAATCTCTTATATGTAGATACATTGTATATGGCTGATGATGTGGGACTGATTTGCTGGAGTTTCTTAAGTCACCAAGTCAATATTAGTTGGTTACCCACTCCAAATATGGAAAGATTAACAAGTTACCAATTAAAGAAATGAAAAAGGGCATTTTAGTCATTGAATATGTGATTTTAATGGCATACTTAACATTGTCCAAACCCTTAGGGCTTAACCCTAAGGTTCTAACCCTTAGGTTTTACAACCTTAGCTTCTAGGATCTTCTAAATTAGGGTTTTAAAATAGAAAATTAAGATTTTTAAAATATAATTAGCTAGGGTTTTAAATAGAAATTAATATTTCTAAAGTATAATTAGGGTTTCCTAATTATATTAAAGGTTACTAATCACATTAGTCTTGCTAATTAGGATTAGGATCTAATTAGGGTTTAGGATTCCCAAATTTAAAATTAGGATTTCTCGACTTTCGATTAGGGTTCCTAACTATGCGTTAGGGTTTCTAATCTTGATATTAGGGTTTCTAATCTCATACTAGGGTTTACTATTTTTGTACCATACTCGATCAATTATTGATCAAAATTTCTCTACAGTACAAACACGTACTCACCATTACAATTATTTTAATTGTATTTTCTATCAAATCCCTATCCGGACTTAGGGTTAGGGTTTCTAAATCTGTTAAGCACAACTCTACTCTTATTTTCTCAGTTAATACACAAATTGACTACTTCTCGAGACTCGTATCACAGATACTCGTCACAAAATTAATAATCAATATTAATATTAAATAAAAAAAATTAATCATAAAATTCGGATTATTCGAAATCCCGGGTTATCACAATATTTGTATTTAAACTCATAGCATATTTGTTGTCGTACTTTACATGACAATTGTAATAATGAAGTTGTAGTTATTTCTGTACCATGTATTTGGCGAGTCAGAATGGATTGTATGGACCTATTTTGGGGGCGTCACTGTTGGTGCCAGAGCTTAGGGATATGGTCTCTGGCGGAGATCGGGGAATAGAACTTGGAGGGGAGAGACGAGTAAATCCTTCGCTAGTGTGTCCTACCTAAGCTTTTTTGTTATTTAATTGGTTGGTCAGAATATATGGATAATATGTGGCATGTCAATTAACCCTTCTTTTGTGACAGTATTTGAGAATGGCATCTGAAATTGTTGAGGTGAGCAATGGAGCACATGAGACCGTTGAGACACCGACAATCAACAACCAGGATAAGGTGCATCAAGAAGGCAATAATACTCCTGTAAATAACAACACCGACCAAATGACGAATGATGGTATGTTTAGGAACTTTCTAGAATTCATACAAAACCAAACATGAGAGACTACTGTTCAAAATACAAGTGGAAACACTGGCAACTCACGGATGGTCACCGTTAAGCAGTTTAAGGAGCTAGGACCATCGGAGTTTTTGGGAAAGACAGAACCACTTACGACAGAGACGTGGATAAAGTAGATCACCAAGATATTTGATGTCTTGGGATGCTCAGAGGAGCAAAAGGTTCTATTCGCCACCTTTGTGACGCCCCCAAATCCGGGTATCTTCCAACCCGACAATTGGTGCTACACGGTACTCATAACTGTACATTCATTCTACTGAAACGACATCAAAATGTGTGTGTTCCAACGACATTCTTATTACATTAATAATAATAAATCCCGTTCCCAGGTTCTTAAACCATCACATTCTTTGTTCATCATAATATAACACATAAACGTACTAGTCTATTACAAGACAAACTAATCATTCATCTTCGCCTTGCCTTTATCTCTACTAGAAACCTTGGTTCGTTCGTCCTTAGCTGCATTCATATGGTTCAAGCAAGAGTGAGCATAACAAGTTCAGCAAGTACAACAATTTCATTTAAACAACATGCTTGAAACATAGGAATCGTATATCTTTAATAACTGGATAATAGTTACGAAGTACTATCGATAATTCAAAATTGCACTTCTTTTCCTTCAAAACGTTTTACAATGATAATATTCAGTAAAACATCAATTCTGGTCCAAGACCATGAGCATTTCATAATTTCTTTGAAAAGGGCAACCCGGCACTAAGTCCGTAAGTCCGATATAGCTTACAAGCACTTCTAGGTGATCAGCCTATAGTACTCTATGTTGATCAACACTACATCCATTAAACGTATGTACGTTTAAGTTTTGGCAACCTCGCGTGCCCATCGAATAATCGATGAAAAATACATTTGTTTATTCATACTCAGGCTTACCTTGAATTCGTACCAAACAATTGGCGTAGGATAGCGTTATCAATTCTTTATGGAAAGACTTATAAAGAAATCAATCCACTCTTCAAGATTAGTCTAGCCGAGGTAAATTTGGCATCGACCCTTTAGTAAAATAATTCATGCATCTCATAACATGAATTATAGAAAACTTGGCTAACACGAAGGTTAGACAAGCATTTAAGAAAACTTGCCTTCAGCGTCTGCTACAGTAAATTTACTTTCTCTTTGAGTCCTTACAGTCTCTACAACACATAACCACATAACTTACCACATTAGGTCAGGAATGAACGTACATGGTTCCTAATGAATCTTACCCTTCTTCTCAATCTAATCATGACTTAAATTTGTTACTATTGGTTCCGGCTTGCCATCGTTCTTTTACATCGTTCTTACTAACTTCTTTCTCTTCTATGTCTTTAAATAAATTTACTTCATTAATACAACTCGTTTTGAGTTAATTATCCTTCTTCACGGCTTACAAACGTTCTTACATTATTAATCGAAACTCGATCGTCAATGGTTAAGTACACTTATTGCATACCGTTCGCGTTTACGTAATATTTATCAACATTTAGTTGTAACTCGCAATGTTATTGCCATCATCAAAAAATGTTATGTTAAGTTAATTAATTCATTATCAATTAACTATTTTTCCTTTCGTATCCTTAATCGTACTTACTTACTTAACGAAACTCGTTTCAAGTACTTATCTGCCTTTACGATTTATTATCATTCATCGCTTCAGTATTAATAACTTATGTTCAATTAATCTTTCTTTCAACCTTTAGTGTATTACTTAAGGTTTAAACATTTTAAACAATGTCCTTTTTAAGTTAGTTAAGGATTTAATTCATTTTTCATACGCTTCTCCTTCCCTTTACATTCAAAACCTTTCTTCTCTATCTACATTCTAGTGCTGGCGCTGCGGCGGCAGCTTCCCCTCTCTATGCCGCGCTGCGGCGCGAGTCATCAATTCCTAAAACTCGGCCTTGGCGCTGCGGCGCCATGCCTAGTTCATTCGGCCGCGCAGCGGTGCGAGACTTCAATAGCTCACAACATTTTGTGGCGCTGAGGCGTGACTTACTTTGCCTTGACTGGCGCCGCAGCGCCAGTGCTCAGCACTAGAAAAATTTGACAGTTAACTTTTTATGTGAGATTCCCGGGCTCATAACTCCTTCGTTATAAGTCCGAATTGGCTCATTCAAGAGCCTACGGTTCACAAACTACATACTCTACGTGTTCATGCAAGAATTTTATCTATTTGACTTCATTAACTAAAAATTCACCTTTTAGTTCATTTTAACGAAAATGATAAACATTCGTGAACGTTCAACACTCGTTTCTTCGTTTTAAGTCAGAATTCGGTCATTCTCGAGTCCGCAACTCTATAATGTAAAATAAGACTTGTCTCCATTGAAAACCAATGTTTCGAAGCTCAATATCAAAATTTGATCTCTAATCCGAGAATTTTACGAATTCGACGATTATCATCCAAACTCGTGAATTTCGCCAAAACTTCGTTACTTAAGATTTGTTCTTCGTTTCAAATGGATTCATTCCATCATACTAACATCTTAACATATGCATATCATTAACTTATATTCATAATAAATTCTTACTTGTTCTTTGTGAGTTTGTAACTGATAAAAGTATAAACTACTTACACTTTCATTTCTCATGACTTATAATGATTTATGTTTTCTAACCATCATTCTTACATCTCATTATCATACTAACTTCATTATGTAAAACATGTTACAAGTTCCTACAATTCTTCCTTAGTTCAGAACTTCATTTATTGGTTATCTTACAACATGACTTAATTATGGCTTAAGTCTTTTGATTAGCCATTCCTACTTCTCCTTATCATATAAGTTCTACCACTACCCACTTCTCTAACAATGGAAGAGAAAGAGAATCATGGTTTAGGATTGCTTACCCTTGATGTTCACTCGCTAAACCTTAATCTTCTTCTTACTTCTTGAACTATGAACTCTAGCTTTTCTAGCTTTTTCTCTCAAGCAAATAAGCACTTACAATGTTTGGATGAAATGAAAACAACCAACAAATGAAATTCTAAGCTTGCTATTTATAGGACTTGCTAAGTTAGGGTATAATGGTCAAAAATTCATCCACCTCCTTACTATTCCAAGCTTAACCATCAAGTAAACTTGCTCCTCACTATAATTACTTGGCCATCACAACACTTAGCCCTTAAGTTGCTTTACTTGGCCACCACAACACTTAGCTATTAAGTTACTTTACTTGCTCATCACTTTGGGTCATCCATGGGTTACCCCATGGGTTTAAACCATCTTATAACCCTTAGGTTCATACTTTGGGCTTCTAGCTTAATTAGCTTACTTATGCATTGGGCTTGTAATTAAACAAACACTTTAGCTTGTTCATTAATTTACATTGGACTTAACCATTCCTACATTTGGGCCTTATCATAATTCCCATTGGACAATACAATTTCCTACACAATTCAACAAATCCATTACATATGGCTTAAAGCCTTATAACGTATAATCTACGTATTAATCTTGTATTCTAACTCGTATACTAATTCATAATATACGATATATCATTATCCATACATACTCGTATAATACCTCGTATCACACTCGTATTCAATACTTTGTATAATACCTACGTATTATACGATCATTGCTTAATTCATTATACGCATTTAAATTCCTTCTCGGAAATCACTTTCCCTAATCGTTAGATTTTAAGTCCGCAGGCAAAAAACTGCGTTTTCCATAACTGAAATATTATTGGATACTCCATCTCACCTCGATATTCTATCGTTACGTATTTCTCGAAAGTTCAAAAATAATTCCCGAGCAGAAATGTGTGAATAGTATTTTTCAAAAAAATTCTCGAAAAACTTTTATTTTCGTCTTAGAAATTCCTACACCGAATACTACACAAGCCGAAAGCTTATCTCGTAAGAAAAGGGGGCCAACTTTAGGGATAATGAAGCCTAAAACAGGCCAAACAAAGATGCTTGTCAATATCATTGGACAAAAGTAAGTTTATATAAATATACTCATGTTTGTCAATATGCAAGATATATACAATCAATTCTTGACACGTTTAAGATTCGTTTTCTGACACGTAATATAACGTCTATTTTTAACTATAACAGAGTAACCCATGTAGCACAATGTAATCCAAAGAACATAAAAGTAACTAATAATATCATGTTACTATAAAAGCAATTAATAGGGGTTCCATTTAATAAGATTTGATTAATGCTATTGTGACAGCTTTGTTTCTACTTTTCATTATAGTTGTACTAATCATATCATGCTATGTTACTATATCTTGTAATTAGCTTCCTTGAACCTGAAGTGCGAAGTAAGACTCGCATATTATTTCAAAAACGTTTTAAAGAAGCTCGAACCAAATTCGAGCAATGGCCAAAATATGAAATTCAACTTCTGTGGGTAGAATATTTGGTATGTTTTAATGAACACAAATTTCAATTGTAGAAGAAAGTTTATCAAAAAGTGTATTATTCATTATGTATTAATTAATATTTTTACTTGTGGATGGTGTTATAGAAATATTTTCGTTTCTCTTCATCCGAGGAGGAGGGAAGGGGTCGAATCATATGGGAGTAAAATGCACGAAAAAGCTACCCAAACTATTTATGGAGATGGAAAGATGATGCCATTAAGAAGTTTGGTTCCATTGAGGAAGCAAGGGATAAAAAGCTTAGTTGGACAACTCTTGATGTGTGGCAGGAGATGTGTGATTATTGGCTGAGTAAAGACTTTTTAGACTCTAGTGAGCTACGAAAAAAGAACAGAAACATAACTATGTACATTCCTCACACATCAGGCTCCATACCGTACACCATTAGGAGGGAACAAGAGGTAAATTATAAGTTGATAAAATTAAATTAATAATATGCGTAGTTGATAAATGCACATGATAACGGTAAAAGATTCATATCATGATGCTCTATTTGGAGTTTTTAAGTGTTCATGTGGTATGTATTGCTTATTTTTAATGTTAATGTTTTTAATTAAAATAATTATTATTTTGCTTGTTTTGTCTTAGAAACAAAGACTGCATCGTCCGCCAACGCAATATGAGTTATATAAACAAACTCATATGAGAAAGGAGAAGGTAGCAAGGAAAAAACATGGGTTTGTGATGAAGCAAAGAGGAAATTGGTATGATTTTCTCTCGTAAAATTATAAACTTTGTTTACTCATGTGAAAGTGAAGATTGTTGTTCGTTCTATTTGCAATTAGTTATGAGTATTGTTAATTATATATACATATTTTATGCATTGTATAGGATGATTATGAGAGAAGACTCTTAGCTAAACACGGTGATACAGATAAGCTTGTGATGAGTTAGATGATCCAAATTTGGAGACATGGCAGGAAACTGTTGGAGGCGTCAAAAAAGGTAGACTTGTTGGTCGACCAGGGGAAAAATAGAGTTCTCGTCGTGGTTCATATTGTCCATCTTTAGTTGCAGATGAGAGTTACATTAAATTAAAGAAAATGGAAAGCTACATGACTTATCTTCATCAATATGCAAAGAATATGGCCGAAACACTCACTTGATCCTCCTATAGACCCAAATGATTTGTTTGCTTCATCAAATGCATCAACTGATATTCCAACGAATAACTCAATCACGCATACTGAGAATGACAACGAAGATGATGACGACTGTCACGAGGACTCCATGGAGTATTCAGGATGATTTAGCTTTTCTTTACTTATCTATTTTATTAGTTTAGGGTTCTTTGATAGATGTTGGGTTTGTTAATTGTTTGATGAACTTATGACATGTAGCTACCTATTTAAGTAGTTGGTTATAAATTTATTTTTAATTAAATTGATCAGATTTCTTCATTTTAATAAATTTGTATGATTTTATGTTTCAAATTTATTGTAATTTATGGCATTTATAGATTTGAAATATAAAATTGGCAATTAAATATATTTTAATATAGGAATTTTGTGATGGCTTTACTATCACCAAAACGTATAAAAAGGTTATAATTGTGATTGCTTTAGCCATCATAAGAAACTTGTGTACCTGACTACTTTGGTCATCATAAAAACCTTAACAATTATGTGATAGTCGTGGCCATCACAAAAGGATGTGATTGCTTTGGCCATCACAAATAATTGGAGATTGTTTTGGCCATCACAAAAAGATGTGATTGCTTCGGCCATCACATATAAATGGTGATTATTTTGATCATCACAAAAAGATGTTATTGCTTCGGCCATCACATATAATTGGTGATTGTTTTGACCATCACAAAAAGATGTGATTGCATAGGCCATCACAAATAACTATGTGCGCTAATGTGACTGATTTAGTCATCACAAAAGGATTGAATGTTTTGGTGATTGCCAAAACCATCACATAAAATCTTTCATGATGGGCGTATACAAGACGGCCATCGTGATGCTTAAAACCATCACATAAACCTTTCGTTATGGTTTTTTTAGTTTTTGTGATGGATTTTTGCCATCACAAATGACCATTTTTTTAGCACGTAGCCAAAATACTACGACATTCTGATATGTCTAGGTCATAGAATGACCTTCAAATAGTTTACTCCCATAAATAATCAATTAAATTCAATTTAATCCACATAATCAAATAAAAATTTAATTCTCAAAAATCTAATTTTTCTGGGGCGTTACAACCTTCAGGTTGCAAAGAGAGGTAGATTACTGGTGGAAATCCGTAAAGCGTACTCAGTTTGCTGCACTGAAGATGTCTTAGGAGAAGTTCCAAGAATTGTTCAACGACAAGTACTTTTCAGAAAGTATTCGTCACATGAAGGAAGTGAAGTTTATCAAACTGGAGCAGAACAATGTGACTGTGTCGCAATACGAAGCCAAGTTTGCGGAGTTATCTCGGTTTGCATCCCACTTGGTAGATAATGAAGAGCGAATGACGCGAATATTTCTGAGAGGTTTGAAACCCAAAATACGTCAATACCTCATTTCTCACAAATTGTGTTTGTATTCAGATGTAGTGAATAGGGCTCAGTTATTAGAGCGAGATTATGAGTCAGCTCAACCAAAAGAGAACGACCAACAACACGATAATAATCGTACCGGTGGCAACGACCATCAGAACAATGATAACTATCGTGGAGGAAATTATCATGCCAGAAATGGTAACCACTTCGGTGGTAATCATGGCCAAGATAATAGAAGAAATGATTCAAGTGGAAATTTCAAGAAGAGAAGATTTAACGATGACGCAAAGACGTCGGCAGCAGCACCAGCACCAGCAACAAATTCTAGGGGAGGAGAACGACCGCCAGTTAGATACTACAGATGCGGAGAGGAGGGACATATAAGTCCAAACTATCCATAGCCTTCTAAGGTATATTTTAGTTGTGGAAAATACGGTCACATATGTAAGACCCCAACTTATTAATGAATAAAATCAAATTTTCTCTAAATATTATTGTGAATAATAAGGGGCTAATTTGATATAATACTTTGGTTATGGGTGAAATGTGTAAATTTTGCAAAATACGCAAGTGGTTATAAAATATTCATTTTGTCGGGGAATATTCGTTTGGTCGTGGAATATTCTTGCTGTCGGGGAATATTCGTACGACGGCGCAGCCTTGTGTGGGCCCCATAACGGAAAGCGATTGGATGAAGAAAATGACAAGTATAAGTTATTTATAAATAACGGCGTAGTTGTTACCGTTAATACTGTTGGAATACCCGGTGATTAAAATACAGTAGCACACGGTATTGCACCAATTATTAATTCTTACGTAAGAAGGCACTACTCAATAATTGTTACAGTAGTTATTGTTCAATATTTTATTTTATTGATTCAATAATTGTTGCATTGATATTTTATATTATTGTTGTTTCAATAATTGTTGCTGCACAGTATTTTCCATTATCAGATCAATAATTCATATTATTTGAATAATATTATTATATAACATTATTGGCAATGTCTAGAAAGTTCTGTCTAAGGAGAGGTTTGGTCATCTAATTGCGCGCCAGTAAGGAGAAATCCTTATTGGAAAGCCCCCTCTTTCCTGGGAACGGCCTGGTTGTCATAAATGTGATTCTGTAATATTATTTGTGAATAATTAATTATTGATTCATATGATAAGGAAATATTTATTTTATGTGGATATAAATGAGGGATATATTTTTGTGGTTAAAAATGAAGGAGTTAATGTTGAGGTGTTTTATCAGTATTTTTATCGGAATGGAGGTATTAAAAATCAAATCAGGGTTTTTGAGAAATATTACGGGTGTTATAATTTTTAATCCGACCGTTGGATCGTGGTAATTTTTGGATATGTTATACATATATAAGTTGAGTATATGTCCACAAATTTTGAACCGTTAAAAATGAACGTATGATTTATTATGAATTTTACGAGATGACTGGTTTAGAAATTGTTGAATTTTCGGAGTTTATCATTTTGATGGAAAATTCTAGAATTGGTGGGCCCCACTTGTGGTTGGTGAAGAAATGTGCTGAATTATATTTCAAATGTGGTGGGTGGGAATAGTAGCAGGTAAAGCCATCAGGTTGCAGGTCAAACCTACTAAAATTTTCCTATAAATAGAGGGCTAAGTTAGAATTGAAAATCACACCAGAAACAAATTTTCTCTCTTTCTCTCTCTAGATTATTGAGAGTATTTTGTGAGTATTTAGATACTTTGAGAGTTTCTATTCATCAGAGCAAGTTTCTTTCAGCCTTATACCGGTATTCCGACCAGAAGTACTGATATCTTGAGGTAAGGGATATTATTTTCTTCTTAAATGATATTATTTTCTTCAATATCATTATGCTAAAATATTGATATGAGTTTTTATCAAATTTGGAACTTTTTGTGTCGGGGTTACTATTCATGTATACGGCACTATTCACGTATACGGCACTATTCACGAATACGGCACTATTCACCGAAAAATAAAATTTTTCCTTTTTGTCCAAGATGTCTATTATGGTTACTATCTTTGATTGTATCCATGTTTTGATCTTTATTTTTGAATTCTGCTTCACAATTGATTATTATTAAGTATTATTGATCTTGGATAAACTGTTATACGAATCCCTACTATTTGTCCTTCTGTCTCATTGGATTCGTTCTCTTTAAGATATTTTTCATCATCCTCAGTCCTAAATGATGATATTAATGAATATCTTTGGCCTGTAGTGTAAAGATGTATGATTACTTGATGAATATCTTTGGCCTGTAGTGCAAAGATGAACAGGTGTTGAGATGAACATGACTGACAGGTGATACAAATGAATATCTTTGGCCTGTAGTGCAAAGATGAATATTTGGATAAAGATGATTATTAATTGATGTTACAGGGATAAAATATTGATGATGGACTTTTAAATCTTAGAAGATAGTAGAATTCTTTCTCTACTTGACTCTTCTAATGGTTTGTTGTTTCCGCTGCAGTTGTTGATCTAAAACTTGTTGTCGATTATATTCTATCAGATTTTTCCCTGTTGAAGACTAACGATAATTTGTTTGTATATTATCTTAGTCATAATATTCTTTACTGGGCTAGTTGAGCTCACCCTTTTCCTTTTTGTTCCATTTTTCTTCTCAGGAGGTGAGAACATAGCAGGATCTAGTCGGGGTATGGAGTGATGGTTCTAGAAAGATATTTTAGTAGTCCTCACTATTTCTGTAAAATAATGTTTGAATAATTGTAATGAGGATTTATTTGAGTGTGAATATTGTCTAGAAGACAATATTTGTATTTAAACTCATAGTATGTGTTGTCGTATTTTGCACGATATTTGTATTATTGAAGTTGTAGTTTGCTTTCTGTACCATGTATTTGGCGACTCAGAATGGGTGTTGTATACCTATTTTGGGGGCGTCACAACATAGCTTAATTTTGTCCTATAGCAAAATCAAGTCCAGCTGGGACGGTGTCACCAAAGGCGGATACGAACAAAACAAAGTCGGTAGTTTAATGGAGAGCATTTTTCGCGACGAGGACCCGAACGAAGTTATCACGGGTTAGTTAATCATAAATTCTTGCGAAGTCTATACCTTATTAGATACCGGTTCTACCCATTCTTTTATTTCTCCTGCGTGTGCTCAACGTTTAAACTTTACCCCTAATAAATTAGACTTTGACTTATCTGTTGAAACTCCGTTAGGAGAAACTTTCGTTACATCCACAGTTTATAAATCTTACTTGATTCAAGTTGGGACCATCACATTACCTGTCGATCTTATTTCTTTGAAAATACTTGCATTTGATGTGATTTTAGGGATTGATTAGTTAACTACTCATCATGCCAAAATTGATTGTTTTCGTAAGGTTGTTAGTTTTCATATTCCTAACCAACCTGTTATACGAATTCAAGCAACCAAACCACTAAAGTCAATCACTATCATATGAAGCCATAAAGCCATTTGTTTATTAAAAAATGGATGTCAAGCTTTCTTAGCCCATGTCATGGACTTGAACAAAAATACGTCAAATTTGAATAATATTTCTGTTGTTAATGAATTTCCTGACGTATTTTCTGAATAACTTCATGGCCTAACCCCAGAGCGTGATATTAAATTTTGTATAGACTTTGAACCCGGTACAAAACCTATTTCCAAAACCCCATATCGAATGGCTCCTATTGAACTTCAGGAGTAAAAAACCCAACTATAGAAGTTGGTACTCGAGACTCTCGGTGGTGACTTCCTTTGTGGATTGCACCAAAGCCAGACTCTCTGTAGGGGACGCCATATTCGTGCGGTGGTAAATTGATATGTGTCATTGTGACGTGCTATCTAAGATTGGGATATGAGTCACAGTTGAGAGCAACCTAAGTCAGTAATCGAAATACGTAGCTTTCTAGGCTTAGCTGGTTATTATCGAAGATTCGTGGAAGGATTTTCTCGAATCGCTACTCCATTAACTCAGCTGACTTGGAAAGATACAAAATTCGTATGGAGCAAGGAATACGAGATGAGTTTCCAAGAGCTCAAGAGAAGACTCATTTCGGCACCTATTCTGACAATACCATCTGGTTCGGATGGATTTGTTATCTACAGCGATGCTTTAGGTAAAAGGTTAGGATGTGTTCTCATGCAACATGGAAAAGTCATAGTCAATGCCTCACGACAACTCAAAGAATATGAGAGAAATTATCCTACTCATGATCTGGAGTTGGCAGCAGTCGTTTTCGTGTTGAAGATCTGGAGACACTACCTGTATGGGAAGAAAGTGGAGATCTATACAGATCATAAAAGCCTCAAATATTTCTTCACCCAAAAGGAGCTCAACATACGGCAATGACGTTGGCTCGAGCTGTTGAAAGATTACGACCATACCATTGAATATCATCCTAGAAAAGCAAACGTGGTAGCTGATGCATTGAGTAGAAGATCGTATGCAGGTACGAGTGCGATGTTGTTAACACAAAGACCCATTTTGTACGACTTACAAAGAATGAAGATAGAGTTAAAGGCTCCAAGTACCCACGTGATGATATTAAATATACGAGTAGAACCGACCTTAATCGATAAATTTAAAGCTGCTCAAGCTACAGACTTAGAGTATGTAAGAAGTCGTTATTCCAAAAGTGAGAATCGACAATGTGAGGAAAGCTTAAACCTTCGATTTATTGGTCCATTTGAAATCCTCGATCGAGTAGGAACTGTGGCCTATAGACTCGCTTTATCGCCAAGTATGTCGCGTGTTCATAATATTTTTTACGTATCGATGTTACGTAAATATGTGGACGGCCCAAACCACATTATTGAGTTAGAACCAGACGAGATAGTCAAAGATTTAACGTATGAGGAGGTACCTGTCAAGATCTTGGATGAGTATGTCCTACGCACAAAGGTTATACCACAAGTTAAAGTTTTGTGGAAGAATCATGCTATTGAGGAAATGACCTGGGAGTTGGAATCGAAAATGAAAGCAAGGTACCCTCACCTTTTTGAAACACCAGGTAGGAACGTCAATTTCGAGGACGAAATTTTATAAGGAGAGGAGGTTGTAAGACCCCAACTTTTTATAAATAAAATTGAATTTCCTCTATTAATTATTTTAAAATAGTAAGGTGTTAATTTGATATAATGCTTTGGTTATGGGTAAAATGTACAAATTTTGCAAAATAAGCAAGTGATTATAAAATATTCATTGTTGTCGGGGAATATTCGTTTGGTCGTGGAATATTCTTGCTGTCGGGGAATATTCGTACGATGGCGCAGTCATTTGTGGGCCCCATAACAGAAAACGGTCGGATGAAGGAAATGACAAGTTTGAGTTTTTATAAATAATGGCGTAGTTGTTACCGTTAACACTTTTGGAATACCTGGTAGTTAGAATACAGTAATACGCGTGGTTGCACAGTAGCACACGGTATTGCACAATATTTTTGGATTATTGATTCTTACGTAAGAAGGCATTACTCAATAATTGTTACAGTAATTACTGTTCAATATTTTATTTTATTGATTCAATAATTGCTACGTTGATATTTTATATTATTGTTATGTCAATAATTATCACTGCACAGTATTTTCCATTATCAGATCAATAATTTATATTATTTGAATAATATTATTAGATAGCATTATTGGCAATGTCTAAGGAAGTTCTGTCTAGAAAAGGGGTTTGGTCATCTAATTATGCGCCAGTAAGGAGAAATCCTTATTGAAAAGCCCCCTCTTTCCTGGGAACGACTTGGTTGTCATAATTGTGATTTTGTAATATTATTTGTGAATAATTAATTATTGATTTATATAATAAAGAAATATTTATTTTTATGTGGATATAAATGAAGGAATTAATGCTGAGGTATTTTATCAGTATTTTGTCAGAATTGAGGTATTAAAAATCGTCTATATGTGGATTTCGGGCATTTTCTGATTAGAATTTGGAAAAACTTTCTTCTGCAAAGTTGTAGAAAATTAAATTTCTTATGAAAAAGGACATAAAATTCGTATTTTTCTAATAAAAGGGCTATTTATTATGAATTATTGAAGTTGCTGATTATTGTTTAAATTTAAAATATTTTAAAAATTTTCTAGAATGGGTGGGCCCCACTTTTGGTTGGTGAGAAATGTGTTGAAATTTTATTTCAAAAGTGGCGGGCGTGAATAGTGGCAGGTAAAGCCATCAGGTAGCAGGTTAGTCTGCTTTGGCATTCTAACATTTTCCTATAAATATGGTGATTAGTTAGAATTGAAAATCACACCAGAATCATAAGCTTTCTCTCTCTATATTATCGAGCGTATTTTGTGAGTATTTAGATACTTTGAGGGTTGTTATTCAGTGCAAGTTCTCTTCAACCTTATACATGATATTTCAGCCGGAAGTACTGTTATTTTGAGGTAAAGGATGTTATTTTCTTCATAAATGATGTTTTTCTTTTAATATCATTATGCCGAAATATTGGTATGAATTTTATTGTGAAATTTCTACCTTTTCATATCGAGGTTACTATTCACGTATACGGCACTATTCATGAATACGGTACTATTCACGAGTATTATTCACGAAGTATGATTTTTCTTGTAGAATTTCTACCTTTTCGTGTCGGGGTTACTATTCACGTATACGGCACTATTCACGAATACGGCATTATTCACAGAAAAATTAAATATTCTTTTCTTTGTCCAAGTTGTCTATTATGATTACTATCTTTGATTGTATCCATGTTTTGATCTTCATTTTTGAAATTTTTCTCCACAATTGATTATTATGGAGTATTTTTAAACTTGGATAAACTAAAGTACGAATTCCTAATCTTTGATCTTTTATCTCGCTGAATTCATTTTTTTTAAGATATTTTTCATCATCCTCAGTCCTAAATGATGATATGACTGAATATCTTTGGCCTGTAGTGAAAAGATGAATGATTACCTGATAAATATCTTTGGCCTGTAGTGCAAAGATGAACAGGTGTTGAGATGAACATGACCAGCTAGTGATACAAATGAATATCTTTGACCCGTAATGCAAAGATGAATATTTGGTTCAAGATGTATATTGATTGATGTTACAGGGATAAAATATTGATGATGGACTTATAAATCATAGAAGATAGTAGACTTCATTCTCTACTTAACTCTTCTAATGAATTGTTATTTTCGTTGTGAATATTAATCTAAAACTTGTTGTCTATTATATTTTATCTGATTTGTTGAAGGCTAACGATAATTTTTTGTTCATTATCTTAGTCATAATATTCTTTACTAGGCTAGTTGAGCTCACCCTTTTCCTTTTTGTTCCATTTTTCTTCTAAGGAGGCAAGAATATAGCGGGATCTAATCGGGGTATGGAATGATGGTTCTAGTCAGTTGTTTTAGCAGTCCTCACTATTTTGTAAAATAGTGTATTAATAATTGTAATAAGGACTTATTTGAGTTTGAATACTGTCTAGATGACAATATTTATATTTGAACTCATAACATGTATGTTATCGTATTTTACACGATAATTGTAATAATGAAGTTGAAGTTATTGACTCATAATGGGTTGTATGAACCTATTTTGGGGGCGTCACATTTATAACAAGTTCTACAACCTTTTCATAATTCATAAGGTATTTTGTGAGTTTCTTATGAGGCACTTTGTTAAGAATATAATTGGCAGAAAGCAAAGCTTTCCCTCACAAATTCTTGGGATGCTCCAAAACTAGTTAACATAGCATTCAACATTTCTTTCAGTGTTCGGTTCTTGCATTCAGCAATACCATTAGATTGAGGTGAATAAGGAGTGGTAGTTTGGTGAATGATACCATGAGTAGAGCATAACTCTTTAAATGGTGATTCATATTCACCACCTCTATCGCTTCTTATAGCTTTAATCTTTTTGTTAAGTTGATTCTCAACTTTATTTTTATAATGTTGAAACATTTCTATAGCCTCATCTTTGCTTCTCAGTAAATATACATAACAATATCTTGTGCAATCATCAATAAAAGTAATGAAATTTTTTTCCCACCTCTTGTTTACACAAACTTTAAATCACATATATCAGTGTGAATTAAATCTAGAGGTTCAAACTTCCTTTCAACGGAATGAAAAGGTAATCTTGTCATTTTAGATTCCACACAAATTTCACATTTATGCTTTTAATTAATATCAAATCTAGGTAAGAACTCTAAATTAATTAATCTACGCATTGTATCATAATTAACATGTTCTAATCTAGCATGTCATATATTTGAAGATTCTAACAAGTAAGCAAAAGAATTAATTTTATTATTATCAATAGACGTTGGTACAACAGTTATTACATTCATCTTAAAGAGCCCATCAGACATATTGCCCTTTCCCACAAACATATCATTTTTGGTAAGTACAAATTTATCAGACACAAACACTAACTTGAAGCCATTCTTGCTAAGCAGTGACCCAGAAACTAGATTTTTTCGGATATCCGGCACATGAAGCATATCGTTGAGAGTCAGTTCTTTGCCAGATGTCATTTTCAGCATAATCTTTCCATGTCCTTGAACCTTTGAACTTGAGGAGTTTCCCATGATGACTTGCTCGTCATTTTCCACTGGTTTATAGGTAGAGAACATCCATTTATTGGAGCAAATGTGGCGAGTAGCGCCAGTATCCGCCCACTATTCTTTGGTGTTTCCTACCAAGTTACATTCAGATACAACCGTAGAAAGATTAATGTCTGAAACATCTTCAGAAAGTTTTCCAGTTCTGTCACATTTGCTTGAGCCTTTTGTTCTTTCTTGAAGTTCTTTGGCTTGCGACATTCATTTGATTTATGTCCTTGCTTGCCATAGTTGAAGCACTTGCCTTTGAATTTTTTCTTGGCTTTGAAAGTACCTTCGCATTCACGCTTCCTTTTGTTGTTATTGTTTGGCCCTTATTCTACCACATTAGCCTTTGCTTCAATGAAAATTTTCCCAATCTTCTTCTCAGATCCTCAATTGTCATCTTCAATCCTAAGTCGCACAATCAGTTCTTCGAGATTCATCTCTTTGCGTTTATGCTTAAGATAATTCTTGAAGTCTTTCCATAATGGTGGAAGTTTCTCAATCATTGCAGTAACTTAGAACGAGTCACTTAGTGACATTCCTTCAGAATGAATGTCATGTAGGATTACTTGTAATTCTTAAACTTGGGTCATGACTGCTTTAGAGTCTACCATCTTATAGTCAAGAAATCTACTGACTATGAATTTCTTCATGCCAGCATCTTTAGTTTTATATTTCTTGTCTAAAAATTCCCAAAGTCCCTTTGCAGTTTGAATTGTACAATATACATTATAAAGTGTTTTGTCCAATCCGCTCAATACATAATTTCTGTAAAGAAAATCAGCATGTTTCCATGCGTCAACTGCAGCCACTTTTTCCTTGTCAGTTTCTCCTTCAACAAGAGTAGGCCATTCCTCTTGAAGAAACCTTGCCAAGTTCAGAGTTGTGAGATAGAAGAGCATCTTTTGTTGCCAACGCTTGAAATCAATTCCATTGAACTTTTCAGGCTTTTCTCCATGAGACATACTCACAGCAGGGATGGTGCTAGTAGATGTCATTTCTGTTATACAAAGAAGGAAAAATAGAAACAAATTTCTGTTGTATAAAGCAAAAAATTTAACAGAATTATATGTATTAAAAATCAATCTAATTTCCAGAAATTCAAACAACAAATTCTGTTTTTACAGAAAATTTGGTTTATAGAACGATTTTCTGTTCAAATAAATAAACAGTAATTTTTTTAAAAAAAGAGATACAAATTACATAATGATATTAAATAAAACTATAATTACAGAAAAGATAAATTCGCTTCAAGATTGTTATTCTCTGTAAATATAGTAACATTTAATATACAATAACAAAGTTATTTAAATTTAGTAAGCAAATCAGATTTAGAAAGTAAAGTGTACCTACTTGAAAAAAAATCGAAATTTGGAAAAACAAAGACAAATAAATCCGAGTCCTTTGAATTCACAAAGTCTCCTTTGAAGCAAATTTATTCCCTCACTGGTGCTAAAGGTTTTTGAATAATTACTTCCCAAGATAATACGGATTTCCAACTTTTAATTAGTAGCACTTCGAAATTAAGAATTCTTCGAACACAATTTCTATGTTCTGTACCTGAACTTCTTATTTTTATGTTCTATGTTCTGTACGGGAAAGATAATAATGCACGGGTATGCAAAAAACTTAACCAGCCCAGCCCGCCCGACCCTGGCCCGAACTGTCAGTCGGTCGGCGGTGCACGCGTGAGTTTGAACCAAGCCTTAGCTAGGTCCTTTCCCTTCCACAAAAGTGGGGTGCCCCTTGGGGCCCTTCCCATTATACAAACATCCCATATATAAATTCTTCACCTTTTCCTCAAACTTTCTATGTGGGACAAGGCAAGTTACAACATTTTCAAGTACGTGATTTTGGAGTCAATTTTCTCATTCAATTCTTAA
The DNA here is from genome assembly GCA_016801055.1 of Panax notoginseng. Taxonomy (NCBI): domain Eukaryota; kingdom Viridiplantae; phylum Streptophyta; class Magnoliopsida; order Apiales; family Araliaceae; genus Panax; species Panax notoginseng. The sequence goes on along the minus strand of CM029013.1, from coordinate 91,100,392 downwards.
TGGATTTGAACAAATAAGTATACCACGTTATACTCCTCGTGGAAGAGAACACATTGGTGCATGGACCCGACATTTTTGGAGTGTGGGTCCCATATTAAATTGAGCCTCAAAATGCTCTAATATTTAGTTTTCAAACCCATTTCCAACAGATATTATATTTTTTATTAAACTATAATTGTGTTATTGAATTGGCCTCTGACTTTATTAGATATAAACATTCTGAAGTAAATTAAAGCATTACTTCATTTTGTGGTTTGTCATGACTGAGCTAACTCAATTGCATTAATGTTTATTATGTTCTTTTAATGGTTGTCTTCCTAAAAAAGTCAGAGTTTCCAAGTATATCCTTTCCTTCCTACGCAATTTAAAATTATTGAAGTTAAAATGACAATAGGAGGAAAGACATAACAAGAACAACTTTATTTAAGTGCCCAGATAGGTAAACAAGATAGAATGTAATATTATGTAAACAAAATGTAAATCATTTTATTGTGTCTTTAGGAGACAGAAAGACACAAAGACATATTTATAAACACAAAGACAGATTCATAGGGATTGACGAATGTTCATTTAACTAATGAAAAGTAAGTTATTGTTGGTACTTTTTATTGCTTTTTCATCCTTTCGTTATTGTTTTGCGAGTATTATATTAGAAATTTGTATATGTTTTGGGTTGTATCTTGGGTGCCTACAAATGGTCATATATGCATGCCCTCGTGCATATGGACAGTCTATATTATTTGGGAGAGGCACCAACAGCGACCGGCGAAAAGCAGCTTCAGTACACGCGTCGGCGGCTTCAGTACACGGTTTCAATTTTATCTCTCCCTTGCATTATCTCCAGCTTAAGGTAATTAGCCCTAAATTAATTTGGCCTAAATTATTGATATTGGGTAATAATGAATTAATGATTCATGTTGTTTTGAATATTCAGTGTATACCTTCAAATTTGCTAAACTCTGAATAAATTATCTAATTTGGTTCAATGCTCTAAATATATAATCTGTTTATATAGTGAACTGAAATGCATGTGGGTTTGCCTTATAATCTGATTTTTTTTGCTGCCATATATTTGGTTCAATTTGGTGATAACAATGTTATTTGTAGTGTTGTGTGGATTTGGTTGGTATAATTTGCAGTGTTCAATTTGTTGTGTGGATTTGTTAAAGACTAATAATTTGCAGTGTTCAATTTGGTTATAATTTGCAGTGTTCTCTTATTAATTGGTTGAATGTTATTTCCGACGGATTTTCCTACGGAATTTCTGTGGAACTTATAGATGCTAATAAATTAATACAAAATAAAATACTAGGAAAATTAAATAACACTAATAAATTTTATAATATAATATAATATAATACACTATAAAAAAAATTATTTAATAACATAAAATAAATTTAATAAACTATATAATTTAATATAATAAAAAATTTAAATAATAATAATAATAAATTAGATTAAAATAAATTTTATAATATAATACATAATAAAATTAAATTAAATTAAAAATAATAATAACTTAGAATACATTTAAATTAATTTAATAAATTTAACTTAATTTAATAAATAAAATAATTTTTTAAAATTATATAATATAATATAATAAAAATTAAATTAAATTAAATGAATTTAATTTAATAAAATAAAATAGATTTAGATTATTATTTAATATAATATAATATAAAATAAAAAAATAAATTTAATTTAGTTGAATCTAATAAAATATAATAATTTTAATTTAATAAATAAAATAATTTTTATAAATTATATATTATAATATAATAAAAAATAAAATAAAATAGATTTACATTATTATTTAATATAGTATAATAAAAAATAAAATAAAATTAACAAAATTTAATTTAATAAAATAAAATAGATTTACATTATTATTTAATATAATATAATAAAAAATTTAAAAAATAATAATCTTAAACTAAGTAACATTTGCTTAGTTTTCCATAACATTTAAAATATCCCGAATTAAACAAAATCAAAGCTAATAAATTAAATATACATAAATTAAAATAACATATATATATTTGAAATAAATTAACATAAAATAAAATAATAAACTAAGTAGAATTTGCTTAGTTTTCTACAATTAAAAGTAACTAAATAAGTTGTCTACATATTCAGTAAATAAAATAAAATACAATAAATTTAGTAGCATTTACTTAGTTCTCCATTGGTAAAATAAACTAAGTAGCATTTGCTTAGTTTGCCACAATTTTCAATAAACTCAATAATGTCATGTGTTAAATCTTCAATACACTCAATTGATCGTTCAATACACTCAATTCATATATCATTCCATTAACCAGTTAATATTTACTATAGGTAGGAGCTTAGAAACCCGTTTGACATTCACTCAGTAGGAGTGAATATCGAATAGTCCCCAATTTGGGACTGTTACTGGATGTTATGTCTCTCACTTAGGTCGGTGCCAATTCACAAGGTGCGTTTTTATAAACTTTTGAGGATTTTTCAGCTGGTGTCTCTACATGTTCTTCGAGTGCATACTTAGACTAAGTTGTCTTGGTCTATTTCGTGTATTTGGAGACCATGGGGAGGTGCTGCTGAAATTTTCTTAAAATATAAGAAAAGTGCTCAAGATTGGCACTAATGATGAGAGGCATCCAGGAACGAGATAGAAGCCTAATCCCTGTAGAGTGGAAATATATACTAGGTAAACTAAATACATGCATGGACCACATTCATGATTATTCTTAATCTAATTGGGTATTTTTTTCAATTTAAAATGTCAGCCGACGAGTTGGATGTACCGTAAGATTAAGATTGATGGGAGGGGATTAGTTGATGCGTACCATGATGGGGTGTCCAATTTTATGAACAAAGTAATAGAACATGTTGATGATCCGAACGAAAAGTTGAGATGCCCGTGTTTCAAGTGTAAGAACATGATATGGAAGACTGCCGATGAAGTTAAATTTGACTTATATTCACGTGGGTTTGTGGATTGGTATTCGGTATGGATTCATCACGGGGAATCAGCTGAGTTTAGAGAACGGACAGATAGTACTGTAGACCAATTAGTTCACGGGAGCCCCCGTGGGACCATCACACACGGGTGCTGGCTTAGACGATGCTTTGTTCCAGCGGGTTGTGGCTGCCTGCTCGGAGAGGTTTGAGACGGATCCGTTATTCCGTCGTCGGGACTTGCCCAGCCGTTCTCGCCTCCATCAGCTTGCGCAGGACATTGCAGCTGGTGCCACCGTCGAGAGTACGGGTATCCCTCCGGAGCAGTACGTCGCTCTACGCGACGAGATTGTTCGGATGGTGATTACCTTACTACTGGACGCGTTTGGGCCGTTGCTGAGTCAGCCCTCGACTACTTAGGTATACTATTCATAATATAATTCAAGTATATATTCTGCATGTTATATAATTTTCATTTAATTAGTTATCTTTAACTGTATTATATATATAGACTAATGAGTTACATTATATTGTCTCAACAGGGTGACGATCGGGCTGACGATGCTGAGCGATTGGACGACGACGGCCCGTGACATAGTTTTGTAGTTTTGTATATGATTTGTACATATTTACTTAGTTTTTATCTTAATGTCATGTAAATTTTAATAGTTTAGCTGATTTTCGACGTATTGTAGATTTTATTTATCATTACTTTAGTTTGACATATTTGCGTTAGTTTATATGCATATTTGGTATACTTAAGTTGATTAGAACTTTAGTTTAATGTCATATTCAAGTTGGCCTTGGTAATTAATATTCATGTTGGCCATTATTGTTGGCATTGGATTATATTTGTGTAATATGTGATGTTGAAAAAAAATAGGTTTACAAGTACAAAAAATGTGGGTATAAACCCTGGATATTGCCAAAACAGAAAAAATATTTCTAAAAAAAATGGCCTAAAGTCGACGGAATAAGGATATTCTCGACGGAATTTCGTCGAGATTAATCCCCACCTTTTTTTAATGGGATGCCACGTGGTAGGGTATCCTCGACTGTCTAACCTCGACGGATATAATTCAGTCGATAATAGATTAATCTCGACCGAATATTCCGTCGAGGTTAGTCAGTTGAGGATATATATCTCCGACTGAAATATCGACGGACTTAATTTCGACGCTCTTATATCCGACTGCATTTTCGACCGAATATTCCATCGGAATTAACATAACCTTGACAGATTATGCTTAATTCCGACGAAATATTCCGTCTGAAATTAGCCTTTTGTTGTAGTGTATGCAAAAAAATGATGTAGACTTGTACCAATGCATATACAGATCATGCATGATGCAATGATTCATATTCCACCCCTAGTAATTTATTGTCTTTAGGATGGTGCAGATGTCAGTTAAAATATATAGGATGACATAGGACCATACCTCATTCTAATTTAAGATCCACAACAATATATCATGGACACATTAAAATTCATTATAAAGAATAATTTCGTTGATACCATCGATAAATGTAATGTATGTGTCGCTAAATGTATATTGAAGAAAATTAGAGGATATGTGCAATAGAGAGAATCCTAATTCATTATTTCTGAATTAAGATCCCCTCCATTACACATATCTTCTAATTTCCTCTAATACACATTTAGCGACATAAATATTGCTCTTAGCAACACAATTGTTTGCGACGAATTTTATTGTGGCACTACTTGTTTGCGATGATTTTATTTGATCATTAAATGTAATATTTGTGTCGCTGAATGTGTATTGGGAAAATTTGAAAATAAATGTAATAAAAGATATCATAATTCATTATATCTAAAGTTGTTTTGGATAATTTTACAATTTCTCTTATTATATGAACGCGGACTTACCTTATTCTCATATAAGAAAGAAGCATGAAATATCAATTTTTATATATATAATATGAGATTCGGTTACTATGAAGTTAATTTCATAATAAGTTGGTCAATTGACCAATATAGTGCTAACACGCAAAGAAATATCATATCTTAAACTATAAATCGATACTCTATTGTTCAATTAATCAAAATTAATAACTTCCTATATTATGTTACTTTTATGTTAGTTTCCTACACAAACCCATGCAAATAAGAAAATCAACATGATGCAAAGCAGTATAGAGCAAATCACACACAAAATGAGTGTAATTAATATGCCGCCTGAGACCCCAGTAAAAAAATCACCGAAAAGTTAGAAGATATCCCCCACACGTTTTCAAAGCTTTGAACAGCTCCAATATAAACACGTACACACACAAAGAAGCAAATAATAGGACCTTCTTTTTTTATTATAATTTATGTGTATTACAGTGTATATAGATATATTCTTTTCATCACAGAAAAAAAAATGCAAGACTTTTTGACAAATTATTGCATAATAGTACGGCAGCTACTTAAAATAATCCCGTGCTTAGTTCGCCGCCATTCACAAACAAGTTGCTATAACTAATTAAAAAGTCAAGCCCCTTTTTTGACCTTCTGTTCACGTATACATACCAAGTACAAATAAGTTAATTTATTTACTTCAATCTTTTACAAAGGGATACTAATTATATTTCAAAGCACTTTTTTACCTTGTTAGGTATGATGAAAAGGTTAACAGCTTGGCTATAAATAGAGAGGCAGACATAAGCTTAAGAGCACAACCAAAAAGACACTTCTATTTGTAGTAGTAAAGATGGGAAGCCACTTGATGGTCTCTCTTATTCCCACTCTTCTAGTGGTATTAGTGTCTCTCAACTTGCCATCAGAAACCATTGCAGGCTACTCTTACTCTTCACCTCCACCTCCTAAGAAATCTCCTCCACCACCTCCTCCTCCACCACCTCCTCCTCGTTACAAATACAAGTCACCACCGCCACCACCCCCAATTTACAAATCTCCACCACCACCAGTTTACAAGTACAAGTCCCCACCACCTCCGGTACCACCTGTTTATAAATACAAGTCTCCACCACCACCTCCTCCAGTTTACAAATCTCCACCACCACCAGTTTATAAGTATAAGTCTCCTCCACCACCACCTCCTCCAGTTTACAAGTCTCCACCCCCTCCAGTTTACAAGTCCCCCCCGCCACCAGTGTATAAATACAAGTCTCCACCACCTCCCCCTCCAGTTTACAAGTCTCCACCACCACCACCACCAGTGTACAAGTACAAGTCTCCACCACCTCCCCCTCCAGTTTACACTAAGTCTCCACCCCCACCAGTCTACAAATACAACTCTCCTCCGCCCCCTCCTCCAGTTTACAAGTCCCCACCGCCACCTCCACCAGTTTACAAGTCCCCACCCCCACCGGTCTACAAATACAAGTCTCCACCACCTCCTCCTCCAGTTTATAAGTCACCACCGCCACCTGTTTACAAGTCACCACCACCACCCAAACATTATTATTACAGTTCACCACCTCCTCCTCCAGTTTATAAGTCACCACCGCCACCTGTTTACAAGTCACCACCACCACCCAAACATTATTATTACAGTTCACCTCCTCCTCCTCATCACTACTAAGGAATGGCTTATTACTGAAGTTCTCGATCAGGTACTCACTGAAGCAGTCGTCGCTCAAATTAAGCGGGCTACTCCCCGAAGCTGAGCATCTTCTATTCACACGGCTTTCTATAGTAGCCGACATTCAAAATGCACCATTTTTCCATAGCTCACTTATATTCATGTGAAAATAGTTTAACTAACTCACTCATATCATTTAACAATTCATGGATCAAACCCTCTAATAAATGTCTTAGTTAATTAATACTATTTATTTTGGGTAATTATAATTAACAAAATTATTACTAAAAGTAGTCAATGCCATATTCTTGCAGGAAAGCAGAAATTGACTTTGGAGAGAGAGGATGAAATCAAGCTAAAGATGAAGAAGAATAATGGCAAGCCTAGAAGATGCTTCTTGTGTTTAGTCATTTGCTTGTGGTTTTAAAACAACAAGTACTATGGCTATACGTGTTTTTATTTTTTTTTACTTTTGGTTGTTAAAATGTATGTTTTTAACCTCTAGATATAGAGGTTATATATGCTCATCAAATCAATAAAGTTATATAGCTTAATTTTCCCAACTATGCGACATGATAATATCACTCCTTTTTAAATTGATTATACTAATAATGAAGTTTTTGTTAAATATAACTATAAATTTATATAGATATCAAATAGTGATGTATATAAATACATAAAATACGAGAAAATAAATATATGATGTATTGAGTTTTAATAGCAGGTTTTGATCTGATGTCAAGTTGTAAAATTGTTTAGGCTTTTTACTTTAAATTTATGATGTATTTTTTTTTTTGGCTAAATAAATCTATGATGTATTGAGTTTTTTTGGGGCCTTATTCATAACTTTTGGATTTACCAGTCATAAAATTTTAGGTTTTAATAAAAAATTCTTTTTGCCAATAAAAAAAAGATAGGAGCAAATAAAAAATAGACATATACATCGTTATTTTATCTTATCATTTAAATTTTCACATTAATAGTAATTCAATATCGTCATGAAATTTTGTCATCAAACAAGTCATTCCCCTTAATAGTGATAGTGTATGTATATGCATATGAGAGACAAAGATCCGCTTAGGGTGAAGTTGACACCAACTTTAACTTCATATAAGATTTTATTAAATTGGATATAAAAAATGTTGCATTAACTATTGTAATAAAACACTATAAAACTTATCAATATATATTTTTATACTAAATGCAATAATAAATTATAGAAATTACTGAACCAATTTCAGGATCCGAAAGAGAACATACATGTTCGGCCAATTCAGGCATACTTTTATCGGATATTATAACTTCTCTGTAAGCATAAATACGCGTATATTTATGAATTTTAAATCTAGGCATAGACCCTATAGTTGACTGAACGGTTTAAGTACTTTGTGACGTGGAGACCGTGCATGCATGCACGGCTGAAAATTAAAATCTGGTCAATCATCCGAATGTTTTTCTAGCAATCTATATCTATATATTTATATACATATCCGGATTTTAAGTCCACCGCTTATTCAACTCACCCGAGCTCACTTCCTTTAATGACGGACCCGACGATAGTTCGGTCATACAATCGTCGGCTATACTTTTAGCGACGGACAACATATAGCGTCGTTAAAAGTATAGACGACGGTTATATGACCGAACAGTCGTCGGGTCCGTCGCTAAAGGAGATGAGCTCGGGTGAGTTAGATAAGAGGTGAGCATAAGATCCGGACTATATATATATATATATATATATATATATATATATATATATATATATATAAAGGAGAGCAGAGATAAATGTCCCATCTGCTCCACGTCATCAGCTCTCTCTCATTCCTCTTTATTCAAATTTTAAACCATTCCTCTTTATTCAAATTGTAAACCTTCTATCTCTCTCTCTCTCTTCTTACACTCACAGAGCCCAGCCAACTCGATCCCCAAAACAACTCGATCTCTCTCACGGAGCTTGAAAAACGCAAAAGTAGAAGAAGTTGAAGACAGAGAAACACGAAGCAGTTCTCCTCTTGGCTCTCCTCTTCACCTTAGGTCGTGGTGATCGACTTTCCTACGACTTCCTTATCTTGGTATTTCGATATCCACCCACCAGCCCACGGACTTCCTTATCTTGGTATTTCTTCCTCGGCACCTTATCTTGGATTTTCTTCAATTTCAGTTTGCTTTCTTACAAAATAGTGACGCTTAGTGTTTTGGGTACCCACTAAATCTTGAAACGTAAAGTATAATCCTAGGGCTTTTTTTGTTCTGGCTTTTGATGGTTCAAATTGATAAGGTACCCCTTTTTTTATTTTTATTTTGAAAATTCCGCCTCATTTGATTTTCCCGATTCAGCCGCCTAGGCGGCAGACTTTCAGCACGCTTCGACCCTAATATGTTTTGGTATTAACTGTAAAAGAGTGTGATATGTGTAACCTGTATAGCTATAATGTTCTTACCAGATAATTACTTTTGAAGATGATTATCTTTCAAATAGTTATATTTTGTGATCTTGTGACGACTCACATTGGGGATAAGCACACTTCTCATTCTGCAGGTTGTAATTCGGGTTCGATTCCCAGATAATCACACATTAAAAGCCACATTAGAAGCCACATCTTCTCACAAAAGTGATTGCACGACCAGAACTCCCATTTTATATATGTAAGCATTACAAATATGAACATCTTATACAGAAAGGATCAAGAGCATAACTCTTAAATAGCATAATGCCTTAAATAGCATAATTTTATCAAAACGACGCCGTTTTATAGGGACGCGGTGGCATTTTTGTAAATACCATGTCACCGCGTATTTACAAAAATGCCACCGCGTACCTATAAAACGGCGTCGTTTTGACAAAATTCTGCTACTTAAGGCATTCTGCTATTTAAGAATTCTACTCTTGATCCTTCCTATATATATATATATATATATATATATATATATATATATATATAGCTTAGGTAAAGTTCCCAGCTAAAAAGAGATTCAGTAGCTTTAGGCAAATCTAATCTTTTAATTAAGAATACGAAGAATTCGTTTAGGAAAGGAAAGATTTAGTTGTAATCAAAACAAACTCAGTCCCAATTATTTTGGACATAAAGTAATTATTAGAGATAAGAGATAAAATAAGAGATTTTGTTGGAGAGATTAACTCTAACTAAATATTCCAAGGATTATTGAACATAGAATTAATATTTTAAAATATACTTTCCATAAATCATAAATCAGATTTTTATAAGATCACTTCATAAAATCATTCAAATGCATTTTTTGTTTATCTTTAAAAACTGGCAGAACCAAAGCAGACCCTATATCCCTAATCCAGGTAGTATGGTCCAAAGCAGCATGTGATTACTGGTACCATTCCAAAGAACACTGTAATCCAGAGAAGCTGCATGAGGCGAGGGGGGAATTTATTTTTCGTGAGAGTATCTTTGAGAAAAGTCCAGGACACGGAGTATACATTCCACCCAAATTTAGTTGTCCTTTTTCAATGTGTATTCTGCCAAATTTGTTGGCCCGCACTATTTTAATTAAATATATATAATATGAGACTAGTATATAATATAATAGGTCAACTTTATAATCATATCTAATATCATTTATAATATATCACAATTTTAATTCGGCAAAAAACTTAAACAATACCTATGTATAAAGTTAATATATATAGAGAGAGAAAAAAGTTGAATATTGATTGTAATTGTCAAATATTATTGATATAGAATTATATATACACTCCCTCTGTTTCAAATTATTAGATCATAATTGACTTTAAAAAGATAATTTGGGATATTTTCAAACTCAAAATGAAGATGATTTATTAAATTAAAAATTATGAAACAATAAATTTTACAATATGTAATACTTTTTAGATAGGAAAAAAGTTATTATTATTATTTTAAATAGTTTCAAGTTAAATGTCTACTTACTTTCAATATTCTATTTTTTACAATAATTTGTCTATAATACCCTTAGTATTAATTGTCATATTTTTATTTTCTATACATATTAATAGAGTATCACTAGTCATGTACAAAAAACTATGTAACTAAATGAGAATTTAAGTATGAACAATTGGGTAATTTTATCATCTTTTTTAATATGCGTAAAAAGTCAACCCGAATTTTTATCCTGAGACAGATGGAGAAATATTTACCATTGTATTGACTAAAAATAAAATAATCTGTTTTAATTTTGAATTTAAAAATATTTTAATAATTATCTTTTAAAGCGGAAATAGTATTATTTAGACCTAAATATGGATTAATATCCTGAACTTTTAATGTTTTTTCACTTTGGGGATTGTCTTCTCAATTTTTTCAATTAGGGAATTAAATTTTTAATTTTTTCCACTTTGGGGATTGTTTTCTCAATTTTTTCAATTAAGGGATTAAACTTTTAATTTTTTTCCACTTTGGGGATTGTCTTCTCAATTTTTTTCATTAGAGAATTAAACTTTTAAATTTTTCTTATTACGTCTAAATTGATATGCTACATCAGAAAATTGATGACTTGGTCGCGACACATGACAAAAAAAATATTTATTTATAATATTAAGTCTCATTTTAACATATATTCAATTAATATTTTATACCAAAAAAGATAAATATAAGACCATTTTAATTTTACTTTAAAACATTGTCATTAAATTTACTTTAAAAAATTAAATTTACCAAAAAAATAATAATTTACGTAAAGGGTAAAATTATCATTAAATTTACTTTAAAAAATTAATAATGGTTTTATATTAAAATTTTAATAATGATAATTTACTTTAAAATTAATAATGATCCTATATTTACCTGGTATAAAAAATTAATTAAATAAATATTAAAATGATACTCAATATTACACATAAATATTTTTTAGTCACATGTCGTTACCATGTTACCAAATTTTTGGTGTGGCACTATCAATTTAGAAGTAATTAAAAAATTTTAAAAGTCTAATCCACTAATTAAAAAAATTGAGGAGACAATCCCCAAAGTGAAAAAAAATAAAAGTTTAATCCCCTGATTGAAAAAATTGAGAAGACAATCTCTAAAGTGGAAAAGCATTAAACATTAAAAGTTCAGGGTATTAATTCATATTTAGACTTATTATTTAATATATTTTAGGGGGTGTTTGTTTGGAGTTAAATGGCTGAATCGGCCAGCCATTCAGTGCGTTTGTTTTGAATAAAAATCGTCTGAATGACTGAATTAGTCATATTTTTGAGTTATATGGTCAAGTGTAAGTTTTTGGGCTTAATGACTGTTGAACGGAGTATTTTATATTTAATTTTTTTTACAATATTAACTATTTATATCAAGTAATATTAAATAAATTTACAATAATTTTGATTTTTTGCATATGGGTAAAATAATAAAAATATGTTATTCATTCAAAATTCTGCTTCATTCAGACATTCAAAATTATTTCATTCAATTTTATCAAACAGTCCCTTAATTTGTTTTTAAATGTGTGCAAAACTTACTAGCAAGTAGGTTACAAATGGAGTTGGGCCTAGGATTGGACTTCTTTCTCTATTTTCCCTTCCTTTGGTGCAATGGAGTGCAAAATGCCCAAAGTACAAACAATATCTGGAAGCCCCTCACTACATATCTAGAATTGGACTTCTATGTGCTCTGTGATTTAAAGCTGCTCTTTAATGGTTTTAACTTACTCCCTCTCCCCGAAAAGATGGCTCAAGAACAAATTGTACATAAATTAAGGTTGACAACGAATAGAAGAGAATAGGGCTAGTATGGTGCGGTTTAAAGTTCAAACCGCACACGAAACCGCTTAGACGCGGTTTGACAAATCCAAAACAGCACATGAAACCGTTTGTGATTTGTACGGTGCGGTTTTGAACTCTGCAGTTTGATTTCATTTTATTCGGTTTCGGTTTGAAAACCAATTGAAATAACAAAACCGTAAAATAGTAAGCAGAATCATCCACGCAAACATATTACGCAGTTAAAACAATCATGGAGCTAATTTAACAAAATAATTTCAGGCATCAACAATTATATGGTTGATTAATACTATGTTATCACATTTGATTTAGTAAATACCAAGTCACTCTTGATTTACAAACATAATTGATATTGTTAATTTTTCATTCAATCATGCAATATCTATTTTCTAAAATAAAATGAGGAGAATATGTTATAGTAGAGAAATAATATATACTCATAGCAGATTTGAGAAAACATGATTAATTATTTGGTGCGATTTCGATTTTATACGTGCGATTTTGGCTAGTAACCAAATCGAAACCGCAAATTTAGTTTTTCAACTCACCTAAAATTACCACATACGCCGAAACCGCTGGTGTAATTTTTAGTACGTTTTCGATTCTAACTTAGTTATTTACTCAGCTCTAGAAGAGAATACAAATTTAATTGACTCTTGGATTTATAGAGAGATAATAAATTAATTTGAAGAATTCATATTGTGATGTGATTAATTTACTCTATGGATAATTTAATATGGGTAAGAGTAAATTAGTTAATACTCCCTCCGTCCCGGATAAAAATCTTGATCGACTTTTTGCACATAATAAAAAAGAAGATAAAATAACAAAATTATCCATATTTAAATTCTCATTTAATTGCATAATTTTCTGCATATTACCAATGATGCTCCATAAATATGTATAGAGAATAAAAATATAACAAATAATAAAGTTATTATAGGCAAATTATTGTAAAAAAATAAACCATTTAAGGTAAGTAATTTAACTTGAAACTACCTGAAATAATAATAAAGACTTTTATCATGGGACAGAGTATACAATTTTATTTAGTTAACTTGTATACTTTAGACATGCTTCTGAGCCAAAAAAATTTGTCAATTTAACCATCTTTTTTGGGGCAGAGGGAGTGTTTAGCCAGTATTTCATAACGCCCTTCAGGCTTCAGCCTAAATTTGAACCCCCAAATTGGTTGGATATTTGCCATCTTCAAATATAAAAAAGCAAGGAGAAACAGATTTTTTCTTAAAGCATTTGTTTTCTTTTCTCTTAATAACATATCAACACGAACATAGTATAAATATCATTAAATTTCATCACATGAAGCAAAAAATACAAAACATATACTAAAACAAGAGATATTGAAGATTTTAACACCTTAACCGCCCGCAAAACAAAGGTTAAAAGTAAAGAAAGAAAAAAAAAATAGTTGATGATAATAATAATTAAACACGAAACACAAAAAACTGCTTAAAAATAAGAGAGAATCTAAGAGGGAATGCAGGCATCCATTCCAAAACTGAGTTGAAACTGTATTTTGGGTCATTTTAATAACCTCATTTCAAACAAATGAAAAAAAAAAGGCACAATAACATATCAAAACTGACGAGGAAATTCAACTTGAACAAATATTTTCAGAAGATAGTGTCCATGAGAGAGCATATCAAAACTGCATTTCATTGCCTTTTCACAAGAAGACCTGCATCTCATTGACTAAAACAGAATTGTACAACAACACTGAGCAAGTAACTTTTGAACTCTCTGGGAAATATAACAACAGTACTGTAACACAAGTTATGATTCTATCTTTTCTGAGCCGATGTATGGGTGTGCTTTTGCGTATTACTCTTTTCCTCAAACTTTCTAATTAGACCTCTATAACTATATGAAAAGACGAGGGAGGGAAGGAAAGAACAAAGGAGAGATGTGGTTCTACCCTATTAGTATGTAAAGTTGCTGTTCCAGATATTATGAAACTGAAAAATTCAGCTACCATTAGATGCTTCCGAAGAGTCCTGCAAGATGTAAATATCCCAATTCAGCATACAAAATCTAAATAGTTTCTAAGGAAGAATACAATATATTTACATATAGACACAGAGATGTATAAAGTACAACCTGAACTTCCTGAAGGATCTTTTCAAGTTCAATTCTTATATCAGAAAATGAAGGTCGGTTGCTTGGAATAGCTTCCCAACATCTCTGCATCAAGTCCAACAGCTTTGGATGTGCATCTTTGGGAAGATCTGGCCGAAGACCCTAGCATAATAAACATAAATAAAGCAAATGAAAGGATCAACTTGCAATTAGAAAATTAACAAGCCAACTAAGAGAGAATATTCACTAAATGAACACCCTAGAAAGCCAGAAGATGGAGCAAGAAGAATGGTGCAAGAATAATGAGAATCCAATTTTTGGATCACCATAATTTTGTTACTGTATCCAGAACAGCTATATATATATATATATATATATATATATATATATATATATATATGCACGTACAACTATATATAAGTTTTTTGAGAAAATAGACTTTTTGGTCACTGTACTGGTGCCCAATTTTTATTGTGGTTACCGAATTTTTTTTTATTACAATTGCATATCTATACTCCAAAAAGACTTACCAAATGGTCATTACTTATGATTTCCGTCCAAAAAACGGGCGGAAGTGCTGAGTAGACTAACATTTGCCATGTGGTTGATGAGGAGGCACGTAGGCTCCACTCCTATGTGGATCTAGAGGGAAATGTCCCTCTCCTTGCACCGATTAATCAGTTTTTCTCTTAATTTAATTACTCGAACCACAGTTGAGAGCAAAAATTTCTAGGCCAAGTTCTGAGAGATTTCGTCTGATAGAGTTGTGCGATTTCTCAGAGATTAGCGAGATCGGTTGAAAAAAAACTTAATTCCTCTACAGGTAAGTCAATTCTACTCTCAATTTCTTCTCATCTCAATTTTAAAGTTTAAATAAAAGAGGGGTTTTGACACAGCGAAAGACAATAGAGAAAATAGAAACAATCACAAGAATTGAATCTATGTACTTTGTAATCACAGGAATTCACATAGTAAGGGATAAATTGACTAAAAAGTAAGGGATAAATTGACTAAATAGCCAACGATTTCATAAACCAAAATAATAATAATGAGAATTGTTCCTAATTACACGAGCCTTGCACCATATTTATACTATTAAAAGGAATCCTAATTCTAAAAGGAAATAACAAATTGATTTGAAATCAAAATCTACCTAAAAAGCTTCCTAATTACAATAAAATTGAAAAACTTCCTAAAATTACTAAATAATAATTAAAACTACTTGACTACTAGTTAATAAATAAAAATACATCAAATATTTAAATTGTCCATAAATACCAAAACATAAATTATATCGAATCTTGGCAAATAACTTTTCCAATGTCATTCCCCTTTTCTTGGAGAAAATTCGACATCACCATGTATTCACAATGTTGTTTCTCAAAGAAAAATTTTAGAAATAATTTTGAAGTAATCAAAGCCTTCGTATTAACCTACACTTACAACAATTGATTAGGAACGATGAAATCAAAATTTTCCAAGTTGTCAAACATAGGATTTTGAACAATCTCATGATCAATCTCAATTTTTACGATATTCATATCCTTATGTCGCGATAACTCCAAATCATGAGCATCCTCAATCACTAAACTTGATTCCTCTTTAACTACAATCTCTTCCTCAACTTTCTCCTTCGTGTCTTCCATACTCTCTATAATAACGGATAAATCACACGGAACGGATAAATCACACATTCTATTAGAAATATGATTAATGGCAGTACAACTTTCTTGGGTATTTTTCCTGTAGGGTATAATATTCTTGCAACACCTTATAACTTCATTAAAAAAAATATCATTTTGACGCACTTCTCTAGCTCTTCTTTTCTCAACTTGATACTGATGTTTCAATCCAGCAAGTCTATAATGTGCTTCTTCTAATTCCTCCAAGAGGTCGTCATATTGGGGTAACAAGTTTTTACGATGACAAACATAAATCTCAGAATCGAACCAATCACATTCACTCTTAAGAAAGTCAATATAATCACATACTTGTTCAATCTGTGCCATTGTAACTTTAGACATTTTCGATACACAGATCTGGATTGATTCTTTGTCCACTCGTTCATGTCCATGCCCCGACCCTGCCGAACCTTTTGTTTAGCCTGTTGAGTGCCACTGCTACATCGCCAGAATTAACATTCAGCCAATTGAGTCTACCGATTAAGGTCCCAATTGTGGCATCTAGATTATGCAACACAGTCCAGATAGCCGCCATCCCCTCGTCGTTACAAGGAGGTGGGCCATCTTGCAAATGTTAAGCCGCCATTAATTCACAGGTTTGAATCCTCACTCTGATACCAACTGACACAGCGAAAGACAGTAGAGAGAATAGAAACAATCACATGAATTGAATCTATGTACTTTGCAATCACAAGAATTCACAAAGTAAGGGATAAATTGACTAAATAGCCAAGGATTTCATAATCAGAATAATAATAATGAGAGCTGTTCTTAATTACATAAGCCTTGCACCATATTTATACTACTAAAAGGAATCCTAATCCTAAAAGGAAATAACAAATTGATTTGAAATCAAAATCTACCTAAAAAGCTTCCTAATTACAATAGAATTGAAAAACTTCCTAAAATTACTAAATAATAATTAAAACTACCTAACTACTAATTAATAAATAAAAATACATCAAATATTTAAATTGTACATAAATACAAAAATATAAATTATATCAAATCTTGACAGATAACTTTCCCATGTCAGGTTTTTAAATTTTAAAAATTTCATTGAATGAAATTGGGTCAAATTGCCTCGAATCCATGTTTTTTACTCAATTTGTGGTCCCGATGGTCCTCTGTTGTTTTCTTGTACATAATTTAGATGGTTAAATTATTTGATGGTGGCCCTTGGTTTGTCTGCTGATGGTGGCCCTTGTTTGTCTGACATGCGTATTAGGTTATATATAAAGAATTCTATTGTGGCCCTGTGTTGTCTCCCATTTTAGCTATTTTGTATGAAGTATTCTATGTCTTGTCTCCCATTCTATGCATATTTGGTTATTGCTTTGTCTGACATGCATATTAGTTTAAAGTTTAAAGTATTTATTTGTCTCTCATTCTATGTTTATGTTGTATTTTGTATAAAGTTTAAAGTATTTATTTGTCATACGTTGGCAGTGTGTAGTCTCTTTTTAGTTATAATTCTTCATTTTTTTGTAAATTTATCACAGGATGTCTATGCTGCTATTGAATATACACTATGGTGGGAAGTTTAAGTTGCTGCTACTATACGAGTATGATGGTTGTTTTACAAAAACAACAAAAATGGATCTTGATTATCTTTGTCCACAATTATCATAAGGACTCTGTAGTTTACTATAAAGAAAATGGGCTTCCAATGGCACATGAACTTAGAAAATAGTATGATGACGAAAGTATTAGGGCAATGTAGGCAACCTCCATAAGTAATGATTCTATTGATTTATATGTTGATCATGGGGATAATATTCCAGAGTATAATGTAGAGGGTAATATTGATGGGGCTAATAATGAAGGGGCTAATGGGAATAATAATGTAGGGGCTGATGATGAAAGGGATTTAGCTTTGTCATCTGATGACAGTGATGGGTTAAGTACTGATGAGTATATTGAGGCTAGAAAGAAGTCGAGGGAATATAAAAGAGAAGTGAAAAAGAATGGGGAGACTAATGCATTAGAAGATTCATATGATTTAAATGAGAGTGAAAATGAGATGGGGAATGAGAGTGGACATGACGATGAAAATGCTGAAAATGCTCACCAACCTCCAAATGAATAAGAAGAAATAGACCTCCAAATGAACGAAAAGATGAAATTGTTCAAAACAGTGAAGAAGATGATGATTATAATGGGAATGATGACAATGAAGGCAATGGTGGGCAGTGGGAAAGTGAAGATAAGGATAGTGACAAGCATTATTCACCAAATGAGGAGAGTAGTAAGGAGGAGCAAGAGGAGATGAGAGTGATAGTTAGGGATAGGAGGAGCAAGAGGAATGCAAACACCAAAACACAAAGAGAAAAATATTAACTTTACTGTTGTTCTGTAGTTCAGTTCTAATTTCTAAGGAGCAGATGAAAGAATTTGTTAGGAATTATGGGATTGGTAAGGGTAGGTCAATTAGATTCAAAATAAATGTTGGGAAGAGGTTTCAGGTTGTGTGTCAGTCTGGATGTCCATGGAAACGGGATTAGAAAGAAACCAGATTGGAAGTTAGTTGATATTTAAGATGAAATAGTCTGAAAATTAAAGGTAAATGTGTCTTTGACAAAGTGTCACATGGTAAGGGAAATGACCTTGAGAAATGTTGGGGAATTATCAAAAAAACATTATGAGAAGTGTGGGATAATGTGGCTCATTTGATAAAGAGCAATAAAAAAAACACAGTTGATATTAAGGTTAGAAAAGATAATCCATAAAATAAGCCTCAGTTTCAGAGGTTTTATGTATTCTTTGAAGAACTTAAGAGGGGATGGATTGAAGGGTGTACGCCTATCATAGGCTTAGATGGTTGTTTTTTGAAGACTGTGGTTGGGGAGTAGAGTGAAAACAGGGATAGTTGGGGATGGTTTCTGCAGTTGTTACTGGGAGACTTGGAAAGTAATGATGGAGTTGATTGGACCATTATAAGTGACCAATAAAAGGTACTTAATTCTCTTATTCTTGTTTGTTGTTGTAAATGAATTTTATTTAATTATAATTCTTATTTTGTTGTAAATGAATATTTTAAATGGGTTTGGTTCCAACAGTTAGGGAGATACTTTCTTATGCTGAGCACAGGAATTGTGCCAGACATATTTATGCAAATTGGAGGAAGAGATTCCCTACTAATGTAGTTCTCTACATTGTCTATCTTGGAATGTGTTTGGAAATGTGCTTCGCTCCACAGAGAGGGGTCTTGCTCAAGCAACTTGTCATGGGCTTCCTTTGACAGCCTTTTGATCTCATTCATAGCTTCTTTGAATGGCACAATATGGGTGGCCATAGATGCTTCCCAAAATGCAAACTTCAAGGCTTGAGTAGGGAATCTCTTCCTCCAGTTTGCATAAATATGTCTGGAACAATTCTTGTGCTCAGCATAAGGAAGTATCTCCCTAACTGCTGGAACCAAACCCTACAACCACAGAGAAAGAAAATAAAGTAATTAATGGAATAATATTCATTTACAACAAAATAAGAATTATAATTAAATAAAATTCATGTACAACAACAGACAAGAATAAGACAATTAAGTACCTTTTGTTGGTCACTTATAATGGTCCAACCAACTCCATCATTAACAGCAGACAACAGTTGCCCCCAACCACAGTCTTCAAAAAACAACCATCTAAGCCTATGATAGGCACACCCTTCAATCCATCCCCTCTTCAGTTCTTCAAAGCATACATAAAACCTCTGAAACTAAGGCTTATTTTCTTGATTGTCTCTTCTAACCTTAATATCAACTGTGTTTTTTTTATTGCTCTTTATCAAATGAGCCCCATAATACAACACTTTCTCATAATGTATTTTAATAATTCCCCAACATTTCTCAAAGCCATTTCCCTTACCAGTGATACTTTGTCAAAGACACATTCACCTTTAATTTTCTAGTTATTTCATCTTAAATATCAACCAACTTCCAATCTGGTTTCTTTCTAATCCTGTTTCCATAAAAGTTTGCAAGCCATTGAGTTTTGACACACTTGTTCCGTAGTGCCCTTATGCAAGTAAGATCATTATTAATTTTTTTAACTTGCAAAGTTTAAGAGCTTCCAATGGTGCTAATCCACATGTTCCATGGACATCCAGACTGACACACAACCTAAAACCTCTTCCCAGCATTTATTTTAAATCTAATTGACCTACCCTTACTAATCCCATAATTCCTAACAACTTCTTCCATCAGCTCTTTAGAACTTGAACTGCAGGCCAACAGTAAAGTTAATATTTTTCCTTTTTGTGTTAGGGTCATATGGTATAACTGCAAACTTAGGTTTTGCATTCCTCTTGCTCCTCCTATCCCTAACTATCATTTCCATCTCCTCCTGCTCCTCACTACTCTCCTCATTTGGTGAATAGTGCTTGTCACTATCCTCATCTTCACTTTTCCACTGCCCACCATTGCCTTCACTGTCATCATCCCCATTATAATCATCATCTTCACTGCTTTGAACAATTTCATCTTTTCGTTCATTTGGAGGTCCATGTTTATTTTCAACTACTTGTTCTATTTCTTCTTGTTCATTTGGAGGTTGGTGAGCATTTTCAGCATTTTCATTATCATGTTCACTCATTCCCCATCTCATTTTCACTCTCATTTAAATCATCTGAATCTTCTAATGCATTAGTCTCCCCATTCTTTTTCACTTCTCTTCTATATTCCCTTGACTTCTTTCTAGACTTAATATGCTCCTCATCAGTACTTAAACCATCACTTTCATGGTAATCATTGTCATCAGATGACAAAGCTAAATCCCCTTCATCATCAGCCCCTACATTATTAGCCCCATCAGCCCCTTCGTTATTAGCTTCATCAATATTACCCTCTACATTATAATCAACATATAAATCAATAAAATCATAACCTATGAAGGTTGCCTGCAATGCCCTAATACTTTCGTCATCATACAATTTTCTAAGTCCATGTGCCATTAGAAGCCCGTTTTCTTTATAGTAAACTACAGAGTCCTTATAATAATTAAAATGTTCAGACATAGAAGCTATTATTTGTGGACAAAGATAATCAAGATCCATTTTTGTTGTTTTTGTAAAATCACCATTATACTCGTATACTAAACTTCCCACCATAATGTATATTCAATAGCAACATAGACATCTTGTGATAATGAAATTAATAAAGTTTCAAAAAAAATGAAGAATTATAACTAGAAAGAGACTACACTGCCAACATGTGAAAAATAAATACTTTAAACTTTATACAAAATACAACATAAGCATAGAATGGGAGAAAAATAAATACTCTAAACTTTAAACTAATATGCATGTCAGACAAAGCAATAACCAAATAAGCATAGAATGGGAGGAGGTATAGAATACTTTATACAAAATAGCTAGAATGGGAGACAACACAGGGCCACGACAAAATTCTTTATATATAAACCAAGGGCCACCATCAAATAATTTAACCATCTAAATTATGTACAAGATAACAACAGAGGACCATCGGTACCACAAATTGAGTAAAAAACATGGATTTGAGGGACTTTTACCCAATTATATCCAATGAAATTTCAAAAATTCAAAAAACCCTCTTTTACTTGAACCCTAGAACTGAGATGAGAAGAAATTGAGTAGAATTGACTTACCTGTAGAGGAATTGAGTTTTTCTTCAACCGATCTCGCTAATCTCTAAGAAATCGCACAACTCTATCAGACGAAATCTCTCAGAACTTGGCCTAGTAATTTTTTGCTCTCAACTGTGGTTCGAGTAATTAAATTAAGAGATAAATTGATTAATCGGTGCAAGGAGAGGGACATTTCCCTCCAGATCCATGTAGGAGTGGAGCCTACATGTCACCTCATCAACCACCTAGCAAATGTTAGTCTACTCAGCACTTCTGTTCGTTTTTTGGACGGAAATCATAAGTAATGATCATTAGGTAAGTTTTTTAGAGTATAGATACACGATTGTAACAAAAAAATATTCGGTAACCACAATGAAAATCAGGCACCAATACAATGACCAAAAATTCTATTATCCCAAGTTTCTTAAACATATTTAATAGGTTCAATGTGCGAAAGTTCCTTTTAAAACAATCAGCCGTGTATATACGAGATGGTTGGCAATTTCTTTAGATGGGATTGCAGGAGAACTGGAATTGGGGAGGATACTTTCCCACATTAATATATGTGTGTGTGCCCCATCCCACTCCAAAACACATGCATGAACAAGTTTGTGTGCAAGAAGAGCGCTAGATATAGTGCATGTCCACCAGATTCCAAAAACGATATTCTAGCAAATCTGGTTAGGTATATGATTCAACCCAAAAGTCTCCATATCCTTTCAAATCAATGTGCCATTAGAATACGAGGAGGGATGCAAGGTTCCAATGTTTTATTTTTCTTTTACCAAATTTCCAGAAAAAAAATGGCCATTGAGAAAAAATACAATAGCTTATACATTTAGAAAAAGTATGGGGTTATGTGCATCAAATTTTAACATGCGTCAAAGACCAGGAAGTCGCACCAGATATTTGATCAATTCAGCATCCAAGACATCAACCATTACTCAACCGACTCCCTCTCTTCCACATCGCTCTTTATCAAGAATTAGGCATCTAAATGATCATGTGTGCATCAACTTCCAAGAGTACAGAAGTTGAACAAGAACTTTACGTCCATGCGCCAAATGTCACCACTCCCCACTATAGTGCTAGCGCATGCCGGGGGGGGGGTTAAGGAAAAGAAAACCTATAACAATTTTAGTACAGCACTACAGCAAAGAGAGATTCACAGCTTTTAATGTCAGTCAGGATAGCCTTGTATTCTTACAAAACTGGTCGGGGAAATCGAAAAATGTCAAAGCAGAAGCAATGAAGTGATATCTGAAATGGTTACATCTCTCATTTACACGGTAGTCCTGTCAATTTAAACACTGTATGTTTAGTTACACAGTAAGTAGTGCTTTCCGTTGCAACTTTTTTAGTTGCATATACTCTTACAAGAAGCTGATCAAATATAATAAAGCACCCATTTTTCAGGTTCACAAAACTAAATATCTGGGGAATAGATTGCATTTACTAGAATGATTTATATAACTACAAAAGTTCAGACTGATTTTATGAATATAGAATAATTGGTGATGACATTAACAGAAATGCACAACAACTATAGCATATTATTATTATAGCAAAATATAAAGTTCCACCAACCTGTCTCACTCCCAGGGCAGCTTGTAATGGTGTCATGGTATCATACGGAACCTGCAAATTTAGGGGGGGGGGGGGAAAAAATATATATATATATATATATATATATATATATATATAGATCTTAGAAAAAACAATACTAACTAACAAGAATAACTTTGAGCTTACTCAAAACAAATATTCTGACATCGCATTTCAAGCTAATTGAATTATAGAAAATACCTTCGCTGTCACAAGCTCCCACAGAACGATTGCGAAACTGAACACATCAGCTTTTTGATCATATGGCTGATGATTTATAACCTTAAAGAATACGGAGTAAAGTCAAAGATATACCAAAATGAAAACCAAATCTTAGAGCATCAAACATATAAAGCAATTAATGCAGGTTGTGCATTTAGAACCAAAAATTATAAAGCATTGGGGATTCATTAGTTACATCGCCCAAAAAAAAAGGTCAGAGGAGTATATTGAAATATTCAGAGGACATGCAAGAATATATGCATCTGTCATTGAGACATTCACACCATACTAAGTCTGCCAATAGGTAAGCTGCATCTAGGGTGACAACAGGGCCAGTCAGGGTTTGCACTCTCACTGGATGCTATCGGGTTCGAGTCCCATTCCTTTATTTTACATACTAAATTATCAATATAATATAATTAAAGAACAAAAATATAACTATATATAATTGTGCATAAGCATCTATAAAATATAATCATCAAAATAATTATATTAAATGTCTATTTGATGGGTGTGGCATGGGTAGCTTATTACCCCGACTGGACCCTAAACCCAATAAATAAACAAAAATACCCGCCGGTACAGGCTAATTTCCATCCCTAGCTGCATCTAACAGAAGACAGAAAAAGAGGAGAGAGGTTGGCAATCTCCCTCACATTATCCACAAAATCAATCTTCATATGCACCCAAAAAAAAATGCCGAGTAAACCGACTAAAATCATCCCTAACTTAGCTCTCCCAAATACCAATGTGATCTAAATTGGAAACATGTGAAAAAAGACCAAAATATTTTTAGTCTACCAATATTATACAAAAGGACCAGTTAACAAAGTATATGATAAGATGTTCTTAGCATCTTGCACAAAAAAATTGTATATGCCTTAATCTACCTATATTTATGCATTATTCTACATGTTATTAAAACTGAATGGACAAGGGCTATATATATATATATACATATATATAAACTTATCTCAAGTAAGCCAAACTGCAGAAGTAAATTTGTTAAGGCTAGTACTTGGTACTATGTCCTTAAGACAATTATGCCCTCTTTATCGGTGCTTAGAGTTAGCGGCACTTGTCTCCTAGGATACAATGACGTGTGTTATAGCAGAATTACAAATAATACACACAACGAACCAAAAGTATGCTCTGGACTCTCTCTCAAAATAAACTATGAACTACTTATGAAACGATGAAAACTTGAAGACTTGGAATACTTAATGCTTGGATGAATTAAATGAACTGAATGGCAGCCCCCCTAGTCTATTTATAGGAGGGATTAGTAACCCGTCAGATGGGACATAACCCTTTGAAAAGACACGTTTATCGAAAAACGACGTAGTTTTTCGTTTTGGCAGAAAGGGCGCGTCCGTTCGGGCCAAAAACGACGTAGTTTTAGGCTTTACAGAAAGGGAGCCTTTGTTCAAGTAAAAACGACATAGTTTTAGGGAGTCCGTTCGGGCAGATAGCGCTTCCCAAAACAACGCAGTATTGACGCGTCCGTTTGGGTAAATGACGCTTCCCAAAACGACACAATTTTGATAATAAATAACGCTTTTCAAAACGACACAATTTTGATAATAGAACTAAAATAAAACAGCCAAAAAAATATGACCCAGACCCACGAACCGCAAGCCTCGAGCCATGAGCCACGAGCCCGGCTCGGCAAGGCCGGTCGACGGCAGCGACACGCCTTGGCTAGGTCTTGTCCCTTCCACAAAAGTGGGGTGCCCCTTGAGCCCAAACCCAAGAGCAACTTTATTGTATATAGACCCATTAAAACTTTAGTTCTTAACCGATGTGAGATTTAGCTTCCCACAAATATTAATTATCATTTTCAAGAGTGATCTTTGGGAGTTAATTTCTCATTCATTATCACATGAATTTGAGCTTTCAAATATTTGATTTTAATCTACTCATGGAGTAGAACACATTGATATGTGGATTCATTTCAAATGATTAATGAAACCCACTTTAAATTATGCTCAAATTCTAACAATCCCCCACATGAATGAAATTGACCGTCATCCTTAAGTAAATGTATGCAGACTCTGAGAGAGACAGAATTGAAAATCATCTGTATAGAGAAAGGTGGCTTTTGGCTTTGAACCTTTCCTTGTGAAAGACTATCGGGTTTACTTGTTGTCCAGTGCACGTGATGTCTTGAACTGTTATCAAGACAATAAAAATCCACACAAAATCTTTTCAGACATTGTTTCTCATGATTTTGTTCATTTCGACCCCGAACAATCCCAGATTTATGAGTTCTTTAGAGAAGTATAGCCTTATTCTTCTCATAGAATTGTCCCAGTTCACACTCACATAGGTGATTCTTAATAAGAGTATCATATCATACCCAGTGTTCTAAAAATCCCCGCCTATGTCCGCCTACGCCCCGCCTAGGCGCTAGGCCCCCCCTTGGCGCCCCGCCTAGGCTCTAGGCCCCTCTGGGGCCTCACCTAGGCCCAAGGCGGCAAAAAAATCCCTCTAGGAAATTAGGCGGGGCCTAGACGGAGATTTTTTTTTTAATTTTAATAACTGCCCATACCATATATTGATATATTTATTTTTCTAATGATTTACCATATTCGGTGGTTGTATATCAAATCACAACAAAAAGTAAATAATATCAAGTTAAAATGGTTAATTTTATTATAGTTGTAATTTTTTGAACTTGTACCAACTTCAAATTATATAAATGAGATGCATTTGTAATATTTAGTTTAATTCAATATAATTCTTAAATTTATGTTTAATTTCCTAAGTTTTAATATTAAATTAAATTTTTGAAATTTAAAATTTTATTATTTAATAGCAATCTTGTTTATGAATAAAACTAATATGTTAAAAATATGTTTAAACTTTGAACAATTGCATGTTTGTGTTTGAACTTTGACATTAGCAATATGGATATGTGTTTGAACTTTAAGCAAAGGTCTTTATTATCTTTATTATAGATTGTTTTGTTTTATATTATTGTTTTGTTTGGATAAATGTAAGATAAAATATTAAAATTGGCTTGAAATAAAAAATCCCGCCTAGGCCCCGCCCGACCCCCTAAGCGCTAGGCCCCCCTCGATCGCCCGACTCCCGCCTAGCGCCTTTTAGAACATTGATCATACCCCACTTGTTTATCAAGATTTTAGAATCATTAAAAGCGTAGCTTATCTTAAAAATCGTTGTAGGTATCACTATCTTGTATAATATGAATGAGCAGAAGAAATAAATTTTTTTCATAGTGATTTGGTTGAATCATTCACAATTTAGTTGTCCCTTTGAACCTAGATCTTGGGATCTCCAGTCAATTAGGTTGGGTTTCTATCATGACGATCCTCATTTATAGGCTTTAAACCCATTACCTCGATGTTATTTTCACTTACTCTCTAGTCAAACCTTTAGTTAACGGATCCGCTATATTCTCTTTCGACTTTATGTACTCAATAGACATAATGTCATTAGAGAGCAATTGTTTAATCATATTGTGCCTACGACGAATATGTCTAGACTTACCATTATACATGTGACTCTGTGCCCTTCCAATTGTTGATTGACTGTCACAATGGATACAAACAGCCGGCACAAGTTTAGGCCACATAGGAATATCTTCTAAAAAGTGACGAAGCCACTCAACTTCTTCTCCAGCTTTATCCAATGCGATAAACTCAGATTTCATCGTTGATCGAGCAATGCAAGATTTTCATGATACTGTTCCACCTAGTGTAAACACGAAACCACCTGTGGATTTAGAGTCTTTTGTATCTGATATCCGGTTCGCATCACAATATCCTTCGAGTATTGTTGGATATCTAGAGTAGTGCAATCCAAAGTTTTGAGTGTATTTTAAATACCTTAAAACTCTTATAATCGCTTTCCAGTGATCTTGTCCTGGATTGCATATAAATCTACTCAATTTATTGACAATATATGTTATGTCAGAACGTGTACAATTCATTACGAACATAAGGCTTCCAATTATTTATACATACTCAGGTTGTGATAGGCTCTCCTTTATTTTTTGACAAGTGTAGATTTATATTTATCGGTGTTTCCAGGAGATTGCAATAGTATTGATTGAATTTCCCGAGTATTTTCTCAATATAGTGTGATTGTGATAATACTAACCCATTCGATGTTTTAAAAATTTTAATTCCTAATATTACATCGTCAACACTCGTGTCTTTCATGTCAAACATATTGTATAACATTCTCTTGGTAGTTTTAATTATTTCATTATTACTACCCATAATGAGCATATCATCTACATAAAGACAAATAATGACAAACCCTTTCTCAATGTCCTTGACATACAAACATTTGTCACACTCTATCTTAAAACCATTTGACAACATTGCACTATCAAATTTTTCATGTCATTCTTTAGGTGCTTGTTTTAATCAATAAAGGAACTTCACAAGCTGACAGACTTTATTTTCTTGTCTTGGAACAACAAACCTTTCTGGTTGTTCCATGTAGATTTCATCTTCTAAATCTCTATTCAAGAAAGTTGTTTTCACCTATGTTACTCGGACTCGCCACTTTTGGGTGGAGTACCCGTGTCGACATGACACGACACGGGTACGGGTGCGGGATCCGGCCACAGAAATCGGATACGGCTATTTTTGAAGGTGATTCATCGGAAAAGAAGAGACGAGGAAGGAGGAAGAAATAGGAAAGACGGAAGAAAAAAGATCGAGAAACTTACCAGGTCGCCTTTTTCTTCTTCTTCTGAACTAGCCCTTTTCTTCTTTTTCTCCAACAATCTGAGTGGTTTCACTCAGATCTGTGTTTTAAAATATCCTTGAAAAATTACAATTAGGTACCCTATTGTTTTTATAATTTTTTAATTTAGTCCCCAAGGTTTTCTGAAAGTTCAAAATAGCCCTTGAAAAATTACATATCAGTCCCTGTAGTTTTGTTTTCTTCTATTTTAGTCCCTGAAATTTCAATAGTTTCAATTCTGCCAGTTTCTTTATATTTTTGCACTTCAGCCCCTGAAGTTTCATGATAAATGCATGTCTATATGAATTTGGATAGTATAAACATTATTGTTAAAAAATTATAACATACCGTATCCCCGCACCCGTGTCCAAATTTGGATCCATATCCACGTATCCTCTATTTTTTGACTCCACGTGTCCGACACTTAGATTCGTACCCGCACCTGACACCGAGTCCAAGTAAAACAGGTTTTCACATTCACTTGATGTATCTGTAAATTATATATAGCTGCAATGGCTATTAACATCCTAATTGAGGATATTCTTGTCACAGGAGAATAAGTATCAAAATAATTCAAACCCTCCTTTTGCTTGTGTCCTTTTATTACAAGTCTCGCTTTATATTTATTTATAGATCCATCTGCTTTCATTTTCTTTTTGAATATCCACTTGTATCCAAAAGGTTTAAAGCCAGGTGAGAGATCTACCAATTCCCACATATGATTGTGCAGAATGAATTTTACTTCACTATTTATCGCCTCTTTCCAATATGGAGCTTCGGGACTCGACACCGCTTCCTTATAAGTTTGAGGCTCATTTTCTAACAAATAAGTTAGAAATCTGGACCATAAGATTTTGATATTCTAACACGTTTACTACGTCTAGGTTCATCAATATCTTCTAATCCATGATCACCGTCACTAACAGTGTCATAAGTTCTTTTGTTTGAACTTGTTTTCTGTTCATTAGAACTTGGCTCTTGTTCCTTTTTATTAGGAAATATTGTTTCAAAGAATTCAATATCTTTCGAGGATAAATATTTTTTTGGTCACTCTACTTTAGATCAACTTACAAATGAGTCACTAAACTTTTTTTTTCTTACAGTCAAATCACTGAACTTAAATTTTCTTACAAACCGTTACAAAAACTGTTAAGTCATTTGACTTTTAACGGTTTGACCACATATAATGCTGAGTTGGAAAAAAAAAGTTGATGTGCCAAAAATGATCCAACGTGGCATTCAATAATAATAACAATTATAATAATACCGATAATAATACCTACAATAATTATAATAATAATACCGATAATAATAATAATAAAATTTATAATAATACAGATAATAATAATATTTAGAATTTTTATGTTTCATAATTTCCTTAATTATATTTACTAATAATTACATAAAAACTCATTTGATATTAATCATAAAAATAATTAAATATATTTTTTCATTAATGTTATTGTATTTTACATTTTTTTTACTAAGCTTTTTTATTTATATTTTATTTTAAAAGAATTTCTTTCATTTTTTCCATAAAATTTGTTCATTTCCACTTTCCATGTCAGCTTTCTCTCTCCTATGTGGCCAAACCGTTAAAAGTCAAAGGACTTGACGGTTTTTGTAACGGTTTGTAAGAAAATTAAAGTTCAGAAAAAAAATTAATGACTCATTTGTAAGTTGACCTAAAATAGAGTGACCAAAAAAGCATTTATCCCGCATCTTTTGACTTAATAATAATATTTTTATGTATTTCCTCTATTTTTGATTTATTAACCAAAAATCTATATACACTGCTATTATTAACATAACCGATGAATATACAATCTATTGGTTTTGGTCCTATTTTCACCTTTTTGGGTGGAGGAACCATTACTTTTGCTAAACGCTCTCACACTTTGAAGGGTTTATAAGACTGTTTACATCATTTCCATAATTCATAGGGTGATGCATTAGACTTCTTTTGAGGTATTCGGTTGAGAATATAATTTGCAGAAAGAATTGTTTCCCCCCCCCCACAAATTCTAAGGTAGCCCAGAACTTAATAACAATGCATTCATCATTTCTTTCAAAGTTCTATTCTATTCTTTCAGCAACACTATTTTGATGTGGTGAATAAGGTGCAGTTGTTTAGTATATTATACCATGTGAACAAATTTCAACAAAAGGAAATTCATATTCCTCACCTCTATCACTTCTAATTATCTTGATCTTTTTATCAAGTTGATTCTCAATCTCATTTTTGTAATGTATAAACATTTCCAAAGTCTCATCTTTACTTCTAAATAAGTAAACATAACAATATCTTGTACAATCATCCATAAAAGTAAGAAAGTATTTCTTACCTCTTGTTTGTATATACTTTAAATCACAAATATTAGTATGTACTAATTCAAGAGGTTCATTACTTCTTTCAATTGATTTAAAAGATTTCGAAATTTTGCTTCAATGCAAACTTCACATTTATGATTGGAGTTAATCTTATATTTTGGCAAATATTCCATATTAATTAATCTACGTATAGTATTATAATTAACATGTCCTAATCTACCATGTCATAAATTCGATGACCCAATCATATAAGCAGAAAGATGTATTTTTATTAATATTGGAATGTACAATTATCATTACATTCATTTTAAAGAGTTCATTGCACATATCCCTTCCCCACATACATTCCATTTTTAGTTAGGACAAACTTATCCGATACAAACTAATTTAAATCCCTTTTAACTAAGAAGAGATCCTGACACTAAATTTTTCCTAATATCAGGCACATGGAGCAAGTTGTTGAGGGTGAGTTCCTTGCCAGATATCATCTTTAGAACCACTTTTCCTTGCCCAGCAATCTTGGATGTAGAAGAATTTCTCATGTATAATTGTTCTCCATTCTCAATTTCTTGATATGTGAAGAACATCTTTTTGTCAGAACACACATGTCGGGTTGTTCCATTATCTACCCACCATTCCCTGGGATTTTCAACCATGTTTACTTTAGAAACAATCGTTGATAGGTTCATTTCAGACATCCTTGAGAAGCCCATCCACTTCTTATTGGCTTGTGCAGACTTCTTATTTTGGTCTTTGCATTTACGACAATCCTTTGCCCAATGTTCAGGCTTGTCACAAATGTAGCACTTGCCTTGAAATTTTTTATTCATTCCCTGTTGAGGCCTATTGTCGGAGTGTTTTCTCTATTTAGACTTTTGACCTTTTTCCACCATGTTGGCTTTATACTCCACAAAGGTCTTTCCTGCTTTCTTCTCAGAAGCACGATTGTCCTCTTCTATCTTTAATCTCACGATGAAGTCTTCAAGTTTCTTTGCATTTATACTTGAGATAATTCTTGAAATCTTTCCACATTTTGGTGGTAGTTTTTCAATAATAGCAGCAATTTGAAAAGATTCATTTAAGGACATACCTTCTACATGTATTTCATGCAAAATTACTTGAAGTTCTTGAACTTGAATGATGACAGCCTTGGGGAATCCATCATCTTATAGTCCAAAAACTTGCCAACTACGAACTTTTTCGTGCCAGCATCTTCCGTTTTATATTTCTTATCCAAGGAATCCCATAATTCTCTTATTGTTTTGAGAGAACTATACACATTGTATAATGTGTTGTCCAATACATTAAGGATGTAATTTCGGCACAAAAAATCAGCATTTTGTCATGCATTTATTGCGGCAACAACTTGCATGTCTATTTCATCTTCTTTGAGCACAGGGGTATCTTCGTGAAGAAATCTTGTCAAGTTGAAAGTAGTAAGATAAAACATCTTTTGTTGCCACCTTTTGAATTTTGTAAAATTAAACCTTTTTGGTTTTTTTCCACGCTTCACAAGTACATTTGAAATTATTGGTATAGAAGAAGAACTGACTATAGTAATAGAATCGGTAACCATATTTCTCAAATATATATATAGATGTTAATTGTCTTATGATTGTTATTAAAATTGAATGGACAAGGGCTATATATATACATATATATAAACTTATCTCAAGAAAGCCAAACTGCAGAAATAAATTTGTAAAGGCTAGTACTTGGTACTATGTTCTTAAGACAATTATGCCTTCCTTATTGGTGCTTAGAGTTAGCGGCACTTGTCTCCCAGGATACAATGACAACGTGTGTTATAACAACACTACAAATAACACACACAACAAACCAAAAGAATGCTCTGGAATCTCTCAAAATAAACTATGAACTACTTATGAAATGATGAAGACTTGAAGATTTAGAATGCTTAATGCTTGGATGAATTGAATGGCAGCCCCCCTAGTCTATTTATAGGAGGGATTAGTGACTTATCAGATGGAACACAACCACTGGAAAAGACACGTTTACCCAAAAACGACGTAGTTTTTGGTTGTGGCAAAAAGGGTGCGTCCGTTTGAGCCAAAAACAACGTAGTTTTAGGCTTGCCAGAAAAGGGGCTTCCGTTCAGGCAAAAACGATGTACTTTTGGGGCGTTAGTTCAGGCAGATAGCGATTCCCAAAACAACGCAGTATTGACGCGTCCGTTCGGGCAGATGACGCTTCCCAAAATGACACAGTTTTGATAATAAATAACGTTTTTCAAAACAACGCAGTTTTGATAATAGAACTAAAATAAAACAATCCAATATATATATATATATATATATATATATATATATATATAATGACTCAAACCCACGAACCGCGAGTCCAGCCCAGCCAGGCTGGTCAGCGACGGCGCGCGTGTGGGTTCAAACCAAGTTTTGGCTTAGGTCCTCTTTCCTTCCACAAAAGTGGAGTGGCCCTTGGGGCCCAAAACCAAGAGCAACTTTATTGTATATAAACTCATTCAAACATTAGTTCTTAACCGATGTGGAACTTAGCTTCCCACAAATATTTATTATCATTTCCAAGAGTGATCTTTGGGAGTTAATTTCTCATTCATCATCCCATAAATTTGAGCTTCCAAATACTTTATTTTAATCTACTCATGGAGTATAGCACATTAATATGTGGATTCATTTTAAATGATTAATGAAACCCACTTTAAATTATGCTCAAATTCTAACACTACATCCTTAAAGTAGTCGCAGCAACTATTCTCCAGAAGCATCAGCAATTGACAGCACTAAACCAATAACACAAGACTACAATGAAAGACCTATAGCAAGAATCTCAGCCAAAGGTAACACAATCAATAGAGAGTTCATGAAAAGTGTTTGTGGTAACTGATAAGAACCGACTTAGATGCACACACCCTCATAATCTACCGTATCTAGCTCATGAAACAGAAGAAATTGGCAAATGAAAAAGAATCAGACCTCAGGGGCCATCCATCTGTATGTTCCAGTCTCTGCTGTCATTTCCCCTCCTTGATTTTGGAATCGAGCAACACCAAAATCTGCCACCTTAACAACCTTGAGACAAGATATGACAAGGCTAAGTCAAAATCTCTATAAGTTATCGAAGTGAACAAAACAAGTTAATGGATGAGAGGAAAATAAAATGTAACAGCTTCAACATAGCATCAATAAGATACTTTGCAATTACTAGCTCCTTTGAACTGCTTACATTCATATAAATAACATTTTTTTGGTAGGAATAAGCAAAATAAGTTGCACAAAAAGGGAAAGGCAAAAGGGAAGAACATGAATGCTAGAATTAGAACTTTGGCCAAATTATGGAATTAGTAGAGTGAAAATGATATGGAAATTGATCTATTAGGGAAAGAAAGC
The DNA here is from genome assembly GCA_016801055.1 of Panax notoginseng. NCBI lineage: Eukaryota > Viridiplantae > Streptophyta > Magnoliopsida > Apiales > Araliaceae > Panax > Panax notoginseng. The sequence continues at coordinate 91,066,534 of CM029013.1, read as the reverse complement.
GATGAAAAGTGCAAATTAGTAAGAACTTAGTTTCAACACATTGCATTACTTCTGAAAATATAAAAGAAGCGTCCAACTGAAAACTTTGGATTACAAGGCATATATAACATACATCAACGTCAGACCAGGACTGCTACAAACAAGCTGAACACTTGTTCAACTGTGATCCGCCCTTGTCAGTCAAGTCAGTTAAATACTATCTTAAGAAGCCAATGGATTTAAAGTTATGATATCAAGCCTAACTTAAAGCTAATCCACAGATTAAATCCTAATAATTATTTGTACAAGTAGATCCTGCTCATTGATTCTAATTTGCGGCGAGTTTAAGAAACCACAAATTTAAGAACATGAAACTGATATATAAATTTCCATTTTAAAATTAACAATCACGTTCAACCCCTTCCCAACACAGAAAGTTAAAAGTTTGTTCTCCTGCAATTTTCCAGGCTCCTGAAGGACTGATTATGTATTTATGTGTCTACTGAAAACAATAATCTTTTGAACATTAAGTTCATTTAGTTTTACCTCAATCCTAACTATTCCACTAGATACAAGATGTTTAGTATATATAATGATTAATGCATCAACAAAATTCTTATGACTACTGAAACCTGGAGTGAATAGAAGTGCGCCTATAATTTGATGAATGCAACTCAAACAACATGCATTAAATCCATTTGGATGATAATTACATGAAAGAAGTTAATATAATCATACCTCAGCAAACCAGTTCAGTCCCTGTGCTTGGACTCTAAATCAAATGGATTTTTCATTCAAAAACATTAGAAAATCATATACTTATTTCACAAATACTTACATTTTGAGCATCCATAAGCAGATTTGCCGTTTTCAGATCCCTGTGAATTATGTTATTTTGATGCAAGTACTCCATTCCTCTGCAAACATCTATTGCAAACTTCACCAATTGTGGAAGCTCCATCATGATATGATTCTTATGCAAATATTCATATAGGCTCCCTCCAGGCATGAACTCTGAAAGTAGAAACATAATTTTTTATTCTTTTAGAGCAATAAGGATTTTCAAAGAGCAGAGCGATGCATTTAGAAACACTAAAAGCATAATTTTAAACTATTTCTACCAGGTGAAGGTTTTAAAGAGAGAAGAGATTCGCGCCGGCGGGGGGGGGGGGGAGGTGGGGGATGGGGGTGTGTGGAGGGAGCTAACAAGTGAGTCACAACTTGAAGTCTTGAACAAATTAATTATCAAGTTATTTCCATAGCTCAAAGTGAGTCACAACTTGAACAAATTCATTATGAAGTTATTTCATCATAACTCATTAACTTTCGTTAGGTGAGTCAACTAACGTGCTCTTTCAGCACCTCCTTCCAATGAAAGGTTACCCAACCAATGCTACAGCTAATGTCCTTTGCTGGCTAAATCAATTATGGTGAAGGAACCACTGCTTTCGGTATATACATATTTCATAAACTCATTTGCTTATAATCTCCCATAAATCCTCACTTGCCCAGTCAAGCTCCTGCATAGTCAGATTTAGTTCAAAGTCAAATGAAAGTCATATATAGCTAATCCTAGTAGGGACAAGGTTTGTTGGTCAAGTAGATGATATCTTAAATGGAATCGAGATAACTGCAAGCGCCAATGAACACTGGTTGCTCATCTCTGTTATTTGCGTTGAAGTATTAAATCTCACTTATTTTGAGTTCTTAAGCTTCTTTTATTAAGAGTTTAATGTGTGTATATATAAGTATTATATTTAATATATATTATATGTTTATTATTCCTTTTCTTTGTGCGTGGAGGTTCAACTGGTAGAAATCGTTTAAAATTATGCTTCTCTTCTCCTCTCTCTAAAAACTTTAACTAGAAAGGGTATCATATACTTCCGAGAAAAAATAAACAATACGGCATCATCTTGTTATGCCTCTTGGTAGGGGGAAGTTGATACTAGACCTCTGAAAATCAAGGGTGATCTGTGTAATTCCGATATGAGAGGGATAGCGTGTGTGATAAGCCCAAAACACAAAGGAGGGAAGTCTGATATACCCTTCACATTAATAGATTGTGTCTGGTCATACTTCAACATTATGCTAAAAAAATAGAAATTTAAAATTTTTAAAAATAAAAAAAATAAAAGACTCCTCAGAGAAGCTAAAACCACAACTTCATATGCAGAAGGATCCTATTTTCTTTCAAATGCCTTGTACCTGTTACTATGCTCAAATGAGGAGACTTTGTACATGCACCAATAAAACGAACAACATTCCTATGTTGAACCTCCCTGCATTCAAATAAACATAGATACATAATGTATTAATAATACAAATCAATGTATGCAGTACATAAGAGACTTTGCTCTTCCCACATAAGTAAAAAAAAATATCATAATGATCATACATATATTAAAGAATTTTAGCAAATTGGAGTCAGAAAAGAGATGGATAAACACATGCATGGACATCATTTAATCTCTCAAACCAACTGCTAATGCAAAATAAGCATAGGAAAACAATTATGGATGAGTCTGCATATTCACTGAATGAATATCCGGTTCAATGTCACGATGTGTGGCCTCTTAAGAAGCCCAACTAAAGAACTAAACTACTCAGTAACTATAGTACATGAGGTAAATCCACTATTAGGCCAATGACTTGTCATAAATATCATAGAGACACTATAGAATAAAGACTAACATTCTTCTACTCCTATCAAAGTTGTAAAATGCATCCATTTCCCATTATCAAAGGCCAAGTTTAAGTTTGCATTATATAATAATATAATCTGTGAGTAAATTAATAAATAAATAATAAAAAGTGCTCCTTTATTGTTATCAAAAAATGTGCTCATATATATGCCCCCTCAATATTAAGGTCAGAAAGTGGACACTCCCATCTCAACAGGATCCTCCATGTTGTACGTAGGTAAACCCAACTTTCTCGATGAGATAAGAATTTAAAATTGAAAGCTGCAGAAGTAAAAGGTTGGATGTCATGCTAACTGGCCGTAAATATAGCACAAGACTCTGAACCAGGGAGAACATCAAATATTCCAAAATTTACATAGTTAAACTCTTAGGCCATGTTTGTTTGTAAAAAACATATTTGGGATTGGACTTTTTGTCTTAATTTAACACTACTTCAGACTATTTAATCTTTTGACGAGGGACTATTAGTCCCTTAATTTCGGACTATTAGTCCCATAAAGTCATTTGATAGCTTAAAATAGGGGGATTATTAATCCCACATCCATCATGGGATTATACAACATCCCTCATAAATAGCCTTAAAAATGACAAAAAAATATAGCCCATAGGACTACTTAAAGACCTATTAATCCTCTATCATGGGATAAAATAATCCATAGTAATGTTAAATTAAGATAAATAGTCTAATCCCAAATATATTTTTTTGCAAACAAGTATACCGTTAGTCGTAAAAATCAAATATACAACAGAAGAAGGATCACCTATCAATATAGAATGTTGTATCCGTCAAGAGATGACAAAAAGGACTACTGATCCTGGAAATGAATCTAAACCTACAAAAATAAAGTGTCTAACAAGTTATGGACAATTTTTTATCCTCGACAGATTTTGCTTGATTGGTGGAGAAAATTTATTTATTTCGGTAATTTTTGCAGTCCTTATAACAAGATAAATCACAAAAACAACACCGTTTGATATAAGATATAACTAAATATTTACTGTGATTTAGAAGAGAGAGAAATTAGTGTATTTGGGACTGAAATTTTTTACCTAAGGATAGCGACTTCGTGAGCAAACTCATCTTCCAATGTGTCATTCAAATGCTCAGATCTAAGAACTTTAATAGCAACATCCTGACCACAGTAGACTCCACGAAACCTTTTCATGAAGACCAGAAGAAAGGTCGGTAATAGAAAAATGTGAGCAGGGAATTAAAAGACTGTTACATTTCTTATATAAAATTCCTCACTCACAAATCTCCACAAGATCCCGATGCAATTCTTTCCCCAATCTTCAATATTCTTATATCTATTTCCCAATCCCCAGGTTTCGCTTGTGCTACTATTGCTTTCTCTGCAGCTGATTGAGAATGTGAAGAACCAGACCATGAATTCTACAAAAATGATATAAAGACATCACTTCGCTTGCACATTTATTGTCTTCAACAATAACTAAAAAAATATAGTAGAAAACATAACGCATTACAGGAGATAAAAGGTAAAAATGTAGCCAGGTGCCTAATACAGAAAATTCAAGGAAGTGCAGAAACACATCGAATGAATACATATTCAGATTTATAAATGAACATGAACTATCCTAGTCATAACTAAGCAGACTTCATTAACAAACTCTTACAGCCACTATATGTCTAACAACAAATTGTTCAGCAGTACATCAAGTATAAAATTAATGTTAGAGTAGCTTAGTATATTACTTGTAAAAGATAATGATTACAGTCAAAAAAGTTGACAAATAAGTAGATAACCAAGAGTTCATCAATTAAAATTAAGCTGTGAAATGAGAGTATATGAAAAACTGCTTGACGATTTTTACAAGTTATTAAAAGAAGGTGCCGTAGCATGACTCTCAAATAGAATAGAATTGGGCATTGTTCCAACAATTAAGAAGGAACAAAGAAAAAGATTTGACTTTTCATCTTCAAATCAAGGTGATAAAAAGAGTTTGAAGATTGGAAGTTCAAAACAACATAAAAAAACAAGAGAACAAGTGACCATTAAGAAGAGCTATTTGACATCCACGACGTGAAAGAGAATTCACCCAAAGGATTAATTAGTAAGAAATCCTACAATCATACTCATGCCTTCCCATTTTACATACACTTCAATCCTTTGCTCGATGGTCCAAAGCCTTGTCTCAATAGTTTTTAACTTGTATTAACATTAATATTATAGCCTCGCTTCGAACAGAGAGGGTGGGATCTTATGAAGGGTGATCCGGTAGTATTGAATCTCTAGACAGTCTTCTACATTATTATATTAATTTGTAATAGTGCGTGCAATCCTTATGAAAACATCTAAGTTGGAACAGAGGGAGCAACAAATACATATGACATAATAAACTTATAAAAATAAGTCATTCTACACCCATACATTATTATACACCCCAAAAGAAAAGCGTGTATATCTATACCTAAAAGTATGAGAGCCCTATAGATACTTACATTTTATCATGCTTGTCAAGTCGTCGACTAGTCGTCGCCTAGGCGACGACTAGGCGTCTAGTCGGTAATAATTTTTGAGGCGTCAGGACGACTTGGTGGGAGAGCAGAAAGGAGCGCGCTCAGTTGCCGACCTGGACAACTTGGACGAAAGACGATCAATTTGGACGACTATATTGATAAGCGGTCGACTTGCCGGAGTGGGATTGGTCCGAGCCGAAGCTGTTAACAGGGTAAAAAGAAGAAGCCTAAAATTCGAAACCTAATTGATCCATCACGAGTCACAACTTTGAAACTTCAGTTCATCAGAGAGGAGAAACGAAAAGAGGCCATACCCAATCGATCCCATACCCAATCGATCGGCGACTGACAACTTCGGCGACTAACTCCGGCGACTCAACTAACTTCGGCGACTTCGCTTCTGTGTGGCTTCAGCAACTCAACTGACTTCGCTTCGCTTCGGCGACTTCGACTCCAGCGACTAACTGGGTTTTTTTTTATGCTTAGACCATCGTACACATCACGCCTCAACTGACTGTATTCTATTCTATGAAGTAGTAATACTTTATTACTTGAGTTAGAGGCATGTGCTGCTGCCTATATACTGTTATTACTTTATTACATAACTTTATTACTTTATATAGTGCATAACTTTATTACTTGTCTGTACTATATTATATTATAATTTGTACTATATTATATTATCTATAATACAAGTTATTACTAGTGTCTGCTGCCTATACTGCTATATTATATAATTCTGTCCTTTTTGTAAAATTAATGTAACATCTTAATGTAAAATTATAATAGGATGCTTAATTATAAATTCATGGTATTCTATATATATAATATTAAAACTTAAAAAACTAAACATAAATTTAAAAGTTATATTGAATTAAACTAAATATTGCAAATGTATCACCATTTATATAATTTTAAGTTGGTACAAATTTAAAAAATTACAAGTTTACAACTATAATAAAATTATCCATTTTGAATTGATCTTGTTCAATATTCATATAAATATTAAATATATATAATTTTATTCGTATAAAATTTACATTGTTAACTTGTCGACTTGTGAACGACTAGTCGGGCGCCTTGTCGCCTAAGCGCTTAAGCTCCCGGTTGTCGACTCGCCTCGACTTGTCGCCTTGATAACTATGCATTTTATAAGTATAAATATATGCAAAGAGGCAGCAAGGGGGTGCCACCCGTCATAGTTATTAAAGAAGCACTGAGGTACGCGCCTAGGCTTGAGGCCCATCTAGGTGCAAGGTTGACGCCTCGCCTTACTTAAGTCCTAGCAGCTTCAGTGAGGCACGCACTTTAGGGGCCTAGGTGCACGATGCCCTCGCTTCTTTGAAGTAAAACCAAATTAGTATCAGCTTCTAATCTAATATCACCTGAGCCACTCATATTAACCTAGACCGGTGTTACATGGACTCTTCTGTTGAGGGTGAAATACCCATGTCGACACGAGTGAACATGGGTGTGGGCATGGAATCCATGTTGGATCCTTCATTTGTTGATTGGGTACTTCAAGCCACCAAAAATTGATATTTTAACCAATAAACTTTATAATATTTCGAAACTGAACCCTTAACTTGGTACTTTTTTACCAAATCTATAATATATAAATCATCAAGTAAATATACCCCACTAATTATCTTTTTATATTCAGATTACAGAACATAGAGATTAAAACGAGGTAGGACACAGAATCCCCCGAAATATACGAGTGAGAAAAGAAAGAAAAACTAATGAAACTCGGCCATGCCCAAAGCTATGCAAGAAATGAAACTCCAGCCAAAACCCCTATCCTTTACCCAAAGCAAGCTCTTGAATAAAGCGGACACCAAGCCTCCTAAAAAATCCAGGGGGGGGGGGTTGGAATTCATAAACTTCACACTAAAGCACAATGCAAAAATATAACATGATAATATCATATTAATATTTCTTTTCTATAAGGAAAATATTGGCATATGCAAATATATGAAACCTACAAAAGAAGTAATATTACATGCATTAAAAAAGCTTGTACTAAAGAAATTTATAAGTATCAAACACTGGAAATGGAATATAATTACACAGAGGATACCTCGTTTCTAGCAATTGCTTTTTCCATAGCTTCATGCAAACCCTTAGTATCCTGACCAAAACATAACAAAGACAGCAACATTTGGACTCAGCAGAGATCATGTACTTAAATAATAATAATCACAATGCCCCTTGTCACAATGCACACTGCCGGCGGATAAGAGCAATCTGATCTCAGTAACCACTCGAATAGATTGTGGCATCTTTTCAGCCCCCCCCCCCCACCCCACCCCACCCCACCCCAAAAAAAAGGAAAATATTAATCTTGTAGAACATGGCCATTTGCTCAGGTACTAACACAGTTTCAAGACCAACATGAAACATAAAATAAAATAGCATTCCATAGCAAAAACAGTGTTTGAGATGCAACTAATAAGTAATAACTAATATGAAATAGCATCTACATCCAAAATCTTGAAATTAATACACCACCCCACCATAGGAAGCAGTTAAAGAATTTGACTGTGAAAGACTGAAAGAACATAACAATAGTATGAATCTGTAATAAAGAATATACCTCAACAGGCCATCCATCCACCACGAATACATCCAAAGAATAGCCATCAGTTGTTGAAAACACGTGCGCTTCACGGATATTGAGCCCAAGATCAGAAAGCAAAGCAGAAAGCTACAGGAAAAGAAATGAATGGAAAAAGAACAGTTAGAAAATAGAATATGATTGAGATATTGCTGTGAGGTCTCGGACTAAAATAACAATAATAAAGGGGGGGGGGGATTCTAGGATCCTATATTTTTGCACAAAGTTGTACCAAACAATAGATATTAGTAATAAGAATATTTCTAAAATCTCTAAGACCATATAAAACTTATATCAGAATTAATTGTCCATGAATGAATATTTGGGAGGAAATATGTAGAAAAGCTGTAAGGGGTAGAAAGTTTTCTCTGTATCACTAAAGTGCGCAAGTTAAATGATTGGAAATTGAATGTTCTCAGTTATTAACAAGCTTATAGGTGCTAGGTTTTGATATTTGCCAAGTGGCCCATTACCTTTTATAATTTGATTTTTTACCTCGATTACAAAGGTATCCTCGGAATTTTAAAACTCAAAATTAACATCAGACTAGTATACATGGATCAATACCAAGAACACCAGATTATATATACCTTGACTACTAAGGTATTACCGTTTATTTAGGAACTTGACTCGTGTAACTATTTTTGTGAGCTCGAGCTCGTCAAGCAAAAGCTCGACTCAACTCGTTTACAACCCTAATCATGACAAAAATAACATAAGAAAAAGCAATAAAGAGAACAATAATAAGATATGATATAATCTAAAGATGTTTTACACAACTCCACAGATATACCTGACTAAGCAGCTTGGGCTTGTCAATTGTAGAAAATATTACTTCATGAATCGGCACATGCGAAGCTTCCTGCCTGTACCATCTCCAGCAGTCAAATTATACCCCATATATTATGGAAAGAACGGGAGAGGGAGGGAGGGAGGGAGAGAAGAATGTAATATTTAATCTAACATATACAGCTAACTTCAGCAACAGAAAAACTATAACATTAATTAATGGTTCCAAAATAATGCAAATAGAAATTCATTATAACAATGATGTAGATATTCAAGAGGCATGTTTGCATGCCTCATTCTTATCAAAAAAGAATCACTACAACCGAGAAATGAAAATCATGGAAAAGTCGCGAGGAGATAATCAGATAGATAAGACAACAGGAAATCATAGAATTAGAAGCAGTAGCAGGGACTACAGAATCCAAATAAATATGGGGTGTGCTATCTATAACAGCCGCTGCATATGGTTTTTGGTCTGTAACATAATACAATACTAAGGTGGTGTTTGTTTAGGTCTTAAAGGCTCTTAATAGGTGTGCCTCTGATTCGGAGGCACAACTTGTTTGGTAAAAAAATTTATACCTCTTAATCGGTAAGATTCAAAAATAATGCTAAACCGTTTAAAGCCACATCTGAGCGAGTTTATAATTTTTTTGGACAAAAATAACCTCAACAATATTACAAAATCTTCCCTTTATCCCCAATAGAATTTTTTGTGATTTCACTTTTGCTTCTGTACTTCTTCCTCTTTCGGCTAATTGGGACTGGTTCATCAATCACGAGCTTGTCGACGTGAGAGGGACGGCAAGAGGGATTCATAGATAACATGTCATCTGATGATTGGTATTTGGGGATTTGGATAAGGGATCCGCGAACTTTGATTTACTTTTGCTTATGTGCTTCTTCCTCTTTCGGCTAATTGAGATTTTTGTTTTCTGTTTGGAAAGAGATTTTTGTTAAAGAGATTGTTTAGACGATTGGGGTTTGGGGATTTCAATGGGGGATTCGCGAACTCGATCTGATGATTAACGAATTTGAGATTTTTATTTTCTGTTTGGAAAGAGAATTTTTTAAAGGGATTGTTGAGATTATTATATTAGCTAATTAATTTATTGTTATTTTTATTTATTTTAACTTTTATTTATTTTATTTTACTATTTTTTTAATTATTAATATGAGTTTACCATTATGCTTTAAAAAAAGCTCCAACTCAGTGGGAGGATTAAATCGGAGCAAAATGAAGGGAACAAAGGACGAGATGAATCTGAAAGTTTTATGCACAAAAACCAATCGTGTTGATGATAAAGCATATACTTTGTAACAATCTTATTCGTGTATTAATAAAAATATTCATTTACTAAAGGCTTTAATTTTTCTACATGGTGTTGTTTTAATAATATGTAATAAACCCATAGTTTTAAACAATACTTTTAGAATCATGATAACATCATGCTAATGAGATCTAAATTCTTAGATAGCTTTAAAACTAAAATGTTCCCAATCGATGTATTACTATAAAAGGTATTAGTGAATCCAGATAGATTGGTATATACGTTGTTTGCCCATTTAGATAAGGATGATTGATCTCATGATCATTTGTGTGGAGACACTAAAGCAAGTATGTAGATGCTTATTAGAAAATAAGTACACTGAACGTGGCTCGCTAAGGAAAACCTAATGGAGTTTTACTTGTCTGTCAATAAGAATTCATGTAGTGATAGTAGTACAAGTGACCTTTGGACTTGAGATCATCATAGTATCTTGTATATGATGAGTTATACTTACTTATTCCTTAAGACCCTTAGGGTATATCAAAGGGTATGCTTGGATATAATAAGTTGTACATGGAGATAATGTATGATCAATAAAGAATCTACCGCTTCTAGTAAAAGAAGAGAAATGTCATATGCGATTCGATAAATAACAACCAAGGAGTCCTTGGCCAAGGCATAATAAAATTAGAAAAATGAAATTAGAAAGGAGTTTCTAATTTGCATTATTTGAAATTGTGCATTTAAGAATTGAAATACATATAATTAAATAATATAAGACTTGACAGTAATTCCATGTCATATATGTAATTGAGACATTGTATGGCGGAAGGATTGAATTGTACGGTAACTATTTTCTCAAAGGTTCTTTTATGATTAATGTTAAAATCTATATTATCTGGAAAGTCGATCGCTAAAGAGGCTTATCCTTATTCTGGAATAAATGTTATTTATTTAAATAAATTATTAGATTAATTTATTTATTTAAATAAGATTAGAGTTGTTCTAATTGATTTATTCACAACCGGTTTAATATGGAGAACATAAAGGGTCACACCGCAAAAGGAAAAATAATTATTTAAGAAGCAAATGGCATAATCATAATAATAAATTAAGTGTATTTAATTTAATCTATGGTGATAGAATAAATTAAATAGCTTAATATTTATTATTTAATATTTTAAAAATATTAAATATAAATTAATAAGAGGAGTTATTATTATTATTACTATTATTATTTAATTTCTAATGGAGTTTTGGAATTAATTAATAAAAGTACTCTCATATATTCCTAATAAGATTAGGCGGCTAATTAATTAAAAGAGTTTAATTAATTATTCCTAATAAGATTGAGAGCCTAATTAATTAAAGGAGTTTAATTAATTAAAATAAAACACAATTCCTTAATTGTTAAGGAGGGTTGCCAACATCTATAAATAAGAGGAATCTTATTATTGGTGAGCGCTGTTGATGTTTTTCACAACACACGTGAATGATTTTTCCAAGAGTTGGGAGGGTACGTATTTTCTATAGAGATAGAAAAACTAGGGTTTTGACAAACACCCATCTTCTTGAATACTTGTTCTTCCTTGGTGGATCACCTCTAGAGGCCAAACACTTGGGTAGCTAACGTTGATCAAAGGAAGGAATCAAACTCGGTGGATTCAAGTTGAACGCGAAAAGAATTTGGAGGTGAACTTGTAACTGAGGAAGCTCGAATCTTTAAAGGTATAATTCTTGTTCTTCATCTTTTCGTTTAATTAATAATTGTGCATAAAAAATAATCCAGGTATATGATTTGTAAAATTTTAAAAATCTATTTCTTACGCCTCCGCTTTACTTTGATGCAATATAATTGTGTACATGAATCTTACAAACGTAACAGTGGCATCAAAGTCAAACCTTTATGCGAATTATTAATTGTTCAGATTCGATATGTATGTCGATGTGTTTAGAACAATTTTTTTTTGTATAATTATTGGTATAGAATTAAGTTTTAGTGGAAACTGCATAATTCGCGAACTTGAAAAACTGGTTCTGAACACTGGCGTCGCAGCGTCGGATTACAGTGTAATATGGGCGCTGCAACGCCGGTCTGGGTTCAGGAAGGGTGACCCGTCGCAACAGCGCCTAATTACAGTATAATCAGGGCGTTGCAGCGCCGTCCCTAGTTTTTTGAAAACTGCTGACATACGTGGCGTTGCAACGCCTGATGCTAGTACAATCAGGTCGCTGCAGCGCCAGTACCTAGAATTAAACAAAAATTTATTTTATTTATTAATTTGATTTATAATTAAGATAAAAGATTTATTTTAATTAAAATTGGATACACTGTTTTTTCAATAATTCTAAATTAGAAATAAAGGAGTTTATTTTGGTTTGGAATTGGATTAAAATAAAGTTGTTTATTTTAATTGGAATTAGATTCCACATTCGTTTGAATAAAAGAGTTTATTCAATAGTTTTATATTAACTTGGAATTGGATTCCACGTTCGTTTGAATAAAAGAGTTTATTCACATATGAAATAGAATTCCATGTTTCCTAGAATAAAGGAGTTTATTCACATATGAAATAGGATTCCATGTTTCCTAAAATTAAAGATGTTTAATTTTTGATAAAGAATAAGATTCAACATATTTTATTTTTCCACAATTTTAAGTTAAAATAAAGGAGTTTATTTTGAAACTTGAAATTAGATTCCTTGTTAATTAAATTAAAAGAGTTTATTTTAATTTGGAATTTGATTTAAAATAAAGTAGTTTATTTTATTCAAAATTGGACAAAATAAAATAAAGAAGTTTATTATGATTTTGATTAAAAATAAAGGAGTCTATTTTGTTTCAAAATTGAATTTTATGCTAATTAAAAATACCCATTAAATCGATATCAATGTATATATTGAATGTTTATTATTCATGAGATGAATGTTATTTATTAATGCATGTGTTGCTATGTATGATAATAAATGGGATTGATTATGGACTATTGACCAATGTGATTGAATTTTATTTTAGTTCGATACATGAATGTATAAGTTTATTAAATGTGGTCTGCGTATCTCGTCTTCTCTAATTTTTTCTTAATGTAAATTCTATCTCTCCTATGCACTTACCATTGACTGCTAATCAAGGTTTCTATTTATTGTAAATAATTTTGTAATAGGAATAGTTAGAATTAATTGGAGATTAAGGAGCAAGGAGCGCTTGAAGACCCGTTTATAATGGAGCCTTAGATTTAAATGTAATAGTTATATTTAAATTTAATTCTTGCACCCTAGGTTTGACCTTTTGATTCATTTGGTGGTTTTAATGAATCAAACTAGAATAAAGTCCATAATCAATCCGGGTAGAATATAGTATTCTATATGTGCATGCTTATACATTATATATATTATGCAAATATGTTTCGCATGTTAATTAATAAGACGTATATTATATATATATGTGTGTGTGCGCGCGCGCTAAACAAGATGAGACAAATTAATAATAAACCCCTCAAAAAAATTATATTAAGTCCTAAACGTTCAAAGATATTTGGAATATCGAACGTCGCATTCTAGCATGATAAAAATAATAGAGTACCAATTAATTATTATAAATTGTGTCAGCACAAGGATTGTCTTAATTTTTTGATATGTTATTTTTATCACATTTGATGTTTATAAAGAAATTGAACAGTATTTTATTGTGTCACCATAAGGACAGTATTTTTCTTTTTGAATATATGGAGTGCTAGGTTGGACTTAACTTGGATAATTTTGATTCGAATGTGCCACCACTTGATCAAAATAATCTAAGAGGCAAATTAAAATGAGTTACATGATGATGTTGTCTACCTATTTATTTATATATAGTTTGATGTGTCACCACAAAGCTATATACATTTGAAATGGGATCCTTATTCACACTAACAAATATTTAATTAGATTTTGCCGAACTATATAATTGAGGGTAATATAGTTTGAAGAAAATAGTGAGAGATACCAACTTAAAACAAAACCTAATTTATCTTGGTAATTAATTAATAAAAGAATGTATGATATAATGTTGTTAAATTACAAATTCATTTACAAAATTTTACAATGTCTAAAATTACCATCACTGCGTAGCATATTAAATGCTAAATTAACCGAACCGAATTAAACAGATTGGTTAAGGAATTTGAGAATAATTCTCACAGCTGAAAAGCTATCTTATGTCCTTCATATGCTTATTCCTGCAATGGTTGCAGACAATGTCTCTAAAGAAGAGATTGCTACTTTTAGAAAGTAGCAAGATGATGCATAGTTGGCTCAATGCATCATGCTCGTATCCATGAGTAACGAGCTTCAGCGTCAGCATAAAACTATGGATGCTCCTACTATACTCCTGCATTTCAAGTGGTTGAATTGTGAGGAAAGTTGGACTGATAGATATCAGATATCTAAAGAGCTCTTCCGATCTAGAATGATCGAAGACACTACAGTACAAACTCATGTCCTAAAAATGATCAATTTGATTGAACAGTACAAGTATGTTAAGATAAAGGGTTGTCCAGCTTATGTGAAAAGTTTCAAAGGATAAGCTTGGGACAAGATTTGACAAATGTAGATTTGTGGGACATCCTAAAGTATGTTTGAAAAATGTTCTATAATCCTACTTAGCTAAATGTGTTTGTTGCGAAACACGCTACTTTCTAAGATAAAGGTGTTTATCATTGAAGAGGCTAGTAGGAGGATAATAAATCTCAAAGAGTTCAACAACCATAAAGCACTATAAGTCAAATAAGAGGAACCTGTAGATAAACCTATTGTACCACAACCGAATCGTAAATCTGGAATAGTACCGAAGATACCTGGGAGGTATGGATTCATCATAGATGATAATGATGAGGTACACATCATCGAAGATGATCCAATTACATACGATGAGGTAAGAGTTGTAGAAACTTAAAGAAATGGGTTGAAGCAAGTTTCTCAAAAATGGAACATTCGTTTTGATGAGACAATCAAAAGAGTTTGATTTTATCAAAAACAAAAATGAACCTAGTGTGTACAAAAGGGTCAGTAGGAGCGCCGTGACATTCCTAGTATTATATGATGATATACTACGAATAAGGAATGACATATCAATGCTACAATCAGTAAATATAAAGTTGTCTAAACATTTCTCCATGAATAATTTGGGAAGAGTATCTTAATTGGGGATACAAATCTATATAGATAGATTTAAAAGGATGCTCGGCTTAACCCAAAAAACATATATTCATTTGATGCTAAAGCCGTTTAGCATGGCAAACTCCAAGAGATGTCTCATGATGATGAGTCATGGAGTGTATCTCTCTTAATAGTCCCCATAAACTCCTGAAAAGAGAAATCGCATGAATAACAATCATGTATGCAATGAAATATACGAGACTTGATGTTGATCGGTCATATTCTGGAGAAGATCACTATAAGACAGTGAAAATATCTTAAAGTACTTAACTGACACTAAGGGTGTGATCATATTCATGGCGGGTTTGAATTAAAACTAAAGGACTTAACAGACTCAAGTTTTTTTTTCAGACTGACCAAGATAACGGTAAATCCACTTTAGGGAAAGTCATTACCTTGATCGGTGGTGCAATGACTTGAAAAGGTTTCAAACAGTAAAGATTTGTTGATTTAGTGATAAAGACAAAGAATATAGCTATAAATGAAGCTGCAAGTTGATTGTTTGGATGAAAAGTTCATTACATAACTAGGAATAGTTCATAAGTCTCATCTTGGATCTAAACATGTGTTGCGACACTTTCATTTGATTAGAGAAATCATTGAAAGATGGGAAATCACTATAGAGATGGTGGACTCTCAAGAACAACATTACATAACCATTTACTGAAGCTTATCCAACAGCAGGATGATCATCACTTAGAGAATAAGGGTATGAGATGCCATAAAGATTGGTTTTAGTGCAAGTGGGATATTGAAAGTAGTATGCACAAAAGACAATCATGTTTGTTAGTTCCCAGTAGGCACACAATAGATCTAGAAGGGGGTTGAATAGATCCTTTTTATTTTCAAATATTTTTCTCGTTTATTTTGTAATGCTAATGAATTAGCATATAACAAACATAAGAATCTTTTCAGGCACAGCGGAATAAGTAAAAGATCCCCTTCATTGAAATATTCATAATCATACATACATTGTTCTTAGAGTTAGTTCAGTGGTAAGCAGTTAATACATACATAGCAGTTATAGCAGTTAAGTGCATAATGTAAATGACATAAAGTAAATGACACAAGGGATTTTAAGTGGTTCAGAGACTCAAGCTCCTAATCCACTCTTCTGCTTTCAACTAGCAGGATTTCCACTAAGGAAGGGCAGCACCCTGAATCACTAAGATTCCTTCAATGCCAGCAGCCTTGGAACTTCAGTTCACTAAGAACTCTTCAAGGCCAGCAGCCTTGGAACTTCTCTAGTTCCTTAGGAACTCTTCAAGCCCAGCAGACTTGGAACTTCATTTAGTCCCTCCGGACAAGGACCCCTCAGGCCCTGGCTTCTTCTTGTTGTTGATATTGTTGGTGCTGAGCTGCTAAGATGTCTTTAAGCTTGACCATCTTCTGTACTTAGCAGCTTGCCGTAGTCCTCTTGGCATTCTGCTTTGAGTCTGGACTACATCTTCTTTGGTGCAGCAGATCTTCATTTTGTTCTGCTCATTTTATCTGTTGTCAGCTGTGTACTATCACCATTTGGGTTTGCTAAGTGTTTGAGCTTTTGGTAGACTTCGTCTGGCACTTAGCATTCCCTGAATCCTTCTTGACTAGTTGGCAGACATGGTTCTGCACTTGGTCTGATTCAGATTTTGGTTCATGGTGATTCGTAGAGTGGCTCTCTGAATCTTTTTTGTGCTCTGCCACTTTTCTGAATACTATTTTCTTGTCCTTCTCGGCTCTCAGCTTGGCTGTCATCTTCAGTGGCATTCTCATCTTTGTTGAGTGAAGCTTTAGTCTGTTCAAGTCCTTTTTCAAGGTTGCTTCACTTCCACCTTCGTAGTCTCACTGTCACTGAGACTTGTTCTGTTAAGCTCTGGTGGAACTCGTAGAGTCAACAATAGCATTCCTAACAACTCAACGATTCTGCAACTTAGCAATCATCAGCAACTTTTGATTTTTGAAGCTCTGGCTTATATATACTCCTTCCCAATATTCCCGTTGGTATATAGCCGTTGAAAGCTATTTGAATTGCTTCGCAAATCTCGAGTTATTTGGTGTAGACTACAGATGTGACATGACATCCCCTTTATGACTTTTCTGACACTGCAGTCTACTGTTTCACCTACCCCGTCAGAGATGTCACCTTGATGTCTTGGGCAGGTAGTCAACTTTATCTCCTTCTGATTTCTCGATCAGAGGTTGTCCTTTTGCATCAATGCTCTCAATAAGCTCTGTTCAAATATCAATCTTCAAATTGAACCGTTGCCAATGCTTCAACCTTCAGATGACCAAACTCTACGATTCTGATGCACATCTTCTTGGACCTGATCGTAGTGTCTTGTTGAATGTTGCTCATTGACAAGTAGAGAACACTACGATCTTGAAGAGTGTTTGTTGGATCTTCAATGTAGAACACCTCTTCCTTCTCTTGTGCAGTGCTTCAATACTTCTGTTTGTCTTGACTGCTCTCAGATACTGATGGCTTGATTCCTTGTTTTGGCCCCTTCTGAATAGCAAGACACTTCAAATTTGTGGCATGTCCAGCTCGCTTTCTCCTTGTGATCTCCCGTTCACTTATCCTCAATGGACTGACCCAATGCTTAATCACTTTAGCCTTGTTTTTCATAGGCTGACCAGTATCTTTGCGTACACTACATCAATTCCTTCTTTGTTTGGCAAACACTACGATCCTGGTTGCTTCCAAGATCGTTGTCTACTGTTTTCTTGACAGTAACTGCACTAGCTGACTTTCCTTAGTCAGTTACTTTGATTGAAGTCTTCTTCTGATCAACTTGTCGAAGACTTCTACTTGAATGGCTTGACAACTCAATCTGTATGCTGATTGGGTTGGTGCTTAGATCTTCTGTTAGCTTGCATGCCATTCGTTGAGTGCTCTCTGGTTTCCTTCAGGTTGGATGTAACTTTGCAGCTTAGGCCAGAGGCTTCATACTTTGAATATTCTGGGAGTGCTCATTTGTTGAGAATCGTGTTTGCTCTACGATTCTGCCTTGGCGTTGTGAGCACATCTGTTGAGGCCTTAATTCTGCACTCTACGATTCAGCTTCGGCTGTGCAGACACTACGACTTCGAGATCAAATCTTGACACTCTACGATTTCTGTCTTTATGCTTGTTGTCTTCATCTGATCTTGCTCGACTACGATCTCTGCCTTTGATATGATCAGTAGACTCTACGATTCCGAGTGTAGTCTACAATTCTTGACTTGGCTTCGGCAGATGCTCAGTTGGCTCGTAGACAAGTTGTCTCTACGATTCTGAACATGACTTCCTCAGCAGACTACGGCTCCGAGAAAGTTCTTCTCGACACACTACGATCCTTCCTCGTCTCTCCTGACAGTCGACGAACTCCGAGATCTACTATCTTGCATACTACGATTCTGCCTTGATAGCTCTCGAATTTTCCTTGACTCTCCTGGCAGACTACGATTTCTGGTGTGGTGCTCGACGATTAGACAAACCTATCTATTACATTATAAGATCAACCTAACAAGCTTGATCTTTCTATATTTATAGTCCTTATACATCATTTCTTTTTAAGGACTTTACAAAGCTGTTTTGCTTATGTAGGATCAACCTAACATATTTGATCAATTCATTCTAAGTCCTTGCACATATGTTCCTATTATCTATCAAAGGACTTTTCAGCTTTTCTTAATGCAAGCATACTTGAATATTCATTCATGTATATCATAATCAAATCATATATAAATAGGAATATCATTTACATGTTTATTCCTGACAATGTTGATGATAAAGCATATAAGCAATGTTTTTAGAATTATGATGAGATCATGCTAATGAGATTTAAATTCTTAGATAGCTTAAAAACTAAAATGTTCTCAATCGATGGATTACTAAAAAGGGATTAGTGAATTTGGATAGATTGATACATACATTGCTTACTCATTGCATGAGGATGATTGATTGATTTCAGGATCATTTGTGTGGAGACACTAAAACAAGTATGTAGGTGCTTATTGGAGAATAAGCACACTGAACGTGGCTCGCTAAGGAATACCTAATGGAGTTTTACTTGTATGTCAATAGGAATTTCTGTAGTGATAGTAGTACAAATGATCATTAGACTTGAGATCATCATAGTATCTTGTGTATGATGAGTTATACTTTGACTTATTCCTTAAGACCCTTAGGGTATATCAAATGGTATGCTTGGGTATAATCAGTTGTACATGGAGATAATATATGATTAATAAAAAATCTACCCCTTCTAGTAAAAGAAGAGAAATGTCATATGTGATTCGATAAATGACAACTCAGGAGTCCTTGGCCAAGACATAATGAAATTAGAAAGGAATTTTTAATTTATATTATTTGAAATTGTGCATTTAAGAATCGAAATACATATAATTAAATAAAATAAGACTTGACAGTAATTTCATGTCTTATATTTAATTAGGACATTGTATGGTAGAAGGATTGAATTGTACGGTAACTATTTACCCAAAGGTTCATTTATGATTAATGTTGAAATCTATATTATCTGAAAAGTCGTTGATTTCCTTGTTCTAGAATAAATGTTATTTATTTAAATAAATTATAATATTAATTTATTTATTTAAATAAGATTAGAATTATTCTAATTGATTTATTCACAACCTATTTAATATTGAGAACATAAAGGGTCACACAGCAAAAGGAAAAATATTTATTTAAGAAGCAAATAGCATAATCGTAATAAGTTAAGTGTATTTAATTTAATCTATGGTGATAGAATAAATTAAATAGCTTAATATTTATTATTTAATATTTTAGAAATATTAAATATAAATTAATTAAAAGAGTATTATTATTATTATTATTACTATTACTATTATTTAATTTCTAAAGGAGTTTAGGAATTAATTAATAAAAGTACTCTCATATATTCCTAATAGGATTAGGAGACTAATTAATTAAAAGAATTTAATTAATTATTCCTAATAAGATTGGGAGCCTAATTAATTAAAGGAGTTTAATTAATTAAAATAAAACACAATTCCTTAATTGTTAAGGAAGATTGCCTACATCTATAAATAAGAGGAGTCTTATTATAGATGAGGGTTGTTGATATTTTTCACAACACGTGAATGATTTTTTCAAGAGTTGGGAGAGTACGTATTTTCTATAGAGATAGAAAAACTAGATTTTTACCAAACACCCATCTTCTTGAATACTTGTTCTTCCTTGGTGGATCACCCCTAGAGGCCAAACACTTGGGTAGCTAACGTTGATCAAAGGAAGGAATCAAACTCGGTTGATTCAAGTTGAACAAGAAAAGGATTTGAAGGTGAACTCGTAACTGGGGAAGCTCAAATCTTTAAGGATATAATTCTTGTAATTCATCTTTTCGTTTAATTAATAATTGTGCATAAAGGATGATCCAGGTATATGGTTTGTAAAATTTTAAAAATATGTTTTTTACGCTTCCGCTTTAGTTTGATACAATATGATTGTGTACATGAATCTTACAAACCTAACAGAATCGCAATGAGGTGATCAAAACATAGAATTTATGGTTAATCTATGTGAATAAATTGCAATTCAAGTCTTAACAAGTGTTTGAAGTTCATTTAATTTGTATAGTTGAATTATTATGCTATGTTGATGTTTTCATTTAACATGATACATTTTGTTTCATCATATTATGGTCAAAATATTATAAATATGTATTTAAAATATTATTCAGACATCTCTGATTATCAAACAGATTTTGCTTAAACTGTCATAGGGTTAAAATGGTAAAATATTGTTATTCAGACATTTTGAAAAAATTAATTATCAAACAACATTTTTTTCATTCAGACACAATTCTGGACAGAGACTATATTATTCAAATGTCTAAACTGTTCAGATCTTAACACTCAAATTTATCACACACCACCTAAGATATTATTTATATATGTAGTCCAATACAAAAGATGTGGCAAAACTTGGAGTCACTGAGTGGCAGAGATATAAGTTGGTATAAGAGTGGAATTTACGCATGTAAAAAGTAAACGATACACATTATGTCAAATGACATGCCTGTAGAAATAACAAAGAGTTAGATTCCCCAACCCATTTTGCTTTTTCTTTTTTTAATGAGTAAAATAACTCGAACAAGCATCAAAAATAATAATATTTTCCTCAAAAAGAAAAAAGAAGAGCTGTACTTAAACTGACCTTTTATAGGCTAGTTGCATACTTGCATTGATGTATCAATGTCATTATTTTATACTTCAGCCCAGCAGCACAGAGATTTTGATTTTCCTCTGTACATTGTAACGGTTTTATACGCATTCCTAATTTGAAATTTTGCAAACCCTCAATTTAATCTCCGACCCAATTTAAGCCTTTTCAGCTTCCCATTCTCAAAACTTTTTTTCTGACGAGACAATTACAATCTGGAACATTGGAGCTTTAAAATGACAGCCAACACTGATATTTCCACCCAACTGAGCTAACCATCAAAACTAGATCAATTAATCTATGTAACTGTTATTTCCAAAAGTAAATAGGATATTTGCGCAAGGCCCTTTCTCACATGAGTGTGGGACCCACTTACTATTCATGTGATAGAAGACCTTGTGAAAATATAGATCCTATTTTTTTAAAATAAGGTCCGGGTCACCAAATAATATACATAACCAAAAACTACAAGTAGCGCCCTTCCATTGTTCACAAACACCTTTAATAAAAAGTAAGAGAATGTTTTTATAAATTCGTTCAAAACTACCTTCCAGGAAAGTCTTCACTAAGATTTATCCTCTCCTTTTCATTTGAGTTCTTTCTAACATCCAAATTTAGGTCCTCAAGCTTAGAGCAAGGTTCGAAGTCAATCTCACGATTCCTAGCGTAAATGAAATAAATTAGTAAAAGAAAGAGAAAGTGCCATTGATGAATGATCAAAAAACACAAATTGAGACCACCATTAGAAACACTCAGCATAAGGAAGTCTAAATATCTTCGGAACCATTCCATGCAGACCAGACAAATGAGGAAGGTTGCCAAAAGCATAAACACTAAAACCGCCACAGTTAAAATACCTGTCATGCGATGGCAATAGTACTTCATTATTCACTTTAATACATTGCCTTGGTGTGGAAAGAACATTTGTAACTTGTTCTTCATCATTACCATCAGCTCTAGTCCAGAAAGTCTATCCACCATGCAGAATGGAGATCAGACAACAAACATGGAAAAAGAGAGAAAATGTAAGTATATGCACTGAAAAATAACAAGCGAGTATAAGAAAGCAATGATATTCTCTTTATATATTTTAATTCATTTTATCTCCAGTTAGTCCAGTCCATTCTAATTTCTCTCTTATTCTCTCTTCGCATCATCCTGTTATCACATGTGAGAATTAGAGTGTTGGGTAAAGTAGACTCCAGAAAACATTGTTGACATAATACAGTAGTATATATGCTACCGCTGCTACGGATCTTTATTATTCATGAAAAATAAACACGATGTAGGACAATATTTGGAGAAGAATAATTGCTATAAATTAGTTTTAAAAAAAAAAGTTGTAACTAAGGTGGAGCTCCGTGTTCCACTACCTCTAGGATCCTTGGTCACAGAAGAGTAATTGATTGCAATCTATAATAAATACTCAATAGTGTAATGAGTATATGTGGCGGTTACATCCATATTTATAGATAATTGAACTCTAATGTGGATCGGGGGGCAGAAGAAAATAATTAAAGACTAAAATCACCCCAATTTTTTATTTAAAAACCCTAAATTACACAATAATAAAATAAATATAAATTTCTTCTCAGCAATGGACTTGTCGTCCCCAACACTTGAGAGTTGCATAAATAAGGAAATCTCTTGCTTAGAAAGGCCAAAAGGGTTGGTTTTCTAAGTGAATGAGGAAAAGGAAAGAAAGACATCAATTTCCAAGATCAACCAACCAAGGGTGTAGGAGTGCTTTGGAAAGGAAAGGAACCACTTTTCTTAAGGGATAAGTTGTTTGACTACACTAACATGCAACTTATGTATTATATTCTTTTCTATGTTCCCTACAACTTGCCATACTTTTTGATCTCTTCTATTATTAATTGTGCAAACAAAGGTGGCATATGGGTTGTTGTTAACTAGAATTTTTAAGGCACACAATATAGACTTGAGTGATGAGATTGCTATGGTTGTTGAGAAACACTTCTCTGGTACTGTCTCCACCAATCATTTCTTTGAACCATTTTAGAATGAGTGAAATCACTTCTGTGCAGTCCACTAAGTCTAAGATTCTGAGTTATTCTGTTTATGATCTGTGCATGGAAATTAAGAGAAAAATGGAGAACTTTCATGATGCGTTTAAAGCTGCTATCTTAGGACTGAATGGTAGAATGGATGTTCTGCAATATCAAGTGAATTGTTTGTCTGGAGTATCTACAAGTTGTCTTCTGGAATGTTTGCTAATCCTGTGATTCCTATGTGCTCTCCAAGTCCTGTTGCTGGCCCTCTTTTTAACTCCATGTTTGCAAATACCATGTATAATCTCCTTCTCAATGATCCCACACCTTCACACACAAACCTGATTCACAGTCTCTTGTCAGGGAGAACATATGATTCCAACCTGAATCTAGCAGGTGTGGATCTAAGTTCACTTTAGGACACGCATGTGTGAGTATGAGTGGTGTTACAGTACATTTTTGATACTGTTTTTATGTTCTTTTTACTAAGTGTGGCTGCTGTTGTTGCCTTAATATCACCAGCTTATGTGCAAGTCAAAATTGTATTACTATGAAGCTTTGTAATATACTAATATCTTCTGGAAATTAATGATAAGTTTCTGCAGCTAAGGTTCTTTTGCAGCTAATGCCATCTGAAGTTTATTGAACTTAATGTTAAAAAGTAATGGCTCGTACTCTCTGCAGAAAGGAACTGAAGGTATTTTGATCAGTCTATTTTGATGAGATTCTTTTGTTACTTATTTACTAGATTTAATGTAGTAGTTAAAAGGCCATGTAATTTGTTTTATCACTGGAAGATAGATTTTCTGTTTACTGACCTCTGTTATGCAAGTTTTTGGGTTAGTTTTTTCTTTTGTTGATAACTAAAAGGGGAAGATTAAGAACTAGTATAACAAGTACTATTTAACTAAAGAAAAGCATAAAACACAGTAAACTTGGGTTTAAAACTGGCAAACAGTAAGGGGCAGTATAAAACAAAGGAGAAGCAAATTAAGGGGAAGTAAAAAGTGCAAATTTAAAAAATAAAACTTAGGTTCTGTTATCATTAAAAAGGGGAAGACTGAAAAAACAAATATTTAATTTACTTAATTAATTAAATATTCATTAAATTTGATGATAACAAAAAGGGTTAATTAAAATAACTAAATAAGCATATTAGAAAACCTAAGTTAGAATCCTCTCCATAGGAATTCATAATGCATTGCACTATCACTTAATTGATTTTTACTTTACCAAATTGATTTCTATCCATTGGATTTAAAAACTTAAGAGCTAATCTTAGCCCTTCATTCTAACCAAGTTTTCCTATAAATACCCACCTCTTCTCTCCATTTTTCTTCAATCTAGCCAAAGCATATTTGCCAATCTTTTTATAAGTTTACCAAACTTTCATCCCTCTTTCTCTCTCTAAACTTTCAAATCTAGATTCAAGAAGTGGGTTTCTAAGAGGTGATCTTCAAGAGCTAAGTTCTTCATTGAATTATATACATATTTATATAGAGAGAGAGAGAGTCTGATTTATATATACAAACACATATTGCTCTTTTTCACAAGTATACAGACACTAGTTTAATTGCTTCTGTTTTATTTATCACTTCTTATTAGTGGTTTGATATTGTGTGTTATAATATAAATATATATATATATATATATATATATATATATATATATATATCATTCATATCAAACACTAAAAGCACAAAGCACTTACATATTCATTCTTTCATTTGTGCTAACTACATTCAAGTTGTTCTGCACAGTTAAATATCCATATAACTTGAATTAATTAAAGCTTATATATATTGACCAAATTTTATACATTATCCTTTCAACGAAAGTGAAAAATAGTGATCAATTTCTCAAGACTTGATAACCCTCCTTCCGTTCGGAAGTTGGCCGTATCACTTGTTAAATTTGTGAACTATAATCCTTTCAAAAGAAAGTGAGACAAAGCAATCTATTCCTCAAAGTAGGATAACCCTCTTTCCGTTTGGAAGTTGGCCATATCCTAAAATATCTTGCAAGGAACATAGTCTTTTTTGTATAAAACAGTGATCCGTGTTAGTCCTTTCTATTTGAAAGTGAATCTAAAATGCAGACACTTGATTTATGAAGAGTAGTAAATCGACCTTACACCAAAGTGTTGATCTCACCTTATAAAAGGGTCCTATATAAATCAAATTGAACTTGTATTAAATTGATTATATTTATTGTAATCCTTGGTTTGATCGTCTTATATTTAATTTACAAGAACAAATACTTCAAAGTTACAATTCTTTATCTTGTAAATTGATATACTTGACATAATTGTGCACCATTATTTGGTTGATTATAAATTAACAACAGTTAGTAGTATAACTAACAGCCATGAAGGCTATCATCAAATAGCCTTTTAGTGGAAAAATAGCACAGACCAGTTCTCAAAGAAGAAAACAAAAGAAAATCAAACATTGTAAATGATGGCTATTATGTTGTGGCAAATACATAAAGGGGCTTCGTTGGGTCATAAGTCACAACCAGTATAGGCCAATATAGTGCTGACTGCTGCAAATAAAAACTCACAGCCACTACAACACAATAGAGGACGTAACTTTCTAGTTGGTACAAATACAAAAAAACTCCAATTTTTCACAATTTTCCAAGTCTAATTTTCTCCAACTAGATTAATAACAAAGAGCACTCTTCCTACTGAGGCAGTCTTTAGCAGATAGTTTTCGGTAAGAATCCAAATGTCAAGAAGAAAAATTAACCAAAAGTCTCGACGCTATTAATAAGAAGGCTGTAACACAACAAGTTTTGTCATCACAACCTCTAGGCCTGTTATATTTATATGAATTTTAAAGGTTATCACTGTGCCGTATAGGACTTGACTTTTCTATAGGCTTTTTTGTCTAATCCAGAGTATAACTCTTGTTGACCAAGCGAACCACATATTACTGCTTGTGTACCCAAATATGGTACTCTTACGTACCAAACTACCAATACTCTAATGTACTAAAATATTTCTTTTTTTTGTTTTATCTATAGTTACACAAATATCAATATACTAGCTTAGTTTTGGATACTCAATTATCGCATTTGTACTAAATTAAAAACCAATCAACTTGTAAATTCAACTAAAATCTTCTATCTAACTTAGTTATATTACATTTAGACTTTGAAAATATTCCTAACTATAATAGCTCATACAAAACCACCCTAGTGTACCGCGTTGTAGTCTATATAGCATATACGTACCCATATCAGTTCCACAAACCGTGTTCCAAGTAAAACTAGTCTAATCTACTTCAAAAACCAACTGAAAAAGTGTGTCCAAGAGAAAATTGGAAAAACAAACATTGTATCTACTCAAGAGTCAAGATTCACACTAGATTGAGTTTCATCCTGCATCTCTCATTTTGATGTTAATGGAAGAATGTTTTCTATTTTTTTAATTGCTTATTGGCTTTGCTCATGTCAGATAAATTAAAAAAAAAATATCATTGAGAGCTAGATTAAATAATTTCACAATTACAGGTTAATTTAAAAGTTCCAATCTATGAATCACGAAAACTTCCTAGAGGTGGACGTATCCTTTTCTAGAACTTGTCGAATACTGACACTCAGATGGACACTTCTGGATACATATCGGCTACTTCAACGTTATTATTCTTAATCTTTTCAATTTCGTATACTTCTAGATACGCTAGGGATACTTTCTAGTGCGTTATGACATATGCTAGTATTTTAATTTAACTTAAACTTTGAAGTTAATGAAATTAAATTTTGAAGTTAACCTTTGTTGGTATCTGAAGTCAAATTTTGATTTAATAATTAATTTATGTAAGGCCTAAAAAAGAGTGCAGCCTGTATTGGAAATAATTCCTCTTGTAATTGTAAGGCAGTACTGTCTCTGTTGGAAAGTTCTAGAAACATTAATTATACTCTCTTAGGAAAATGTAAAGACTAATCTAGAAATGTTTATGTCAATGTACTGACCCTATTTAAGGCTGTTTAGAGTGTTGTAGGGATGATTTGAGTGTTGTAAAACTAAAAACACCTCTGCACTATATTCCTTTTGGTGTTTTCTTGAGTAAGGTTTTTTCTCCAAGTAAATTCCTAGTGTCCTTTTGGAGTGGTCATCAAATTCAATTTTGGGAGGATTTTTGGTTGGGAGATAATTACTTTTCTCTTAATTTTAATCGACTGTTACGTATTTCTTCACTGCATGATACTCCCATTTTTAATTTCATAAAACGTGAAGGAAATTTTTTTTTCTTAGGATTTTCATTTCTTTAGGAATATCACTAATTTAGAGACTATTAAAATGCAAACTTTGTTTATCTTACTTGCTTCGGTTCATTTATCCTCTGATAAGCGCATCTGGACTTTAGATTCATCTAATTCTTTTTCTTGTAAGAGTTACTTCTCTCTCTTGACTCGGTCTGCTGTTCCTAATACATTTCCTTTGGCTTCATATATTTGAAAAGCTAAGGTATCTTTCAAAGTCAAGACTTTTGTGTGGTCTCTGGTTTTACAAAAATTGAATAATGATGATCTCTATCAAAATCGCAAACATTACAAAGTTCTATCTCCGGACATTTGTTTTATGTGCAGGCAGAATAATGGGACTCATGCTCATTTATTTTTGAATGCTTGGGGCTTGTGGAGCTCTCTTTGGAGTGTTAAGAGAGGAGTAGGTGTGTCCTAGTTCAGTAAAAGATATGTTACTAGTATATTTTTGAGTATTTGAAAACAAGAAGGATGCAAAAATTTTGTAAAAGTGTGCCTTTTTTCCATTTTATAGGGAATGAGTAATATTAGACTATTTAGAGGAAGTTGCTCTTCTTTTAAGTTGTTGAATGATAAGATTATTTTCCTTACTTTTCTAAGGGCTTCTTCTATAGGGTCCTTGAAGGTATCTCTGTGACTGATTTATGTAGAGATTGTGTATTTTTTAAGTACTCTTTTTTATTTTTGTTTTTTAGTACGTTGATTGTGGACTCTTGTTCCCCCTTTTATTGTATTCGTATTAATAAAATTTCTTCTTTTATCAAACAAAAAAAAAATGTTATGTCTTGGCTTGTCTAAATTCGCAACCACCTCTTAGAGTATTTAAAAAAAATGGATTTACTTATTATATACATATATGTGTGTATTTATATATATATATATATATATATATATATATATATATATATATATATATATATACACACACACATATATATATAAGTTTTATCTTGTTTATATGGTGAATTTTGATGTGGGTTTGTTTAACTTCCTAATTTTCTAAGCCTTTTATTGTGTCTTCATTATAGTATTCAGTTGAATATCAGGTTATATAACTAATAAGAAAAATCAAAGAAGAGTCTAACTACTCTATTGATATGAACATACATGTCATCCTTATCCTTAAATACAGCTATCTATCTCTTGGAGTTATATACTATAATCATATTTGTTTTTAGGTCCGGAGATGTTTGTGGTAAAATTGTTCTTCACTATTGCTTGATTTTTATCATGCCTCGTTAATAATTCAAGTTATTTATACATTTATATTTATTAAAAATATAAATAAAATCAACGTATTTCCTACATATCTATCTTCTTTTTTTTGATAAATGTTGCGTCATGCGTCACGTATCGGTTTAATTCGTGTCCATTTCCCTGCTTACTAGGGTTTAATTATTTTTTAATATGAAAAAGTTTTGATCAAATATATCACAACTTGCAACTTATGTTGTTAGAAGTAGTTGTATATTATTCCTCAACTAACTTTAAAAGTGAGAAAAGGTGAGAAAATATAGACAATTATTGTTTATGATTGCATCTAAAGCAAAATAAAAAAATAAATATCAAATTTGTATGATTTAAATGCATATCACCATGCTTTAAATGAAGTGTGACTATGACCAATATTTACAGCGTCATTTCCACATCCATTATGTACACCCCTACTACACCCCATGTTACCACAGCCACAATATGATAAGCTATAATTAGAAATCATGATCTCATAGCAAATCCTATCCAAAATAACTGTGGTTGGCTATACAACACCCCTTCATGCTCTTACGATCCAGCATGAAGATTACAGAGTAAGAGTCGCTCCAAATATATGACCCAAATTCATTACAACCTTCCTACTCTGTGCCAATTACCTACTTGAGTAAATTTCATAATATTCCACCAAAAGAAATGATAAAAGTTACTCGAATTATATATAAATTATTAGATAAATTGAATTAATGAACTCAATGTATCTTCATTTCAAATTAAGTTACTTAAATGCAGTTGGAAGTTTGTACCTTTAATGTTTTTCCTTCTCCTTTTCCTTTACCTTGTAACCCTAGCATAATATGGCAACTACTACCACATCCTTTATTTAATCACCAGTGAACAAGAGGTCTTCTCTCATTTATTGTCCATTTTCCCTATAACACTGCAATCCAAGCACAAGTACCAAATTTTTTCAGTTCCATACTTTCATTTAATTTATATTTATGTATTTTGTTACGATAAATTATTTTAAAATGTGTGTCGTATAAGAATCCGTACCCCTCCTTTTCCCCCTTTAAGTAACCGGAGACAAATCTCCACATCCTCGTGTCAACAACACCCGGTTTCGATAAGAAAACCAGTCTCCTTATGCCACCGTTTTTGTTTTCCGTACTTCACATTCTTCTTTTTGGATTCATTCTTCCAAGCAAGTAAATGAATCCCAGACTACAATTAAAACAAACAGTCAATTGGGACTTTAATGCATAGCTGACATGTCAAGGAAACCAGTCTCTTGATGTCACATTTGGTTTTCCATACATCACAGTTTTCTTTCTGCAATCTTTCTTCCGAGCAATGAGCTGAATCCCAGACTACAACTAAAGGAAACAATCATCCGGGACTTCAATGCATAGCTGACATGGGAAATACCATTTCATACTAAGCTCACCTTACAATGAACTTAACTTAAGTTCCTTTGCAATTTTTAATATAATAATTGGTTTTGTCACCAACGTGCTCTATTCATAAAGCACATGACGTACTTAAATTATTATTTTTTTTGACAAGTCCCTTGACATACTTTTTCAAATATAAAACTGGCCTTTGAGATTTAAATTACGAGGATGGCTATCATCTTTGAAGCTCCCATATGTCCCTCTTGTGCGCAACCTAGACTTAGGAATATAAAAGAAGGAAGAAAAAAGTGGGAATTAAATATTATAGAATATGTTGAATTAGAGTACAATCATCAATCATGAAATGTAAGAGTCATATATAAAAAGTATTCTTGATTTAAAATATAACTACTGAAAGGGAGGAAAGCAACAGAAACATGATGCAGCCCCTAGAGCCCTAATTTTGTACTTGAAAGGCCTAAAATATAACTCCAAATGTCTTCATGATTTTTTCTGAACCAGAATACGTAGAATGCCTCTCCTACTTACTCAATTCCGATATTTTCCTTCCATTCCAATGTTTTTAGATCTTCAAAAGCTTTTCAAGATTTATCTTCTCTCCCTCCAATGGCGACACACTTAGAATTTAAGAATTTTATTAGACTGCAGTAACACTATCTTAGTTTATCTGAAGAATAGTAACACTGTAACAGTACCTAGAGCTCTAAAAGCCAGTAGGAAAAACATATGACATCAATATAAAAGCCTATTTCCTCATAAGTATCAAAGAGGCAGTCAGGATGATATTCTAATATCTTAGTCAAGAGTCATTCATATATGATACAACATTCGGCAACCTTGGCTTTAGACTGTATCAGAGTGGACGTTTGTTTGTTGAAATAGAGAGCTAAATTTATAGAGCAGCTAAATTGAAGATGCATTCCTTCAGACCTTACAGATACTTCTAATAATTAGACTTATTCTATTCAACAATAGTAACATTATACTAGTAAAAGAAATTTCCTACAAGGATAAATGCATGTGAATCCAAATAAAATCCAACAACATTAGCAAATGCAAACCCTGCTAAGGTTATTCCAATATGCTCGAATTCTTGCCTTGCATGAGACTGAATACTCTTTTCGGATTCTTGCATAATAAAATGCACGGAAAGAAGATACGGATTCTTGCATAATAAAATGCACGGAAAGAAGATAATAAGTAAACGAAAAATGATGATATGATATCATGAAGAGGACTGTAAATGAGCCGATCCAATCCTGATACTGAGCCATTCAAGGTTTGACCATTAACATAGTGAGATCAAAAAAGTTTTCAAACTACGCTTGCTTAATCTTTAATCAATCTCAATGCAGGTATAGCTCGAGTAGCTTGATTTTCAATATAGTCATGATGTGTTCATAGCTTATCAAGCTGAGAACGAGACGAGTTGCATTTACGAGCTTCAAAATATATCTAAGATGAGTTTCTACTTTTCATCTCTTTATCTCATGTTGCAATCTCAAACAAGCTCTAAACTACCCAAATGTTAGCCAAGCTTGAATAGCTTTCTCCATTTATAGCCATAGATGAAACTTGGTGTTTTAAGTAATCAGTCAACAAAGAGAGTTTTTCTTGAATTTAAATGGTAGTTAGTGAACATTGATAATGTAACTATTTCCAGTATGCTCAAATGAAAAGTAGTACCTCCATAAAACGAACATGGAAAACAGGTCGGTTATCAGGATCCTTTGCTAAAGTAAGAAGTTTTTGATGCAGTAACACATCTTCCACTCTATCCACATTAATATCCAAGGCATAACTGAATAAAAAATAAATAAATAAATCATTAAACTGAAAAAGGAAATGCAGTTTCCAAAATGAACTAAATTCACTTTGCTTGCTAAATATTAGCAAATAACTGCAACGTTGGTACCAAAATCTAAATATTAAAGCAAAATAACCAAAATCAAAAGCACACAAGCTTACACATACAAAAAAATTAAAATTAAAGTTACAAACCCGCATCAATTTTTTACCAAATTCATTTTTGAATTACCAGATACTAGATGCATGCAATACAAAAGTACACACAAAAAGTTAAGCATCATGCATTTTCATAAAATTACTTTACTAGAGTCAACTCAACTACGCCATTTATGGAAAGAAATTTATTTTAATGGAATAAAAAGTCGTATATACACACATACAGCACATAAACAATTGATTAACAAGTTGTGATTCTGCATCAATTAAAGTAAATTCATTTATGTCCTCATCAAATTTTGCAGATATAAGACAGTTATAATTAACACAAAATTACAATGGAATGAAAATCAAAAAATTAAAACAAAAATTTGAAGTCAGAATCCAAATGCCTAGAATACCTAGAAGGCAAGCGACTGAAGTGAGATTCCAACAATTCACGAAACTCAGGATTAGACACCGCCTCATCATTTCCACACTCCACCAAACGCTTATACACATCAATTTTAATATCATACCCACCGAAACTCCCAAAACTCCTCGGCGGTGAAGAACTCTCGCCTACTCCTTCAATCAAATCCATAACAAAACTCTCTAAATCTCTCTATACTTGTTAATATGTGTAATTATATAGTAAAAACATGTATATCTCAGCTCAAAAACAGTAGAAAAACAGTAACGAGAAAGTGATTGGTGATGACGATCGGAGGTCGGTGGAGACAGGAGAGGATCTTTGGCAGTTTAATGGAATCTAGAAAGGAGAGGGAGGGATTGGTACTTTTGGGGGAAGAGTGAGGGCAATTTCGTCCGCCATTACTGT
This sequence comes from Panax notoginseng, assembly GCA_016801055.1. Classification (NCBI taxonomy): domain Eukaryota; kingdom Viridiplantae; phylum Streptophyta; class Magnoliopsida; order Apiales; family Araliaceae; genus Panax; species Panax notoginseng. The sequence goes on along the minus strand of CM029013.1, from coordinate 91,033,633 downwards.
AGCAAAGTGAAGCTTTTTGTTCGTCTGAAATTTTTTCTAGAGAGAGAAAGTGGAAGTGAAAATCGTTTGAACTAAATTGTCAGCTTTTTCTAGAGAGAGAAAGAGCTTGTCCCAGACTTGAGTCTTGGAGGAGAGAGAAAGAGATGGCTAAAAAGGAGAGTGGATAGGGTTCTAAACTTTGCTGAGTTCAAATATTTACAAAAATAAATAAATAGATAAACAAAAAATTAGTACTCCTATTACTTACGAGTCCTCTTAGACTGACCGAAAATTTAGACAGAAAAAATAGGATATTTTTAAAAAAAAAATTAAATTGTGATTCTTAAAAAATATATAATAACATAAATTTTTATAAAAGATAGTATTTTAATTTTTTAGGTATAATTTAGATATATATATAAAAATAGAGTTATTCAAATTATATATGTAATTTAAATAACTATATTTTTATATATGTATCTAAATTACACTTAAAATATTATATTTTATAAAAATTTATATTAAAATAAATACTATATATTTTTTTAAAGTCGTAACCCAAAAAAAAATATTTAAAAAATATTATATTTCTGTCTAAATTTCCGATCTGTCTAGACTTTTTGATTACATATTTGGTGAAATGACGTATATAGGGGTTAGCTTGGGTACTTGGGATGGGAGAGAAAATGTCTTCGTTTGGCAGCCTTGGATAGTTAGGTAGGAAATTAAGAATGGATTTAGAGCATCTAGGCTCTAGCAGATATATTATTTGCTGGATTATATTTAATTCATATAATATTAATCTTTTAGTCTTTAATTTTTTTTAGTAGATAGACTATCTTATAAATTATATCGTTGATTATAATATAAAAATATTAAAATAATTAATAAATTTAAGAAAATTATTATTAAATATAATAAAAATACAAACTATTATTAACAAAATACTTATAATTGTATATATTTATAGATGTACTTCGTCTATAAACTATTATTAACAAAATACTGATTTTTTATTTCTATCCGTTAGAAGAATTTCGTCTTCTTCTTCTCTTCAGATCATCTATCATCTTCTTCTTCAGAGCTTATCTCCTTCTTCAACACAGAGAGTTTCATCTCCTTCTTTTTTTTCATCCTCTCTCTCATTTAATTATATTAAATTTATAGTCCATGAGATTTTCGTTCCTTGGTTTAGCCTTTCTAAGTTGTCGGAAAATTAGCTCGACTAAATATAGTCCATCTGCAGGAGCAAAATTGACTTCCTAGACTAATAATTAGAGCCTCTTTTGGAACTGCTGCTTATTTTAAAATAATTTATAAATTAAAATATAAGTTTGTTTATAAGTTATTTTAAATTATGATTTATAACTAAAAGTGTTCGTCATCAATTTGACTTATAAGTTAGGAATCGAATTAAAACAAATTACGAATGTGTTCAATTCAAAAGGACTTATAAGTTAAAATAATATAAAAACTACTAAAAAGAACATTAATAAAAAGAGGGGCAAAATAGATACTTATATTTGATCAAACTAACTTATTTTAAAATGACTCATAAGTCATTTTAAAATAAGTCACAGAAGTTTTTTTTTTTTATTTAAAACTCAACTTATAAGTCAAAAAATATGTGGTTACCAAACACTTTAATAGTAAAAAAACAATAAGTTATTCCCGAACTTATTAACACACACACACACACAAAGGTACAAAATTTTATTGGTTGAAGAAAATACATTATTTGTAATAATTATAAAAAATAAAATTCTAAGAAAAAATAAATATGTGTAAACAAAACACAGCTTATAAAGCAAGATTATTGATCATTTTCTGACAAGAGATGGTTAAACTCCTACAAACAATAACTGACGCTCGCAATTAATCGTGTCATTTAAAGATTTCACTAAAAATAATATTTTTTTTATTGAATGTTTATCAAAATAAATTAAATAATATATATTCGTATAATTTAAGAATTCTAATCCACTTAAATTCTCCCAAATAATATATATGTAATTGAGGGATCCTAATCCACCTGAATACACTTTCTAAAAATATCAAAGATATCAAAATGAACAAGTCAAAAGGTATCATAAACGTTACGGAGTTGGTATAAGATCTAGTAAAAGCCCCATTCGTACCAAGAAGGAAATGAAGGAAACCATTATTTTGCCGCACATTTTTTAAATCTATATGGAATAAGGATAACGTGACAGGTATCCAAAGTTATCCTAATTCAGGAAATATAAGCATGTACTCCCTCCGTCTCTATTTAAATAATCTTTTAAAAATAGACATAAGAATTAAAATAATAACTGGAAAGTATTAAATATAGTACTCAATTATTTATAATATTTTTAAATCATTAATTTATCATAGCACAAGAGTTTAAAGTACCAAAAAAATAGGTAAAGTAATGAAGGGTAATTTTAGAAAAATTGTCATTAATTCTCCTTGATTTGAACAAACGTCAATTAATTAGAGACAAATAAAAAACTCTAAAACGTCATTTAAATAGGAACGGAGTGAGTATCTTATTTAAAAAGTTTATTCCACTTGGCACAACATTAGTGGTGCCTTTTTCAAACCAATTGCTTAGTATATGGTCTTGTTAAAGCTAATACTCCTTTCGTCCCTATTTAAATAACGTTTTAGAGTTTTTTATTTGTTTCTAATTAATTGACGTTTGTTTAAATCTAGTAGAATTAATGATAATTTTTTCAAAATTACCCCTCATTACTCTACCTATTTTTTTGGTACTTTAAACTCTTGTGCTATGATAAATTAATAATTTAAGGGTATTATAGACAATTGAGTACTATATTTAATATTTTCTAATTATTATCTTAATTCTTGTATCCATCTCTAAAATGTCATTTAAATAGGGACGGAGAGAGTAGTTTAGTTTAACAAAAAAGGGTAAAATGACAAATTAGCCTAATAAAATTAGTGGAAAATTTAATGGACAAAGGAAAAAGTGAATAGTGAAAATCTTGATTAGCCCTAGGTCATATGATTTGGACAACTTGGTAAATGGGGTTGAGTTTGTAGCTCGATGTTGCCATTTGTGTTTGGATGCTAGTTAGAAACAATTTTATATAATTTGATTGTAACCCCTAATATTCTCAATCCAATTTCATGCCCATATTGACAAAACAAATGGGACAAAGCGTTAAAAACAGAAAGCAAATATTTTTTTTTCTTTCATGGTCATTTTTCCAATGTTTGTAGAAAGAAGAAAAGGTTTTTGAATATTCATAAATTTCCAAGAATCATTAAGTTATACTCCCTCCGTTCCTTAATATAGGTCGTTTTAGAGAAATATTTTTGTTCTTTAATATAAGTCGTTTTAGAATTTCAAGTAAGCATTAATTGTTTAGTTTCTAATATTACCCCAAATATTAAATGTAACTTTGGTTCTCTTACTATTTTCTGTCCAATAAAAAACAATCTCTTATTCCAATACAAGGGTAATATAGACAATTGATATTATAGTTAATGATATACAATCATTACCTTAATACTTGTACATAACCCTAAAACGACTTATATTAAGAAACGGAGGGAGTATGTTTTTTGGGTTTGGAAATGCACCGAATTTAATTGCATGTTTCGAAATGGGGAAATTTGTGAATCTATTCTTTCACAATTTAATTGTTTAAAGTTTTTGAAAACTTGGGGAAGAATAATGGGAGGAGAACCAAGAGAACTTTATGTTTGATTGAATCTTAATGCATTTGAACAGTTTATCTCTTAATGTATCTTAACAGCTCACATATTTGTATTAAGAGGTTTTCTGAATAGTTTAGACTCATATTTGTATCTTAACTATTTAGGGTACCTTTTAATACAAAGATGTGGGTTGTTAAAATATATTAAGAAGTAGACTGCTAAAATACATTAACTTATTTATGTGACCCATTGATTAAATCAGAAAATGAGAAACCTATGGAAAACTTACTTTCTAAGGGGGACTTAAGAAAAATTTGTCTTATTTAATTTAGAAGTTGGAAAATTTAGGAAAAACTTACCTTCCGTAGACTCTTGGTTAACTTTGAAATCTTTAACCTGACAGAGTAAAATGATATGACTACTGCTTTCACCTTTGGTCTACCTCAATTGGAATAATTAGTTTTGTTTTTGTTTACTTTGAAGTTTCTTTTGTTAATTAATTTTAATTTGTAAAAAGTTAAATACATAAATTTGGCAACAAAAAAACAAGAATTCCCTTCCGAGTAATTTGGGTCAACTACTACCTTTCTTTTTCTGTTAATAAACCGTCCAGATTCAAAAGATTGATTTTCATTAATAAGTCGGTCCAGGTTCAAAATTTTGACCTTATCAATGAGTTTTAATTAAGGGCTAAGGAGAATCTCCCAAGAAATTGGATGGCATGATTAATACTAAAAAATAAATACATGTCACATTACTGATAAAATTGTGAGCATATGTAGGGTTAGTTAGTTTTTTAATTATGTGGTTAGTTGCCTACTTGATATACTCTCTCCGTCACTTAATAATATACTACTTCCGTTCGTTAATATAAATTATTTTAGAGTGGTATACAAGTATTAAAAAAATAATTATATAATATTAAATATAATATCAATTATTTATATTACTTTTGAATTAGAAAAAGAGTGTTATTTATTGGACAAAAAATAATAAGAGAACCAAAGTTATATCTATTACTTGAGGTAATATTGAAAATTAAGCAGTTAATACTTACTTGAAATTCTCAAACGACTTATATTAAGGAACAAAAACAATTATCTAAAACGATCTATATTAATGAATGGAGGGAGTAAGTCGTTTTAGAGTTGTGCATAAGTATTAAATAAATGATTATATATTATTAAATATAATATCAATTGTCTATATTATTTTTATATTGAAAAAAAATATTATTTATTAAATAAAAAATAATAAAAAAATCAAAGTTATATTTAATACTTATATCAGTGTCAAGCTTATTTAGAAGAATATATACTTTGTGAAAAGAATATACCATTCCAAATAATTGTCCATTAGCAACCTTACTTGTGCTAATGACAAACAATAAGTCTGGGCAGACAGGAAATATGGACCGGAAAATTAGACCGGTCCAATTTTTTTTATTTTTTTTTTAATTGTGACTTTCAAAAAATGTATAGTATTTATTCTAACAGTAATTTTTATAAAATATAGTGTTTTAGATGTAATTTGGATACACATACAAATACAGGGTTATAAATACTATACATTTTTTGAAAGTCACAATTAAAAAAAAAAAAAAAAAATTGGACCGGCCCAATTTTCCGATCCAATCTCCCTGTCTGCGTAGCACTACTCAATGACAAATGCCAAGAAATGTCTGCATACATTAATCAAGTTATTTTATTTATGGACAATAAAAAATTATAAATTTTAAGGCGTTTCTCGAGTAATAACTACCAACATGTTCCATGCTTGAACTTATTTGGAATTACTTAACTGATAGCTTTGTTTCTTGAACTTGTTCATTTAGTGAACAAAAAAAAAATAAAAATCCTTTTTTCATTACTATTGTAAGATAATTTAAATTTGTTTAATTTTGAGATTAAACAGTTAAAACCCCCGTCTGCTCATATAAATATAGAACTCATCAGAACCGATTTAAAACATTCATCCTAAATAGCATTATCTCTTAAATAATATTTTTTTATTAAAACTACGTCATTTTGAAGATTCTTTTAAAATACAAAATAATATTAAAATAGAGTGGTTCCACTTGCTTTCTTTTTATTTACAAAAATGTCACTCGTGACTCCACTTATTTTTAAAAAAATATCCAAAACGACGTAATTTTAATAAAAGAATGATATTTAAGAGAGAGTGCTATTTAAAATGAGTGATTTAGATCTGTCCTCTAGAACTCATATACTATATAAATATTTTGCAAGATTTTTTATACTTTCATATTAAGTGCATAGATGGGCCTTGTTTGTTACAATTTTATATTGGAAAAGCTTATACTCTCCCGTCCTTCTAGGGGGACCAAAAACATCGGACCAATTTAGCGATCGGTCTAATATATATATATATATATATATATATATATATATATATATATACAGTCCATCTCTAAAACGAATTTTAAAGAGCGAATCAAAGACGAACCGTCGTCTTTGGTGTCTATTGCGACGGTTCGATCCGTCGCCATAGCCATGCAGTGTTTGGCGACGGGTCGAACCGTCGTCATAGACACCAAAGACGACGGTTCGTCTTTAGTTCGCTTTTTAAGGTTCGTTTTAGAGATTCTCCATATATATATATATATATATATATATATATATATTGTTTTGGTACTTAAAAAATGTATAATATTTATTACAATTAAAATTTTTATAAAATTCAGTGATTCTGGTGTAATTTGGATATATATAAAAAATAGTGTTACACAGACTGTACAATACTAATTTTTATATGTATCCAAATTATACCTAAATTATTGAATTCTGTAAAAATTTCAGTTCGAATAAATATTATATATTTTTTGGGAGTCAAAGCAAAAAAAATAAAAAATTTGGACCGGTCGAAAGTTTCCGATCCCCCTAACATTATTGTAAGACCCCAATTTTTTTATAAATAAAATTGAATTTCCTCTATTCATTATTTTAAAATAATAAGGTGTTAATTTGATATAATATTTTGGTTATGAATGAAAATGTGCAAATTTTACAAAATAAGCAAGTAGTTATAAAATATTAATTGTTGTCGGGAAATATTCGTTTGGTCGTGGAATATTCTTATTGTTAGAAAATATTAGTATGACGGCGCAACCATTTATGGATTCCATAACGAAAAACGGTCGGAAGAAAAAAATAATAAGTTTGAATTTTTATAAATAACGGCGTAGTTGTTACCGTTAACACTGTTGGAATACCTGGTGGTTAAAGTACAGTAATACGCGTGGTTTCACAGTAGCACACGGTATTGCACAGTATTTGTGGATTATTGTTCTTACGTAAGAAGGCAATACTCAATAATTGTTACAGTAATTACTGTTCAATATTTTATTTTATTGATTCAATAATTGCTACGTTGATATTTTATATTATTATTGTTTCAATAATTGTCGCTGCACAGTATTTTCCATTATCAGATCAATAATTCATATTATTTGAATAATATTATTAGATAGTATTATTGACAATATCCAAGGAAGTTCTGTCTAAGAAAGGAGTTTGGTCACCTAATTGCGCGCCAGTAAGGAGAAATCCTTATCGAAAAGCCCCCTACTTTTTTGGAAATGACCTGGTTCTCATAATTGTGATTCTGTAATATTATTTGTGAATAATTAATTATTGATTTATATGATAAGAAAATATTTATTTTATGTGAATATAAATGAAGGAATTAATGTTGAGGCATTTTATCAGTACTTTGTCAAAATGGAGGTATCAAAAATTATCCGTATGTAGATTTCGGTCATTTTCTGTTTAGAATTTGGAAAAATTTTCTTCTACAAAATTGTAGAGAATTAAATTTCCTATGGAATAGATATAAAATTCGTATTTTTCTGATAAAAGAGTTATTTATTATAAATTATTGAAATTTTAAAAATAAATATTTTTATTAAAGACATGGGTGGGCCCCACTTTTAGTTGTGAAATTTTCTAAAATTGGTGGGTCCCACTTGTGGTGTGCTGATATTTTGGTGAAAGAGGTGTGCGTAGAAATTTTTTGAAAATATTATTTTATTAAATTTAGTCTGCTTTGGCGTTCTGACATTTCTCTATAAATAAGTGTTTAGGTTAGAATTAAAAATCACACAAGAATCAAAAGTTTTCTCTCTCTATACTATCGAGCGTATTTTGTGAATATTTAGATACTTTGAGAGTTGCTAATCAGTACAAATTTTCTTCAGCGTTATATCCGATATTCTAGTAAGAAGTACCGTAAATGATGCTATCATCTGGTCCATCACTCCGTTCTCCGACTCGTCCCAACTATATTCTCATTTCTTGAAAAGAACAATGAAAGAAATGATGAGCTCAACTAGCCCAATAAGAAATATTATGACTAAGATAATGCAGAATAAATTATCATTAGCCTTAAACAGTGTTAAACTGATACAATATAACAAACATCAAGTTTAACTGCAGCGGAACAAGCAACCTATTAGAAGAGTCAAGTAGAGAATAAAATATACTATCTCCTATTATTTAAAAAGTTTTTCATGACTTTTATCGCTGGGACTCAGCTTAATAAATAATCCACATAATAGAATCACCCCTGCACTACGGCCAAGGATATTCTTTAGTATCACGACCACAATTATCCACGCACTACGGGCTAAGAATATTTGTGTATTCATTAATGGTCATGATCATGACAACCACTGTCTATCAATGCACTATGGGCCAATGAGGACTTTTACCACATCATTTGCAACATTACGATCATGATTATACTGAATAATCCCTGGTCATAATCATACAAAGTCTATCTATGCACTACAGGCCACAGATGACTTTCAACAGAATATAAACAGGAGGATGATGACAATGATATAAGAATTCAATAAAACAAGTTCAAGAATTAATTTATCCAGGAACCAATAACGTCCAAGTTGTCAACATGATACTGCTTTGTGGAGTAAAATTCAAGAATACTCGGAAGAATATTTCCATGAAAAGATACTGGATGAAGCGCAAATATCAAGGATATTCCACTAATTTCATGGAGTATAAAAGTCAAAACTTTAACCAATTGAATATAATAAAGAATGGAATAACAAAAGAAATCACCATGCATGCGAAAGACCGCACAGACATGTTATTCCAACAGAAAAATAAATAATGGAACCAGGTCATGCGTAAACGCACCGACAGGATATTTCAACAGAATAATAAATAATGGAACCAGGTCCGGCGTAAACGCACCGACAGGATATTCCGACAGAATAATAAATAATGAAACCAGGTCCGGCGTAAACGCACAAACATGATATTCCGACAGAATAATAAATAATGAAACCAGGTCCGGCGTAAACGCACAGACAAGATATTCCGACAGAATAATGAATAATGGAACCAGGTCCGGCGTAAAACGCACAGACATGATATTCCAACATAATAATAATAAAGACGGAATAATAGAAGAATGTCACCAAGTATAGGGTAGCCCGCGTATACAGGTTATTCCAACAGAATAATAAAGAATGGAATAACAGAAGTTCTCTTCATGAATAAGAAAGAAAGAATACCCTTTACGAGTACAACAAATAATATCCCTTACCGTAAAAGAAACTTGATATCGGAGTAGTGAAGTAGCAGAATACTTTTCTTCTTTCTCTCTATAGTTTCTCTCTCTAGAGTTTAAGTGAATTCGTAAGAAAATAATGAAGAAATGAGCTTCTATTTATAGAAAAAATGGACTGCATAGTAACTAACTCATGAACGGTCTAGATTGATTTACTTTAATCTGACGGTCCATATTTAAAGCAAAATCTTTTAAATAAAATATAATATATTCTATTTATAATCTAATAAAACGAATAACTTTATAAAAGATTTTACTATGCAAACACTATACAGGCACTATATAAATACTATGCATAATAAAATATAATATATTTTAATTATTGTCTAATAAAACAGATAACTTTATAAAAGTATTCTGTTTTATATAAAAAGATTTTACTACTCGCCTAATAAAACGAATAACTTTATAAAAGTATTCTGTTTTATATAAAAAGCTTTTCTGTTTTATTACATTAATAATACCAATAAAATATAACTGAGTGACTTATCACGTAAGAATCAATAATCAATACCGTGTGCTACTATGCAACCACGCGTATTACTATACTTTTACTACCGAGTAGTTCAACAGTATTTAATGGTAAAACTTTCGTCGTTATTTTTTTAAAATATTTTTGTCGTTTTCTCAATCCGACAATAATTCCGTTGTGGGGTCCATCAATGATTGTGTCGTCGTACAAATATTCTCTGTTAAAACGAATATTCCCCGACCAATCGAATATTATATAACAACTTGCATACTTTGCAAAATTTATAAATATTACCCACAACTATAACATTATATCAATTTCACTCCATAATATTTAAAAATGATATTTATAAAAAATTCATCTTTATTTATAAAAGTTGGGGTCTTACAACCTCCCCTTCTTATGAAATTTCGCCCTCGAAATTAGGGTGCGTACCTGGTATATCGAAGAGGTAAGGATACCTTGACTTCATTTCAGATTCTAACTCCCAGGTCATTTCCTCAACATCGTGGTTTCTCCACAAAACTTTGACTTGGGGTATAACGTTGGAGCGTAGAATATGTTCATTCTTATCCAAGATTTGAACAGGAACCTCTTCATACGTTAAACCTTCCGCTATTTCGTCCGGTTCTAACTCAATAATGTGGTTCGGGTCTTCCATATATTTACGTAACATGGATATGTGAAAAACATTATGAACACGAGACATACTTGACCGTAAAGCGAGTCTATAGGCCACAGTTCCTACTCGATCGAGGATTAAAAATGGGCCAATGAATCGAGGATTTAGTTTTCCTCTCTTTCCAAATCTCGTAACTCCTTTCCACGGAGCAACTCGTAACAACACATGATCTCCTATATCAAATTCCACGTCCTTTCGATGAAGATCAGCATAACTCTTTTGTCGATCTTGTGAGGTTTTTATACGTTGCCGGATCGTTTGAATCTTTTTCGTAGTCATACGTACCAACTTCGGTCCCAACAACGTTGCTTCACCAATCTCATTCCAGCATACTGGAGAACGACACTTTCTTCCATACAACGCCTCGAATGGAGCCATGCCAATACTTGCTTAATAACTGTTGTTGTAGGAAAACTCTACCAATGGTAAGAACTTATCCCAACTTCCCTTGAAGTCAAGGACACAGAGTCTTAATAAATCTTTAAGAGTTTGAATAATCCTCTCTGATTGTCCGTCCGTATAGGGATGATATGCCGAACTAAATCGTAAATCCGTGCCCATAGCTTTTTGCAAACTAACCCAAAATCGTGAAGTGAATCTTGTGTCTCGATCAGAAACTATGGATACTGGCATACCATGCAGTCTTACAATCTTGTTTATGTACATACGAGCAAGACGTTCAAGTGTATAAGTTTCTCGTATTGGTAAGAAATGAGCAGATTTGGTCAATCTATTGAATCTATCAATAATGATCCAAATTGCATCAATGCCTTGAGAAACCTTGGGAAGACCAGTAACGAAATCCATGGTAATGTGCTCCCACTTCTATTCTAGAATTTCAAGTGGTTGCAATGGACCTTTTGGTACTTGATGCTCCGCTTTGACTCGTTGACAAGTTAAACACCTTGAGATAAACAGCGCTATCTCTCTCTTCATATTGCTCCACCAAAATGTATGACGAAGATCACGATACATTTTTGTACTCCCAGGATGGATTGCAAACGGTGTGTTGTGCGCCTCCATCATGATTTTATACTTTAATTCAGGGTCGTTAGGAACACAAAGTCTGGAGTTGACTCAAAGTATTCCTTCTTCATCGATTCTTGCTTCCGGCATAGCACCTTCTTGCCCTTTCTTCCTCATACGCATCAGCTCCAGGTCTGTAGCTTGAGCATCTTTAACTTTATCAATTAAAGTCGGTTCTACTCGTATATTCGCCATCATCACATGGGTCCCTGGAGTCTTTAACTCTATCTCCATCCTTTGCAAGTCACACAAAATGAGCCTTTACGTTGATAATATCGCACTCGTACTTGCATATGATCTTCTACTCAATGCATCAGCTACCACGTTCGCTTTTCCAGGATGGTATTGGATGGTATGATCATAATCTTTCAACAGTTTCAGCCAACGTCGTTGTCGCATGTTGAGTTCCTTTTGAGTGAAGAAATATTTGAGGCTTTTATGATCCGTAAAGATCTCCACTTTCTCCCCATACAAGTAATGCCTCCAAATTTTAAGTGCGAAGACAACAGCTGCCAACTCTAGATCATGAGTAGGATAATTCCTCTCATATTTTTTGAGTTGTCTTGAGGCATAGGTTATGACTTTTCCATGTTGCATGAGAACACATCCCAACCCTTTGCCCGAAGCATCACTGTAGATGACAAATCCCTCCGAGCCAGATGGTATTGTCAGAACAGGTGCTGAAATGAGTCTCCTCTTGAGTTCTTGAAAACTCTTCTCACATTATTCGCTCCAACCGAACTTTGTATCGTTTTAAGTCAGCTGAGTTAATGGAGTAGCGATTCGAGAAAATCCTTCCACGAATCTCCGATAATAACCAGCTAAACCGAGAAAGCTACGTACTTCGGTCACTGATTTAGGTTGCTCCCATCTTTGAATTGCTTCAATCTTTGTCGGGTCAGCAGATATTCCATGACTTGATACTACGTGCCCAAGGAATGCTACTTCCTCAAGCCAGAACTCGCATTTCTTCAACTTGACAAAAAACTTGTATTCATGAAGCTTTTGGAGTGTCCGTCTCAAGTGTTGCTCATGATCTTCACGGATTTTGGAATAAATAAGGATGTCATCAATAAAGACGACCACAAAGTGATCCAAATATTCCTTGAATACTCGGTTCATCATATCCATGGAGGCAGCATGAGCATTAGTCAATCCAAAAGACATGACTAAGAATTCATAATGCCCGTACCGAGTTCTGAAGGCAGTCTTTGGAATATCCTCAGTTCTAACCTTCAGCTGATGATATCCAGAACGAAGATCGATTTTTGAAAAGAATTGTGTTCCTTGCAACTGGTCAAACAGGTCATCAATACGTGGCAATGGATACCTATTTTTTATGGTGACATGATTCAACTCCCGATAATCAATACAAAGTCGCATATTCCCATCTTTCTTCTTCACGAATAGAACAGGAGCACCCCAAGGAGAAGTACTAGGACGAATAAAGCCAATGTCTAACAATTCCTGCAGTTGGGTCTTTAACTCCTGAAGTTCAATAGGAGCCATTTGATATGGGGCTTTGGAAATGGATTTTGTACCGGGTTCAAGGTCGATACAAAATTCAATTTCACGCTCTGGGGGTAAGCCAGGAAGTTCTTCAGGGAATACGTCAGGAAATTCATTAACAATAGAAATATCATTCAAAACTGAAGTATTTTTGTTTAGATCCGTGACATGAGCTAAGAAAGCTTGACATCCGTTTTTCAATAGACGAATAGCTTTATGGCTTGAGATGACAGTGATTGATTTTAATAGTTTGGTTGTTTGAATTTGTATAATAGGTTGATTAGGAATATGAAAGCTAACCACCTTACGCAAATAATCAATTTTTGCATGATGAGTAGTTAGCTAATCAATCCTAGAATTACATCAAATGCAAGTATTTTCAATGAAATAAGATCGACAGGTAATGTGAGGGTACCGATTTGAACCAAACAAGACCTATAAATAGTGGATGTAATGAAGGTTTCTCCCAACGGAGTTTCCACAGATAAGTCAAAGTCTAATTTCTCCGGAGTCAAATTTAATCGTTGAGCGCAAATAGGAGAAATAAAAGAATGGGTAGAACCAGTATCAAATAAGGTATAGACTTCGCTAGAGTTTATGATAAGCTTACCTGTGATGACCTCATTCGGGTTCCTTTCTTTCTGGGAGGTCACAACAAACGCTCTCTCTTGCACTATTAATTTTGACTTTTCTGGGACGTCCTTTGGTGCCTCCATCCTAGCTGAACTTGTCTTCGGTGAACGATAAAATCGGGCTAGGTGACCTTCTCTTCCACAATTATAACATGCTTTGGATGGCATCGCGCAGTTTGGACTGATGTGTCCCTCCCCTCCGCATTTGAAGCATATGATCGGTGGTCGTTCTCCTTCCTTAACCACGGGTGCTGGTGCTGGTGCTGGTGCTGACGTGTTTCCATCATTATTGAATCTCCTCTTCTTGAAATGTCCATTCTTATTGTTTTGGCCATGATTACCACCGAAGTGGTTACCATTTCTGTCCTGTTGATTCCCTCCACGCTTGTTGTCACCGCTTCGATGACTGCTTTCACTGGTATTATCATTTTTCCTGTTGCTCTCTTTAGGTTGCGTTGACTCGTTATCGCGCTCCACTAACTGAGCTCTATTTACAACATCTGAATGCAAACACAGTTTATAAGAAATAAGATGTTGACGTATCTCCGGCTTCAAACCTCTTAAAAATATCTGCGTCAATCTCTCTTCATTATCCACCAAGTGGGACGCAAACCGGGACAGCTCGGCAAACTTAGCTTCGTACTGCGACACGGTCATATTATTCTGCTCCAACTTGATGAACTCTATCTCCTTTATGTGATGAATACTTTCGGGAAAGTACTTGTCATTGAACAGTTCTTGGAACTTCTCCCAAGATATCTTTAGTGCAGCATGTTGAGTACGCTTTACCGATTCCCACCTGTAATCTGCCTCTCCTTGCAACATAAAGGTGGCAAAGGGAACCTTTTGCTCCTCGGTGCATCCCAAGACATCAAATATCTTGGTGATCTGCTTTATCCACGTTTCTGCCTTAAGTGGTTTTGGTTCTCTAATAAACTCCGGTGGTCCCAGCTCCTTGAACTGTTTAGCAGTGACCGTCCGAGAGTTTTCAGTGTTTCCACCTACATTTTGGACAGGAGCCGCTCTTGCCTGCTGTTGCATGAATTGCATAAAGCCTCTGAACATTCTTCATTCATCATTTGGTCAGTGTTGTTGTTTGCATGAGGATTATCGCCTTCCTGATGCACATTATCCTGATTATTGATATGTGGTGAATCAACAGTCGCCTGTGCTCCATTGCTATTCTCAACATTCTCGGATGTCATTTTCAAATACTGCCACAAAACAAGGGTTAATTAACATATCATATATTATCTCTATACTCTGACCGACCAATTAAATAACAAGTAAATTTAGGTAGGTCATACTAGCGAAGGAATTTCCCGTCTCTCCCGTCTCTCCCCTCCTAGTTCTTATCTCACATCTCAGCCAGGGATCATATCCCTAGGCTCTGATACCAACTGTGACGCCCCCAAAATAGGTATACATCACCTGATATGTGGTGAATCAACAGTCGCCTGTGCTCCATTGCTATTGTCAACATTCTCGGATGTCATTTTCAAATACTGCCACAAAACAAGGGTTAATTAACATATCACATATTATCTCTATACTCTGAGTAAACTTGGGTAGGTCATACTAGCGAAGGAATTCCCCGTCTCTCCCCTCCTAGTTCTTATCTCACATCTCAGCCAGGGATCATATCCCTAGGCTCTGATACCAACTGTGACGCCCCCAAAATAGGTATACATCACCTATTCTGAGTCGCCAAATACATGGTACAAAATTCAAATACAACTTAATTATACAACAGTCGTGTAAAATACGACTAAACATATGCTGTGAGTTTTAATACAAATATTGTCAGATAGACAATATACAAACTCAATGGGGTCCTCATTACATTTATTATCACACTATTACATAGAATAGTGAAGACTACTAATGCTATTATCTGGTCCATCACTTCGTTCCCCGACTCGTCCCAACTATATTATCATTTCCTGAAGAGAACAATGAAAGAAAGGGTGAGCTCAACTAGCCCAGGAAGAAATATTATGATTAAGATAATGCAGAATAAATTATCATTAGCCTTAAACAGTGTTAAACTGATACAATATAACAAACATCAAGTTTAACTGCAGCGGAACAAGCAACCCATTAGAAGAGTCAAGTAGAGAATAAAATCTACTATCTCCTATGATTTAAAAGGTTTTTCATGACTTTTATCGCTGGGACTCAGCTTAATAAATAATCCACATCATCGAATCACCCCTGCACTACGGCCAAGGATATTCTTCAGTATCACGACCATAATTATCCATGCACTACGGGCCAAGAATATTTATGTATTCATTAATGGTCATGATCATGCCAACCACTGTCCATCAATGCACTACGGGCCAATGAGGACTTTTACCACATCATTTGTAACATTACGATCATGATTATACTAAATAATTCCTGGTCATAATCATACAAAGTCTATCTATCCACTACAGGCCACTGATGACTTTCAACAAAATATAAACATGAGGATGATGACAATGATATAAGAATTCAATAAAACAAGTTCAAGAATTAATTTATCCAGGAACTAATAACGTCCAAATTGTCAACATGATACTGCTTTGTGGAGTAAAATTCAAGAATGCTCGGAAGAATATTTCAATAAAAAGATACTGGATGAAGCGTAAATATCAAGGATATTCCACTAATTTCATGGAGTATAAAAGTCAAAACTTTAACCAACTGAATATAATAAAGAATGAAATAACAAAAGAAATCACCATGCATGCGAAAGACCGCACAGACAGGTTATTCCAACAGAAAAATAAATAATGGAACCAGGTCATGCGTAAACGCACCGACAGGATATTCCGACAGAATAATAAATAATGGAACCAGGTCCGGCGTAAACGCACCGACAGGATATTCCGACAGAATAATAAATAATGAAACCAGGTCCGGCGTAAACGCACAAACATGATATTCTGACAGAATAATAAATAATGAAACCAGGTCCGGCGTAAACACACAGACAAGATATTCCGACAAAATAATGAATAATAGAACCAGGTCCGGCGTAAAACACACAGACATGATATTCTAACATAATAATAATAAAGACGGAATAATAGAAGAATGTCACCAAGTATAGGGTAGCCCGCGTATACAGGTTATTCCAACAGAATAATAAAGAATGGAATAACAGAAGTTCTCTTCATGAATAAGAAATAAAGAATACCCTTTACGAGTACAACAAATAATATCCCTTACCGTAAAAGAAACTTGATATCGGAGTAGTGAAGTAGCAGAATACTTTTCTTCTTTCTCTCTATAGTTTCTCTCTCTAGAGTTTAAGTGAATTCGTAAGAAAATAATGAAGGAATGAGCTTCTATTTATAAAAAAAATGGCCTGCATAGTAACTAACTCATGAACGGTCTAGATTGATTTACTTTAATCTGACGGTCCATATTTAAAGCAAAATCTTTTAAATAAAATATAATATATTCTATTTATAATCTAATAAAACGAATAGCTTTATAAAAGATTTTACTATGCAAACACTATGCAGGCACTATATAAACACTATGCATAATAAAATATAATATATTTTAATAATTGTCTAATAAAACAGATAACTTTATAAAAGTATTCTGTTTTATATAAAAAGATTTTATTATTAGCCTAATAAAACGAATAACTTTATAAAAGTATTCTGTTTTATATAAAAAGCTTTTCTGTTTTATTACATTAATAATACTAATAAAATAAAACTGAGTGACTTATCACGTAAGAATCAATAATCAATACCGTGTGCTACTATGCAACCACGCGTATTACTATACTTTTACTACCGAGTAGTTAAACAGTATTTAATGGTAAAACTTTCGTCGTTATTTTCATAAAGTATTTTTGTCATTTTTTCAATCCGATAATAATTCCGTTGTGGGGGTCCATTAATGATTGTGTCGTCGTACAAATATTCTCTATTAAAACGAATATTCCCCGACCAATCGAATATTATATAACAACTTGCATACTTTAAAAAATTTATAAATATTACCCACAACTATAACATTATATCAATTTCACTCCATATTATTCAAAAATGATATTTATAGAAAATTCATCTTTATTTATAAAAGTTGGGGTCTTACACTATTCACGAAGTATGATTTTTCTTATGAAATTTTTATCTTTTCGTGTCGAGATTACTATTCACGTATGCGGTACTATTCACGTATACGACACTATTCACAAATACGATACTATTCACAGAAAATCTAAATTTTTTTTTCTTTGTCCAAATTGTCTGTTATGGTTCCTATCTTTGATTGGATCTATGTTTTGAACTTTATTCTTGAATTTTGCTCCATAATTGATTATTTTGGAGTATTCTTGAACTTGGAAAAATTAAATTATGACTCTCTAATCGTGTCCTTTATCTCACTGGATTCATTCTTTAAAATATTTTTTATCATCATCAGTCTTAAATGATGATACTTGATGAATATCTTTGGCCTGTAGTGCAAAGATGAATGATTACCTGATGAATATCTTTGGTCCGTAGTACAAAGATGGATATGTGTTGAGATGAACATTACCAACTGGTGATACAAATGAATATCTTTGGCCTGTAATGCAAAGATGAATATTTGATTCAAGATGTATATTGATTGATGTTGCAGGGATAAAATATTGATGATGAAATGTTAAATCATAGAAGATAGTAGATTTCATTCTCTACATAACTCTTCTAATGAATTATTGTTTCCGCTGCAGTTGTTGATCTAAAACTTGTTGTCTATTATATTCTATCAGATTTTCCCCTGTTGAGGACTAAGGATAATTTTTCCTACATTATCTTAGTCATAATATTCTTTACTTGGCTAGTTGAGCTCACCCTTTTCCTTTTTGTACCCTTTTCCTTTCCTTGTTGAGGACTAAGGATAATTTATTCTACATTATCTTAGTCATAATATTCGTTACTTGGCTAGTTGAGCTCACCATTTTTCTTTTTGTTCCATTTTTCTTCTTAGGAGGCGAGAATATAACGGGAACTAGTCGGGGTGTGGAGTGATGGTTTATGATAGTTGTTTAAGCAGTCCTCACTATTTTGTAAAATAATGTATCAATAATTGTAATGAGGACTTAATTGAGTTTGGATATTGTCTAGAAGACAATAATTGTATTAAAACTCACAGTTTATATGTTGTCGTATTTTGCACGACAATTGTAATAATTAAGTTTGTATTTGATATCTGTACCATATATTTGGCGACTCAGAATGGGTGATGTATACCTATTTTGGGGGCGTCACAGTTGATATCAGAGCTTAGGGATATGTTCTCTGGCGGAGATCGGGGAATAGAACTAGGATGGGAGAGATGAGTAAATCATTCGCTAGTGTGTCCTACCTAAGCTTATTTGTTGGTCGGTCATAACATAGAGATATTATGTGACATGTCAATTTTTTTAATTAACCCTTGCTTTATGGCAGTAATTGAGAATGGTAGATGAAAATGTTAACAATGGAGTGAGTGAGACCGTGGAGACACCTTTAATCACCAACCAGGAAAACGTGCAACAGGACGACAATGTTCCTCCTGTAAACAACACCACCGATCAAACGATGAATGATGGGATGTTTAGAAGCTTTTTGCAGTTCATGCAAAATCATACGAGGGAGACTCGTGTTCAAAATACGGGTGAAAATGATAGCAACACGCGGCTTGTTACAGCCAAGCAATTCAAAGAGTTGGGACCACCAGAGTTTTTGGGAAAGCCGGATCTGATTAAGGCAGAAACGTGAGTTAAGCAAATTACCAAGATATTTGATGTCTTGGATGCACGAAGGAACAGAAGGTTCCATTCGCCACCTTTATGTTCTGTGGTGAGACAGATTACTGGTGGAAATCTGTAAAGCGTACCCAGCCAGCCGCACTCAATATGTCTTGGGAAACATTTCAGAAACTGTTCAATGACAAGTACTTTTCTGAAAGTATTCGTCATATGAAGGAGGTAGAGTTTATTAGACTGGAATAGAACAACATGCATGTGTCCCAGTACGAGGTGAAGTTCGCGGAGTTATCCATGTTTGCACCTCATTTGGTAGAGAATGAGGAACGTATGACGCGGATGTTTCTGAGAGGTCTGAAACCCAAAATTCATCAATATCTCATTTCTCACAAATTTTCTCTATATTCAGATGTTATCAACAGGGCTCAATTATTAGAGCGAGATAATGAATATGTTCAACCGAGGGACCACAACCAGGGTCAAACCGGTGGTAGCAGTCATTAGAGCAATGATAACCAGCGGGGAGGAAAATATCCGGACAAAAGTGGTAACCACTCTGGTGGTAATCGTGACCATGATAGTAGAAGAAGCGAGTCGGGGGGAGATTTCAAAAAGAGAAGGTACAATAATGACAACGTGAAGACGTCAGCACCAGCATCAGCTGTTTCTAGGGGAGAAGAACGACCACCGGTCGTATGTTATAAATTCGGGAAAGTGGGACACATCAGCCCAAACTACCCATAACAATTCAAGGTGTGTTATAACTGTAGAAAGGAAGGACATATAGCTCGAGATTGTTCTGTACCGAAACCAAGTACAGCGGAGATGGTGACTCCAAAGGCTATCCCGGACAAGTCAAAGTCAGCGGTTCCTAGAAGAGCGTTTGTCGTGACTGGCCAAAATGCGAGGAACCCGAATGAGGTGATCACGGGTAAGCTAATCATAAACTCTAGCGAAGTTTATACCTTACTAGATACCGGTTCTACCCATTCTTTTATCTCTTCTGCTTGTGCTCAACGTTTGAACTTGAGTTCGGAGAAATTGGACTTTGACTTATCTGTTGAAACTCTGTTAGGAGAAACTTTCATTACATCCACTGTTTATAAATCTTGCTTGATCCAAGTTGGCACCATCACGTTACCTATTGATCTTTTCTCTTTAAAGATACTTGCATTTGATGTGATTTTGGGGATTGATTGGTTAACTACTCATCATGCCAAAATTGATTGTTTTCGTAAGGTTGTTAGTTTTTATATTCCTAACCAACCTGTTATGCTAATTCAAGTAACCAAACCACTAAAGTCAATTTCTGTTGTTAGTGAATTTCCTGACGTATTTCCTGAAGAACTTCCCAGTCTACCCTCAGAACGTGAAGTTGAATTCTTTATTGACCTTGAACTTGGTACAAAATTCATTTCTAAAACTCCATATCGAATGGCTCCTATTGAACTTCAGGAGTTAAAGGTCCAACAACAGGAGTTGTTAGACATCGGTTTCATTATTTCTAATACATCTCCATGGGGTGCTCATGTTTTATTCGTAAATAAGAAATACGAGAGTATACGACTTTGTATTGACTACCGGGAATTGAATCATGTCACCATCAATATTAGGTATCCACTACCTCGCATTGATGACCTCTTTGACCAGTTGCAAGGAGCACAATTCTTTTCAAAGACCGATCTTCATTCTGGATATCATCAACTGAAGATTAAAATTGAGAATATTTTGAAGACTGCCTTTAGAACTTGGTATGGGCATTATTAATTCTTAGTCATGTCTTTTGGATTGACTAATGCTCTTGCGGTTTTCATGGATATGATGAACCGAGTATTCAAAAAATATTTAGATCAGTTCGTTGTTGTCTTTATTGATGACATCCTCATCTATTCCAAAAGTCGTGAAGATCACGAGCACCATTTGAAGCTGGTACTTCAAAGGCTTCGTGAAAATAAGCTATATGCCAAGCTAAAGAAATGCGAGTTCTGGCTTAAGAAAGTAGCATTCTTTGGGTACGTGGTGTCAAAACATGAAGTATCTGTTGACCCGGCGAAGATTAAAGCAATACAAAGTTGGGAGCAATCGAAGTCGGTGACCGAAGTACGTAACTTTCTAGGCTTAGCTGGTTATTATCAAAAATCCGTTGAAGAATTTTCTCGAATCGTTAATCCGTTAACTCAGTTGACTCGGAAAGATACAAAATTCGTATGGAGCGAGGAATGCGAGAAGAGTTTCCAAGAGCTTAAGATGAGACTCATTTCGGCACCTGTTCTGACAATACCATCTGGTTCGGATGGATTTGTTATCTACAGCGATGCTTCAGGCAAAGGGTTAGGATGTGTTCTCATGCAACATGAGAAAGTCATAGCCTATGCCTCGCGAAAACTCAAAGAATATGAGAGTAATTATCCTACTCATGATCTAGAGTTGACAGCAATCATTTTCACGTTGAAAATCTGGAGGACTACCTGTATGGGGAGAAAGTGGAGATTTATACGGATCATAAAAGCCTCAAATATTTCTTCACCCAAAAGGAACTCAACATGCGGCAACGACTTTGGCTTGAGCTGTTGAAAGATTACGACCATAACATTCAATATCATCTTGGAAAAACGAACGTAGTAGCTGACGCATTGAGTAGAAGATCGTATGCGGGTACGAGTGCGATGTTGTTAACACAAAGGCTCATTTTGTATGACTTGCAAAGGATAGAGACAGAGGTAAAGGCTCTAAGTACCCACGTGATGATGTCAAATATACGAGTAGAACCGACTTTAATAGATAAGGTTAAAGGTGCTCAACCCACAGACCCAGAGCTGATGCGTATGAAGAAGAAAGTACAAAAAGGTGTTATTCCAGAAGCAAGAATCGATGAAGAAGGAATACTTCGAGTCAACTCTAGAATTTACATTCCTAATGATTCTGACTTAAAGCATAGAATCATGATGGAGGCACACAACACACCGTTTGCAATCCATCCTAGGAGTACCAAAATGTATCATGATCTTCGACATACATTTTGGTGGAACAATATGAAGAGAGAGATCGTAGAGTTTATCTCGAGGTGTTTAACTTGTCAACGTGTAAAGGCGGAGCATCAACTGCCAAAAGGTCCATTGAGACAACTTGAGATTCTGAAATAGAAGTGAGAACGCATTACCATGGATTTCGTTACTGGTCTTCCCAAGGTTTCTCAAGGCATATATGCGATTTGGGTTATTATTGATAGATTAACCAAGTCTACTCATTTCTTGCCGATACGGGACACTTATTCCCTTGAACGTCTTGCTCGTATGTACGTGAATAAGATTGTGAGATTGCATGGCATGCCAGTATCCATAGTTTCGGATCGTGACCCAAGATTCACTTCACGATTTTGGGTTAGTTTGCAGAAAGCTATGGGCACGGATTTACGATTCAGTTCGGCATACCATCCTCAAACGGACGGGCAATCAGAAAGGACTATTCAAACTCTTGAAGATCTATTAAGACTCTGTGTCCTAGATTTCAAAGGAAGTTGGGATAAGTACTTGCCATTGGTGGAATTCTTCTACAATAACAATTATCAAGCAAGTATAGACATGGCTCCATTCGAGACGTTGTATGGATGAAAGTGTCGTTCTCCAGTATGCTGAGACGAGGTGGGTGAAGAAACATTATTGGGACCAGAATTGGTACGCATGACTACAGAAAAGATCCAAATTGTGACGCCCCCAAAATTAGGTATACATCACCCATCTTGGGTCGCCAGATACATGGTACAGAATTCAAATACAACTTACTAATATAACTGTCATGTACAATACGACAAAACATAACTGTGAGTTTGAATACAAATATTGTCTACTAGAGAGTATCTATACTCAAAAGGAGTCCTTATTACAATTATTACCACACTATTTCACAGAATAATGAGGACTACTAATGCTATCCTTTGGACCATCACTCCGTTCCCCGACTCGTCCCAGCTATATTCTCATTTCCTGAAGAGAACAGTGAAAGAAAGGGTGAGCTCAACTAGCCCAGTAAGAAATATTATGACTAAGATAATGCAGAATAAATTATCATTAGCCTTCAACAGTGTTAAACTGATAAAATATAACGAACATCAAGTTTAACTGCAGCGGAACAAGCAATCCATTAAAAGAGTCAAGTAGAAAATAAAATCTACTATCTTCTATGATTTAAAAGGTTTTTCAACACTGTTATCGCTGGGACTCAGCTTAATAAAATAACCCACATCATCGAATCACCCCTGCACTACGGCCAAGGATATTCGTGTATTCATTAGTGGTCATGATCATGCCAACAACTGTCCATCAATGCACTATGGGCCAATGAGGACTTTTACCACATCATTTGTAACATTACGGTCATGATTATACCGAATAATCCCTGGTCATAATCATACCAAGTTCATCTATGCACTACATGCCACATATGACTTTCAACATTTTATAAATATGAGGATAATGACAATGATATAAGAATTCAATAAAACAAGTTCAAGAATTAATTTATCCAAGAATTAACAACGTCCAAATTGTCAACATGATACTGCTTTGTGGAGTAAAATTCAAGAATGATTAGAATAATATTTTCATGAAAAGATACTGGATGAAACACAATTATCAAGGATATTTCACTAATTTCATGGAGTATAGAAGTTAAAACTTAACCAACTGAGTATAATAAAGAATGGAATAACAAAAGAAATCATCCGTTATGCGATAGACCGCACAGATAGGTTATTCTAACAGAATAATAAATAATGGAACCAGGTCCGGCGTAAACGCACAGACAGGATATTTCGATAGAATAATAAATAATGGAACCAGGTCCGGCGTAAACGCACAGACAGGATATTCCGACAGAATAATAAATAATGGAACCAGGTCCGGTGTAAAATACACAGACAGGATGTTCCAACAGAATAATAATAAGACGAAACCAGGTCTGGTGTAAAACACACAGACAGGATGTTCCAACAGAATAATAATAAAAACGGAACCAGGTCTGGTGTAAAACACACACACAGAATGTTCCAACAGAATAATAGAAGAATGTCACCAAGTATAGGGTAGACCGCGTATACAGGTTATTCGAACAGAATAATAAGAAATGGAATAACAAAAATTCTCTTCATGAATAAGAAAGAATAACACCCCTTACCGTTTTAAAGAAGAACTGAAATAAGAAAGTAGTTAAGTAGCAGAATACTTTTCTTCTCTCTCTCTATAGTTTCTCTCTATAGTTTCTCTCTCTAGAGTTCAGTGAATTCGTAAGAAATAATGAAGGAATGAGCTGCTATTTATAGAAAAATGGAATGCATAATAACTAATCCATGAACGGTCTAGATTGATTACTTTAATCTGACGGTCCATATATAAAGGAAAATCTTTTAAATAAAATATAATATATTTTATTTATAGAATAACTTTAATAAAGTATTCTATTTTATATAAAAAAATGTTTCTGTTTTATTACGTTAATAATACGAATAAAACAAAACTTCATTATTGCTAAATAATTCATATTATTAATTGACAATAATTAAATCAAACTGAGTGACTTCTTACATAAGCATTAATAATCAATACCATGTGCTACTATGCAACCACACGTATTACTGTACTTTTACTACCGAGTAGTTCAACAGTATCAATGGTAAAACTTCTGTCGTTATTTTTAATAAAATATTTTTGTCGTTTTCTCAATCCGACAATAATTCTGTTGTGGGGTCCACCAATGATTGTGCCCTTGTACGAATATTTCCTGTTAAAACGAATATTTTCCGACCAATCGAATATTATATAACAACTTACATACTTTGCAAAATTTATAAATATTACCCACAACTATAACATTATATTAAATTAACTCCATAATATTTAAAAATGATATTTACAGAAAATTCATCTTTATTTATAAAAGTTAGGGTCTTACAACCTCCCCTTCTTATGAAATTTCACCCTCGAAATTAGGGTACGTACCTGGTATGTCGAAGAGGTAAGGATACCTTGATTTCATTTCAGATTTTAACTCCCAAGTCATTTCCTCAACATCGTGATTTCTCCACAAAACTTTAACTTGAGGTATAACCTTGGAGCGTAGAATATGTTCCTTCTTATACAAGATTTGAACAGGAACTTCTTCATACGTCAAATCCTCCGCTATTTCGTCCGGTTCTAACTCAATAATGTGGTTCGGGTCTTCCACATATTTGCGTAACATGGATATGTGAAAAACGTTATGAACACGAGACATACTAGTCGGTAAAGCGAGTCTATAAGCCACAGTTTCTACTCGATCGAGGATTAAAAATGGACCGATGAATCGAGAATTGAGCTTTCCTCTCTTTCCAAATCTCGTAACTCCTTTCCATGGAGTAACACGTAAGAACACATGATCTCCTATATCAAATTCCAAGTCCTTTCGATGAAGATCAGCGTAACTCTTTTCTCGATCTTGTGAGATTTTTATACGTTGTCGGATCGCTTGAATCTTTTCTGTAGTCATACGTACCAACTCCGGTCCCAACAACGTTGCTTCACCCACCTCATCCCAGCATACTGGAGAACGACATTTTCTTCCATACAATGCTTCAAATGGAGCCATGCCAATCCTTGCTTGATAACTGTTGTTGTAGGAAAACTCCACCAATGGTAAGAACTTGTCCCAACTTCCCTTGAAATCAAAGACACAGAGTCTTAATAGATCTTCAATTGTTTGAATAGTCCTCCCTGATTGTCCGTCCGTCTGAGGATGATATGTATAACTAAATCGTAAATCCGTGCCCATAGCTTTTTGTAAACTAATCCAAAATCGTGAAATGAATCTTGGGTCTCGATCAGAAACTATGGATACTGGCATACCATGCAGTCTTACAATCTCGTTTATGTACATACGAGTAAGACGTTCAAGTGTATAAGTTTCTCGTATCGGTAAGAAATGAGCAGACTTGGTCAATCTATCAACAATGACCCAAATCGCATCTATACCTTGAGAAACCTTAGGAAGACCGGTAACGAAATCTATGGTAATGTGCTCCCACTTCCATTCTGGAATTTTAAGTGGTTGCAATGGACCTTTTGGTACTTGATGCTCCGCTTTGACTCGTTGAAAAGTTAGACACCTTGAGATAAACAGCGCTATCCCTCTCTTCATATTGCTCCACCAAAATGTATGACGAAGATCATGATACATTTTGGTACTTCCAGGATGGATTGCAAACGGTGTGTTGTGCGCCTCCATCATGATTTCATACTTTAAATCAGGGTTGTTAGGAACACAAAGTCTGGAGTTGACTCGAAGTATTCATTCTTCATCGATTCTTGCTTCCGACATAGCACCTTCTTGCACATTCTTCCTCATACGCATCAGCTCCAGGTCTGTAGCTTGAGCAGCTTTAACTCTATCGATTAAAGTTGGTTCTACTCGTATATTCGCCATTATCACATGGGTCCCTGGAGTCTTTAACTCTATCTCCATCCTTTGCAAGTCACACAAAATGGGACTTTGCCTTTACGTTGATAATATCGCACTCGTACTTGCATATGATCTTCTACTCAATGCATCAGCTACCACGTTCGCTTTTCCAGGATGGTATTGGATGGTATGATCATAATCTTTCAACAGTTTCAGCCAACGTCGTTGTCGCATGTTGAGTTCCTTTTGAGTGAAGAAATATTTGAGGCTTTTATGATCCGTAAAGATCTCCACTTTCTCCCCATACAAGTAATGCCTCCAAATTTTAAGTGCGAAGACAACAGCTGCCAACTCTAGATCATGAGTAGGATAATTCCTCTCATATTTTTTGAGTTGTCTTGAGGCATAGGTTATGACTTTTCCATGTTGCATGAGAACACATCCCAACCCTTTGCCCGAAGCATCACTGTAGATGACAAATCCCTCCGAGCCAGATGGTATTGTCAGAACAGGTGCTGAAATGAGTCTCCTCTTGAGTTCTTGAAAACTCTTCTCACATTCTTCGCTCCAACCGAACTTTGTATCTTTCCGAGTTAGCTGAGTTAATGGAGTAGCGATTTGAGAAAATCCTTCCACGAATCTCCGATAATAACCAGCTAAACCCAGAAAGCTACGTACTTCGGTCACTGATTTAGGTTGCTCCCAGCTTTGAATAGCTTCAATCTTTGCCGGGTCAACAGATATTCCACGACTTGATACTATGTGCCCAAGGAATGCTACCTTTTCCAGCCAGAACTCGCATTTCTTCAACTTGGCATAAAGCTTGTATTCACGAAGCTTTTGGAGTACCAGCCTCAAGTGTTGCTCATGATCTTCACGACTTTTGGAATAAATAAGGATGTCATCAATAAAGACGACCACAAAGTGATCCAAATATTCTTTGAATACCCGGTTCATCATATCCATGAAGGCAGCAGGAGCATTAGTCAATCCAAAGGACATGACTAGGAATTCATATTGCCCGTACCGAGTTCTGAAAGCCGTCTTTGGAATATCCTCAGTTCTAACCTTCAGCTGATGATATCCAGAACGAAGATCGATATTTGAAAAGAATTGTGCTCCTTGCAACTAGTCAAACAGGTCATCAATACGTGGCAATGGGTACCTGTTTTTAATGGTGACATGATTCAACTCCCGATAATTAATACAAAGCCGCATACTCCCATCTTTCTTCTTCACGAATAGAACAAGAGCACCCCAAGGAGAAGTACTAGGACGAATAAAGCCAATGTCTAACAATTCCTGCAGTTGGATCTTTAACTCCTGAAGTTCAATAGGAGCCATTCGATATGGGACTTTAGAAATGGGTTTTGTATCGGGTTGAAGGTCGATACAAAATTTAATTTCACGCTCTGGGGGTAGGCCAGAAAGTTCTTCAGGGAATACGTCAGGAAATTTATTAACAATAGAAATATCATTAAAAACTGACGTATTTTTGTTTAGATCCGTGACATGAGCTAAGAAAGCTTGACATCCATTTTTCAATAAACGAATAGCTTTATGGTTTGAGATAACAACGATTGATTTTAATGGTTTGGTTGCTTGAATTCGCATAATAGGTCGATTAGGAATATGAAAGCTAACAACCTTACGAAAATAATCAATTTTTGCATGATGAGTAGTTAACCAATCAATCCCTAAAATCACGTCAAATGCAAATATTTTTAATGAAATAAGATCGACAGGTAATGTGCGGGTACCAACTTGAACCAAACAAGACTTATAAACTGTGGATGTAATGAAGGTTTCTCCCAATGGAGTTTCAACAGATAAGTCAAAGTCTAATTTCTCCGGAGTCAAATTTAATCGATGAGCGCAAGTAGGAGAAATAAAATAATGGGTAGAACTGGTATCAAATAAAGTATAGACTTCGTTAGAGTTTATGATAAGCTTACCCGTGATGACCTCATTCGGGTTCCTTGCTTTCTGGGAAGTCACAACAAACGCTCTCCCTTGCACTACCGGTTTTGACTTTTCTGGGACGGCCTTTGGTGTCTCTATCCTGGCTGAACTTGTTTTTGGTAAACGACAAAATCGAGCTAAATGACCTTCTCTTCCACAATTATAACATGCTTTAGACGGCATCGCGCAGTTTGGACTGATGTGCCCCTCCCTTCCGCATTTGAAACATATGATAGGTGGTCGTTCTCCTTCTTTAACAACGGGTGCTGGTGCTGACGTCTTTCCATCATTGTTGAATTTTCTCTTCTTGAAATGACCATTCTTATTGTTTTGGCCCTGATTACCACCGAAGTAGTTACCATTTCTGGCCTGTTGATTCCCTCCACGCTTGTTGTCACCGCTTCGATGACTGCTCTCACTGGTATTATCATTTTGCCGACTGCTCGCTTTTGGTTGCGTTGACTCATTATCGCGCTCCACTAACTGAGCCCTATTCACAACATCTGAATACAAACACAGTTTATGAGAAATAAGATGTTGACGTATCTCAGATTTCAAACCTCGCAAAAAAATTCGCGTCATTCGCTCTTCATTATCCACCAAGTGGGACGCAAACCGGGACAACTCAGCAAATTTAGCCTCATACTGTGACACGGTCATATTATTCTGCTCCAATTTGATGAACTCCACCTCCTTCATATGATGAACACTTTCGGGAAAGTATTTGTCATTGAACAGCTCTTGGAACTTCTCCCAAGACATCTTTAATGCGGCAGGTTGAGTACGCTTAATCGATTCCCACCAGTAACCTGCCTCTCCTCGCAATATAAAGGCGGCAAAGGAAACCTTTTGCTCCTCGGAGCATCCCAAGACATCAAATATCTTGGTAATCTGCTTTATCCATGTTTCTGCTACAAGTGGTTTTGGCTCTCCCTTAAACTCCGGTGGTCCCAGCTCCTTGAACTGTTTAGCGGTGACCGTCCGAGAGTTTTTAGTGTTTCCACCTACATTTTGAACAGGAGCCGCTCTCGCCTGCTGTTGCATGAACTGCATAAAGCTTCTGAACATTTCATCATTCATCATTTGGTTAGTATTGTTGTTTGCATGAGGATTGTCGCCTTCTTGATGCACATTATCCCGATTATTGATATGTGGTGAATCAACAGTCACCTGTGCTCCATTGCTATTCTCAACATTCTCGGATGCCATTTTCAGATACTGCCACAAAACAAAAGTTAATTGATATGTTATATATTATCCTTATATTATGACCGACCAATTAAATACCATGCAAATAAACTTAGGTAAGTCATACTAGCGAAGGAATTCACCGTCTCTCCTCTCCTAGTTCTATTCTCACATCTTAGCCAGGGATCATATCCCTAAGCTCTGATACCAACTGTGACGCCTCCAAAATTAGGTATACATCACCCATCTTGGGTTGCCAGATACATGATACAGAATTCAAATACAACTTACTAATACAACTGTCATGTACAATACGACAAAACATAACTGTGTGTTTAAATACAAATATTGTCTACTAGAGAGTATCCATACTCAAAAGGAGTCCTTATTACAATTATTATCACACTATTTCGCAGAATAATGAGGACTACTAATGCTATCCTTTGGACCATCACTCCGTTCCCCGACTCGTCCCAGCTATTTTCTCATTTTCTGAAGAGAACAGTGAAAGAAAGGGTGAGCTCAAGTAGCCCAGTAAGAAATATTATGACTAAGATAATGCAGAATAAATTATCATTAGCCTTCAATAGTGTTAAACTGATAAAATATAACAAACATCAAGTTTAACTGCAGCGGAACAAGCAATCCATTAAAAAAGTGAAGTAAAAAATAAAATCTACTATCTTCTATGATTTAAAAGGTTTTTCAACACTGTTATCGCTGGAACTCAGCTTAATAAAATAACCCACATCATCGAATCACCCCTGCACTATGGCCAAGGATATTCGTGTATTCATTAATGGTCATGATCATGCCAACAACTGTCCATCAATGCACTACGGACCAATGAGGACTTTTACCACATCATTTGTAACATTACGGTCATGATTATATCGAATAATCCCTGGTCATAATCATACCAAGTCCATCTATGCACTACAAGCCACAGATGACTTTTAACATTTTATAAACATGAGGATGATGAAGGAATAATGAAGGAATGAGCTGCTATTTATAGAAAAATGGAATGCATAATAACTAATCCATGAACGGTCCAGATTGATTACTTTAATCTGACGGTCCATATTTAAAGAAAAATCTTTTAAATAAAATATAATATATTCTATTTATAGAATAACTTTAATAAAGTATTCTGTTTTATATAAAAAGATGTTTCTGTTTTATTACGTTAATAATACGAATAAAATAAAACTTCATTATTGCTAAATAATTTATATTATTAATTGACAATAATTAAATCAAACTGAGTGACTTCTTACATAATCATTAATAATCAATACCGTGTGCTACTATGCAACCACACGTATTACTGTACTTTTACTACCGAGTAGTTCAACAGTATCAATGGTAAAACTTCTGCCGTTATTTTTAATAAAATATTTTTGTCGTTTTCTCAATCCGACAATAATTCTGTTATGGGGTCCACCAATGATTGTGCCGTTGTACGAATATTCTCTGTTAAAACGAATATTCTCCGACCAATCGAATATTATATAACAACTTGCGTACTTTGCAAAATTTATAAATATTACCCACAACTATAACATTATATTAAATTAACTCCATAATATTTAAAAATGATATTTATAGAAAATTCATCTTTATTTATAAAAGTTGGGGTCTTACACAAATAATCTGACAACGTATACAAACCTCACAAGATCTACAAAAGAGTTATGCGGATCTTCATCGAAAGGACGTGAAATTTAATATTGGGGATCATGTATTGTTACGTATTGCTCCATGGAAGGGAGTTACAAGATTTGGGAAGAGAGAAAAGCTCAATCCACGATTTGTTGGTTCATTTGAGATTCTTGACCGAGTAGGAAATGTGGCCTATAGACTCACATTACCTCCAAGCATGTCTCGTGTTCATAATATTTTTCACATATCTATGCTTCGTAAATATGTGAAAGACCCAAACCACATTATTGAGTTAGAACCAGACGAGATAGCCGAAGATTTAACGTGCGAGGAGGTACTTGTCAAGATCTTGGATAGGAAGGAGCATGTCCTATGCACAAAGGTTATACCACAAGTCAAAGTTTTGTGGAGGATCCATGCTATTGAGGAAATAACCTAGAAATTGGAATCGAAAATAAAAACGAGGTATCTTCACCTTTTTGAAACACTAGGTACGTATATCAATTTCAAGGACGAAATTTCATAAGGAGTGGAGGTTGTAAGACTCCAACTTTTTATAAATAAAATAAAATTTTCTCTATTCATTATTTTGAAATAATAAGGTGTTAATTTGATATAATATTTTGGTTATGGGTGAAATATATAAATTTTGCAAAATAAGTAAGTGGTTATAAAATATTCATTGTTGTCGGGAAATATTCGTTTGATCGTAGAATATTCTTGTTGTCGGAGAATATTCGTACGACGACGCAACTATTTGTGGGCCCCATAAAGGAAAAAGGTCGGATGAAAAAATTACAAGTTTGAGTTTTTATAAATAACGGCGTAGTTGTTACCGTTAACACTGTTAAAATATCTGGTGGTTAAAATACAGTAATACGCGTGGTTGCATAGTAGCACACGGTATTGCACAATATTTTTGGATTATTGATTCTTACGTAATAAGGCACTACTCAATAATTATTACAGTAATTACTATTAAATATTTTATTTTATTGATTCAATAATTGATACGTTGATATTTTATATTATTATTGTTACAATAATTATCACTGCACAATATTTTTTATTATCAGATCAATAATTCATATTATTTGAATAATATTATTAAATAGCATTATTGGCAATGTTTAAGAAAGATCTGTCTAGAAAAGGAGTTTGGTCACCTAATTGCATGCCAGTAAGGAGAAATCATTATCGGAAAGCCCCCTTCTTTCCTGGGAACGACCTGGTTGTCATAATTGTGATTCTATAATATTATTTGTGAATAATTAATTATTAATTTATATGATAAGAAAATATTTATTTTATGTAGATATAAATGAAAGAATTAATGCTGATGTGCTTTATCAGTATTTTATCGGAATGGAGGTATCAAAAATCATCCGTATATGAATTTCGGTCATTTTCTGTTTAGAATTTAGAAAAATTTTCTTCTACAAAGTTGTAGAGAATTAAATTTCCTATTGAATGGACATAAAATTCTTATTTTTTTGATAAAAGGGTTATTTATTATGAATTATTAAAATTTCGAAAATAAATATTTTTATTAAAAACATGGGTGAGCCCCAATTTTGGTTGTTATGGAATTTTTTAAAATTGGTGGGCCCCATTTGTGGTGTGCTGATATTTTGGTTAAAGAGGTGCGTAGAAATTTTTTGAAAATATTATTTTATTAAATTTAGTCTGATTTGGCGTTCTGGCATTTTCATATAAATAGGTGCTTAGGTTAGAATTGAAAATCACACCAGAATCAGAAATTTTCTCTCTCTATACTATAGAGCGTATTTTGTGAGTATTTAGATACTTTAAGAGTTGCTAATCAGTACAAGTTTTTTTCAGCGTTATATCCGATATTTCAGTTAGAAGTACTGTTCTTTTGAGATAAGGGATGTTATTTTCTTCTTAAATGATATTATTTCTTTCAATATCATTATACCGAAATATTGGTATGAATTTTATTATAAAATTTTTACCTTTTTATGTCGAAGTTACTATTCACGTATACGACACTATTCACGTATACGGCACTATTCACGAATACGACACTATTCACGAGTACTACTCACGAAGTATAATTTTTCTTATAAAACTTTTACTTTTTCGTGTTGGGGTTACTATTCACGTAAACGACATTATTCACGAATACGACACTATTCACAGAAAAATTAAATTTTCTTTTCTGTGTCCAAGTTGTCTGTTATGGTTTCTATTTTTGATTGGGTCTATATTTTGAACTTTATTCTTGAATTTTGCTCCACAATTGATTATTATGGAGTATTCTTGAACTTGGATAAACTAAATTACGAATCCCTAATCGTGTCATTTATCTCACTGGATTCGTTCTTTTAAATATTTTGAATCATCATCAGTCTTAAATGGTAATACTTGATGAATATCTTTGGCCTGTAGTGCAAAAATGAATGATTACTTGATGAATATTTTTGACCCGTAGTGCAAAGATGAATATTTGATTTAAGATGTATATTAATTGATGTTATAGGGATAAAATATTGATGATGAAATTTTAAATCATAGAAGATAGTAGACTTCATTCTCTACTTAACTCTTCTAATGAATTGTTGTTTCCGCTGTAGTTGTTGATCTAAAATTTGTTGTCTATTATATTCTATCAGATTTTTCTCTGTTGAAGACTAATGATAATTTATTTTACATTATCTTAGTAATAATATTTTTTACTGGGCTAGTTGAGTTCACCCTTTTCTTTTTTGTTTTATTTTTCTTCTTAGGAGGCGAAAATATAGCGGGAACTAGTCGGGGTTTGGAGTGATGGTTCATGATAGTTGTTTAGGCAGTACTCATTATTTTATAAAATAGTGTATCAATAATTGTAATGAGGACTTATTTGAGTTAGAATATTGTCTAGAAGACAATATTTGTATTAAAATTCACTATTTATGTGTTGTCGTATTTTGCACGATAATTGTAATAATGAAATTTATATTGATTTCTGTACCATATATTTAATGACTCAGAATGTGTGATTATTATATACGTATTTTAGGGGCGTCACAATTATTATATACTCTCTCCTTTCCAATATGCAGCTCGTTTGAGATATAATCTCACATATTAAGATATCTCATTTATAACAATGCTAAGTAATTAATTTTATTGTAAAATTCTATTTTTACTCACCACACTAGTACTCCTCTTCTCTCTCTATCTCTCTCAATTACTCCTAATTTATTCAATTTTGCAAGTCAACTTTTTATTTCCTCTCATGTTTTTTCATAATCCCCATTAATTCAGCATAATCCCCATTAATTCTGTAAGACCCCAACTTATTAATGAATAAAATCAAATTTTCTCTAAATATTATTGTGAATAATAAGGGGTTAATTTGATATAATACTTTGGTTATGGGTGAAATGTGCAAATTTTGCAAAATAAGCAAGTGGTTATAAAATATTTATTTTTGGTCGGTGAATATTCGGTTGGTCGTGGAATATTCTTGCTGTCGGGGAATATTCGTACGACGACGCAGCCTTGTGTGGGCCCCATAACGGAAAGCGATTGGATGAAGAAAACGACAAGTATAAGTTGTTTATAAATAACGGCGTATTTGTTACCGTTAATACTGTTGGAATACCCGGTGGTTAAAATACAGTAGCACACGGTATTGCACCAATTATTGATTCTTACGTAAGAAGACACTACTCAATAATTGTTACAGTAGTTATTATTCAATATTTTATGTTATTGATTCAATAATTGCTGCGTTGATATTTTATATTATTGTTGTTTCAATAATTGTTGCTGCACAGTATTTTCATTTATTAGATCAATAATTCATATTATTTGAATAATATTATTAGATAACATTATTGGTAATGTCTAGAAAGTTCTGTCTAAGGAGAGGTTTGGTCATCTAATTGCGCGCCAGTAAGGAGAAATCCTTATTGGAAAGCCCCCTCTTTCCTGGGAACGGCCTGGTTGTCATAAATGTGATTCTGTAATATTATTTGTGAATAATTAATTATTGATTCATATGATAAGGAAATATTTATTTTATGTGGATATAAATGAGGGATATATTTTTGTGGTTAAAAATGAAGGAGTTAATGTTGAGGTTTTTGTCAGTATTTTTGTCGGAATGGAGGTATTAAAAATCAGGGTTTTTGAGATAGTTTGCGGGGGTTATAATTTTTAATCCGACCGTTGGATCGTGGTAATTTTTGGATATGTTATACATATATAAGTTGAGTATATGTCCACAAATTTTGAACCGTTAAAAATGAACGTATGATTTATTACGAATTTTACAAGATGACTGGTTCAGAAATTGTTGAATTTTCGGAGTTTATCATTTTGGTGGAAAATTCTAGAATTGGTGGGCCCCACTTGTGGTTGGTGAAGAAATGTGCTGAATTATATTTCAAATGTGGTGGGTGGGAATAGTAGCAGGTAAAGCCATCAGGTTGCAGGTCAAACCTACCAAAATTTTCCTATAAATAGAGGGCTAAGTTAGAATTGAAAATCACACCAGAAACAAGTTTTCTCTCTTTCTCTCTCTAGATTATTGAGTGTATTTTATGAGTATTTAGATACTTTGAGAGTTTCTATTCATCAGAGCAAGTTTCTTTCAGCCTTATACCGGTATTCCGACCAGAAGTACTGATATTTTGAGGTAAGGGATATTATTTTCTTCTTAATGATATTATTTTCTTCAATATCATTATGCTGAAATATTGATATGAGTTTTTATCAAATTTGGAACTTTTTGTGTCGGGGGTTACTATTCACGTATACGGCACTATTCACGTATACGGCACTATTCACGAATACGGCACTATTCACCGAAAAATAAAATTTTCCCTTTTTGTCCAAGATGTCTATTATGGTTACTATCTTTGATTGTATCCATGTTTTGATCTTTATTTTTGAATTCTGCTTCACAATTGATTATTATGAAGTATTATTGATCTTGGATAAACTGTTATACGAATCCCTACTATTTGTCCTTCTGTCTCATTGGATTCGTTCTCTTTAAGATATTTTTCATCATCCTCAGTCCTAAATGATGATATTACTGAATATCTTTGGCCTGTAGTGCAAAGATGTATAATTACTTGATGAATATCTTTGGCCTGTAGTGCAAAGATGAACAGGTGTTGAGATGAACATGACCGACTGATGATACAAATGAATATCTTTGGCCTGTAGTGCAAAGATGAATATTTGGTTAAAGATGATTATTAATTGATGTTACAGGGATAAAATATTGATGATGGACTTTTAAATCTTAGAAGATAGTAGAATTCTTTCTCTACTTGACTCTTCTAATGGTTTGCTGTTTCCGCTGCAGTTGTTGATCTAAAACTTGTTGTCGATTATATTTTATCAGATTTTTCCCTGTTGAAGACTAACGATAATTTGTTGTATATTATCTTAGTCATAGTATTCTTTACTGGGCTAGTTGAGCTCACCCTTTTCCTTTTTGTTCCATTTTTCTTCTCAGGAGGTGAGAACATAGCAGGATCTAGTCGGGGTATGGAGTGATGGTTCTAGAAAGATGTATTAGCAGTCCTCACTATTTCTGTAAAATAGTGTTTGAATAATTGTAATGAGGATTTATTTGAGTGTGGATATTGTCCAGAAGACAATATTTGTATTTAAACTCACAGTATGTGTTGTCGTATTTTGCACGACAATTGTATTATTGAAGTTGTAGTTTGCTTTCTGTACCATGTATTTGGCGACTCAGAATGGGTGTTGTATACCTATTTTGGGGGCGTCACAAATTCTCCCTGATATACGAAAAACATTTTACTCCCTCCATCCAATAGTATATGATATTTTAAATGATTTTATTTTTTTTTAAATTATTTGACGTTTTATATAATCTAGAAGAATTACTATAATCTTTTCAAAATTACCCCCTCATTGAAAACTGTTACAAATGAGAGAGATAATATGAGATAAGTATATGATAAATGGTATTATAGATAATTAATATTATATTTAATACTATATAATTATTTTTTTAATTATTGTGCACAACTTTAATACGTTATATATTATGAGACGAATGGAGTATATTATGAAATTTTTTTCTTCTTCTAAAATGTCTTATATAACGAAAAGGAGGAAGTAGTTTATTAACAGTTTAACTTAAATAATTTACTTAATAAATTAGACTAATCCTCTTTGGCACAACTTTTTAAAATTAGCTTATTAGTATAATAAGTTGTTATGTTTGTCAATAAGTTGAACATGTTGCTTAAAGCACAATAAGTTGTAAGCTGTGAAAAGAGCACCTAGATTAGCGGTGACTATTTGAACCCGCACCGGATCAATTGATTTTTTCGTACTAGTGAATTGACTTGTGCTGATCTGGTACAAAAAAGTTATAAACAAAATTGGTAAATTGCAGTGTTGATATTTTAACTACTGAAATAATGGTGTACTGCAACGTATCGAACTTGCCTTTGACTAATGATCAGTGTTCTAGTGATAAAGTGAATCGTTTATGTCGTCTAAAACTTCAGAACGATTCTCACTTATAGCGGATGATTGGGGATAACACTATATGATACATGTTCTTACACATAAATATTTTTAACATAAATATTTTTTAACCACGTATCGCTATTTTGTTATCAATTTTTTGATGTGATAATGTCAATTTAGACGTAATTAAAAAAATTTAATATTCTAATAAAAAAAATTGAGAAGACAATCCCAAAAGTAAAAAAAAAATTAAAAAATTAATCCCCTAATTGAAAAAATTAAAAAGATAATCCTCAAAGTGAAAAAAAAGTAGAAGTTTAGAGTATTAATCTATATTTAGGCCTAAAAAAATATATTTGTGAATATTAAAGATATATATTTTATATATGCCCTTAAATAAAAATAAAATTTTAATTTATTCATGTAATATCATAATAAAATTATGATGATAAATTTAAATATATTATTTTATTTTATACTATTGTCAATTTTTTAAATTGAACTCTTTTTACTAAACAAATCTAATATTATCCTCTCATTTCAGAGTTGGGTGAAGTCAAATTATTCTACGGTGATTCATATGGCCATAAACTAGAATAGATAATAAAGTTCGTGGTGGGTGAGGCGATAAAAATTAGTAATCGTAAGTGTGCAGTGCCTAATACTTCCTCCGGAATAAAAATCTTGGTAAACTTTTTACGCATATTAAGAAGATGAATGAAATGATAAAATTATTCATAATAATATCATTAAATATAGAGAGAAAATTATAATAAGAAAAGATGAGATATTTAATGCTACTGGTATAATAGAAAAATATGTATAAAAGTTTGGTTATTAAAGAAAAATGGACATTTAACATGAGATTACCCAAAATAGTAATAAAGACTTTTATCATGGGACGGAGGGAGTAATAAATTTAGCAAGTGTAGGCGGAATAATAGAAACTAAATTAATTTTTTAATATATTTTAAATTAATATTTTAAGTAAATTAAAAATGAATATAGTAGAAATAATTAATTATTTAAATAATACAAACTAAAAATTAATAATGAAAACTAGTAATGAAACAAACTACCTAGAAATTTGAGTCCACTAAATACTAATATAATAAACAATTTCTTATTTTTTAAATTAATTCTCAAATTATTTTTCCTTCCCTTTAAAAATAATGATTTATACAATAATATGGGCAAGCATAAGTTGTGAAAAATTTAAAAATTAACTATAACTTATCAAAATCTCGTAATCAATATAAGAATCATATACAATTTGTGCGAAGGTAAAAATGAAGACAAAAAACAGTTAAACATTAATATCGAAACGAAAAATAATTAATTATTATTGGGACTTGTAACTCATAGCTCAGAAATTTCTGAAAAGGGCCAAGTGCTTCGCTCTGCTTTGTTCCGTATGGAAACCGAAGGTTAGGGGGTGCTGGGGGGGCGTAGCCCCGAGGTATGGTACGAAATATTGAAGGGGTAGCGCGGGCCGCACCAGTACATGCTTATGAGTAGCGCGAGGCGCGTCGGGCGCGGACAAGATTCTGTAGCATTGGCGCGCCGCTAGGAGTGCGGGGCGCGCCGCTGGGAGTGTAGGGCGCGCCGCTAGGAATGCGCAATATTGTCACAATATTTTATATTATTAAATCAATAATTGAGACGACAAAATTATTCATATTATTATTTGCATTATTGACGATATCTAAAAAGTTCTGTTGAGAAAAGGGGTTTGGTCACCTAATTGCGCGCTAATAGGGAGAAATCCTTATCAGAAAGCCCTTTCTTTACTGGGAATGATCTGGTTGTTAATATTGCGAGTTATAATATTAATAATGAATAAATATTGTTGAGATAAATAGAGAGAATTTTTATGAAATATTTGTTGTAAATTTGATGGACCCCCACTTACTTATTTTTTAAAATAATCGGGAGAAAGTTACCTCAGTTTTGTTTATTTACTTTTATATATATATATATATATATATATATATATATATATATATAGGTGTGTGCATGTGAATGTCCAGGTGTGTGTGGGTAATGTGTGTACATATATATATATATATATATATATATATATATATATATATATATATATATATTATTTTATAAGTTTTGTTTTTTATGAAAAATAGAATATATTATATTTTATCGTGCATAGTGCTGCATAGTGTTGTATAGTACTGCATAGTGTGCATATTGTTGCATAGTGCTGCATAGTTAAATCAAAAAAATTTAAACGAATTTAGCCGAACGTCGCCCGTGAACTTTCCTCCTGTGCAGTCCGTGATTTTTTTTCTTCAAATACTATCATATTATTCTCCTATAAATAGGATGCTTAGTTTAGAATTGAAAATCACACCAAAATTAGAGAATTCTTCTTCTATAATATTGAGCGTATTTCTTTAGAGTTTAAAGAAACTTTGAGTGTAGAAAACACTGCAAGTTTTTTTCAAGAATATCCCCGCCCTACCAGTCAGAAATACTCTCCTTTTTAAATTAAGAGATATTATTTTTGTTCAATATTCGTATGAAATAATATTTTCTTTCATACTCTGTAATATGTAAGTAATATTATTTCGTTTCAAATTCTGAATTCTACACTTATTTTGTTAAGTATTGCTTTTATACTCTTTGAAATTAGTAGAATATCCTTGATATTTGCGCTTCATCTAGTATCGTTTCATTAGGATATTATTTTGAACATTCTTGTTAAAGTTTAATTTTTTTATGTCAGAATACTATTCACGGGGTACTATTCACGGGGTACTATTCACTCGAGTACTATTCATCTAGGGTATTATTCATGATAAAAATTAATTTTTTTTCTGTCCAAATT
This sequence comes from Panax notoginseng, assembly GCA_016801055.1. Classification (NCBI taxonomy): domain Eukaryota; kingdom Viridiplantae; phylum Streptophyta; class Magnoliopsida; order Apiales; family Araliaceae; genus Panax; species Panax notoginseng. The sequence goes on along the minus strand of CM029013.1, from coordinate 90,992,746 downwards.
ATTTTTGATGTAATATTATTCTTGAATTTTACTCCACAAAGCAGTATCATGTTGACAATGTGGACATTATTGAATTCTGAATAAATTAAATTATAAATCTTTAAAATTTATCATTCCTCTCATTAATTGAATTCTTATATCATTGTTATCTCCCCATGCTTATATTATGATGAAAGTCATCTTTGGCCCATAGTACATAGATGGGCTGTTGATTAGTATGATTATGACCAGGGATTATTCGGTATAATCATGACCTGTAATATTACAAATGATGTGATAAAAGTCCTCATTGGCCCGTAGTGCATTGATGGACAGTTGTTGGCATGATCATGACCATTGGTGATAACACGAATATCCTTGGCCCAAAGTGTATGGATAATTTGTGGATGTGATACTAATGAATATCCTTGGCCCGTAGTTCATGAATAATTTAGTGATGTGGATTATTTATTAAGCTGAGTCTCAGTGATAAAATTGATGAAAAACTTTTAAATCATAGAAGATAGTAGATATCATGCTCTACCTGACTCTTCTAATTGATTGTTTATTCCGCTACAGTTAAACTTATTGTCTATTATATTCTGTCAGTTTAACACTGTTGAAGACTAACGGAGAACTTATTCTGTATTATCTTAGTCATAATATTTTTTTACTGGCTAGTTGAGCTCACCCTTTTGCTTTCATTGTTCTCTTCAGAAAATGAGAACGTAGCCGAGACTAGTTGGGAAACGGAGTGACGGTCCGAGATGATGGCTGTAGTAGTCCTCACTATTCTATAAAATAGTGTGATAATAAATATAATGAGGACTCCATTTGAGTTTGGATATTGTCTATGAGACAATATTCGTGTAAAAACTCTCAGCTACGCTTTTATCGTATTGTATAAATTAAGTTTGTATTTAAATTCTGTACCATTATTTGGCGACTCAAAATGAGTGATGCATACCTATTTTGGGGCGTCACAATCTTAGTCATAATATTTCTTACTGGGTTAGTTGAGCTCACCCTTTTACTTTCATTAATTTTTTTAGGAAATAAGAACGTAGTCGGGACTAGTCGGGGAATGAATCGACGGTTCGAGATGGTGACTGTAATAGTCCTCACTATTTTATAAAATTATATGATAATAATTGTAATAAGGACTCTATTTGAGTTTGGATACTGTCTATGAGACAACATTCGTGTTAAAACTCTCAGCTACGTTTTTGTCGTATTGTATAAATAAAACTTGTATTAATTTCTGTACCATATATTTGGCGACTCAGAATGGATGATGTATATGTGACGCCCCCAAAATAGGTCCACACGACACATTCTGAGTCACCAGATATCATACTATAAAAATCAAATACAAACTTCATTTATACAACTATTGAACTGTCGTGCAGAGCACGACAACAGATAAGCTGTGAGTTTTAATACAAATATATATAATACTCTCGTGGTGCATTGACCATAAGACCTTACAATGTTACCTTACATAAAGGTACAACCAATAATTGTTCTAAAAATTAAAATATTTGGGAAGTGCTCATAGATATACTCAGCAAGTGGATGTGCACAACCCTGTCTTATGATAACACGAAGTTGTATGTCATTAGACATCTTGTATAGTAGTGGCAAAACACCTATTCAAAGTTGGGTTCACCTCACCCTATTGGATTCACCAAATATAACTACTAAATGAACTTTTCTATACTGCTTAGGGAGAACCTCCACAACTAGAGACCACCGTTCTAATCCTCTTAATACCCCGCTCGACCCACCTACACTTTTATTACCTGAAAAGAATTGTGAAGCAAAAGGGTGAGCACAACTAGCCTAGTAAAGAATATCATGACTAAAGATAATTACATTATCAATAGCTTTCATCAATAATAACTCAGAGATTTAGAACATATGGTAGATGATAAAACTTTTCAACCATAGTTGCAGCGGAACTAGCAATCCATTAAAAGAGTCAAATAAAACATCAGGTCTATTATCTTCTCCATGTTAAAAGTCCACCAATAATATTTTATCCCTGTTGTGACGCCCCCAAAACAGGTCCAATCCATCCAACCCATTCTGAGTCGTCAAATACATGGTACAGAAAATAACTACAACTTTATTATTACAATTGTCGTGCAAAATACGACAACACATATACTGTGAGTTTAAATACAAATATTGTCATCTAGACAGTATTCATACTCAATTAAGTCCTCATTATACTTATTGATACACTATTTTATAAAATAGTGAGGACTACTAAAACAACTGTCTTGAACCATCATTCCACACCCCGACTAGTACTCGCTACATTCTCGCCTCCTGAGAAGAAAGATGGAACAACAAGGAAAAGGGTGAGCTCAACTAGCCCAGTAAAGAATATTATGACTAAGATAATATACAACAAATTATCGTTAGTCTTCAACAGGAAAAAATTTAATAGAATACAATAGACAACAAGTTTTAAATCAATATTCGCAGCGGAAATTAATAATTCATAGAAGAGTTACGTAGAGAATGAAATCTACGATTATCTATAAATTTAAAAGCCCATCATCAACATTTTATCCCTGTAACATCAATCAATAAATATCTTGAATCAAATAGTCATCTTTGCACTACAGGCCAAAGATATTTATCAGGTGGTCATGTTCACCTCAACACCTGTTTATCTTTGCACTACGGGCCAAAGATGTTCATCAAAAATCATTCATCTTTGCACTACGGGCCAAAGATATTCAGTTATATCATCATTTAAGACTGAGAATGATGAAAAATATTTTAAAGGAAACGAATCCAGTGAAACAAAATAATAAATATTAAGGATTCGTATTTCAGCTATTCCATGTCCAAAAATACCTCATAAATAATCATAGTGGAGTAAAATTCAAGAATGATCAAAATATGGATACAATCAAAGCTAGTATCCAGAATATATATTTTGGACGAAAAGAAGACATTTTTATTTTTCGGTGAATAGTAACTCGTGAATAGTAACTCATGAATAGTAACCCCGACATGAAAAGTTCTAAATTTGATAAAAAGTTCAGATCAATACTTCGGCATAATGATATTGAAGAAAATAATATCATTTAAGAAGAAATAACATCCCTTACCTCGGAAAGACGGTACTTTTTACTGGAATACTAGATATAGTGCTGAAGGAAACTTGCACCGTATAGCAACACTCAAAGTATCAAATACTCACAAGAATACGCTCGATATAGAGAGAGAAATAGAGAGAAACTTGTGTTTCTGGTGTGATTTTCAATTCTAACCTAAGCACCCTATTTATAGGAAAATGCTTAGAACACCAAAGCAGAAAATTAAATATAATAATATTATATTTATAAAATTGTCAAGCCCACCTTGGGAGATCTGAATTCAGCCTATTCTTATCACATGTTGAGCCCACTAATTTGCAAAAAACGTTTTTCTTTAAAATAATAATTAAAACTTCCAAAAATCAATTATTTCAGAACTTCAGAACTTCAATAATTCATAATAAATAGTCCTTTTATCAGAAAATTTGAATCTTGCGAGTTTTTATAGGAAATTCAATTCTCTACAACTTTGTAGAAGAAAGTTTTTCCAAATTCCAAACAGAAATTGACCGAAATCTACAAACGGGCGATTTTACAGTCAATAATAAATTTTCGGTCAAGAATTGTGTCCACCAACACACAAAGCATGTGTTAATCATTTAATACCATAAAAATACTCTTTCTCCTCATATACTCATATATCCCACATTTATTGTAAAAATATCACCATCAATATATTATTAAAATAATATATTTAAATAAATTATTTTATCAGAAAAAGATAAAATATTAATTTTCAACAATTGTCACATTAAAAATTTTCTCCATCTATATCTACATAAAACCAATATTTTCCTCATCATATAAATTAATAATTAATTATACACAAATAATATTACAGAATCACAGTACTGGCAACCAGGCCGTTCCCAAGAAAGATGGGGCTTTCCAATAAGGATATCTCTCCTTACTGGCGCGCAATTAGATGACCAAACTTCTCCTTAGACAGAACTTTCTAGATATTGCCAATAATGTTATCTAATAATATTATTCAGATAATATGAATTATTGCTCCGATAATGAAAAATACTGCGTAGTGACAATTATTAAAACAACAGTAATATAAAATATCAACGCAACAATTATTGAATCAATAAAATACAATATTGAACAGTAATTACTGTAACTATTATTGAGTAGTGCCTTCTTACGTAAGAATCAATAATTGGTGCAATACCGTGTGCTACTGTGCAACAACGCGTATTACTGTGTTTTAACCACCGGGTATTCCAACAGTATGAATGGTAAAAACTACGCCGTTATTATAAACAACTTATTTTTTGTCATTTTTTTCATCCAATCGCTTTTCGTTATGGGGCCCACACAAAGCTGCGCCGTCGTACGAATATTCCCCGACAGCAAGAATATTCTACAACCAAACGAATATTCTCCGACAACAATGAATATTTTATGACCACTTGCTTATTTAAAATATTTACGCATTTTACCCATAACTAACCTCATTAATCAATTTAACCCTTACTATTTCAAAATAATAAATAGAGGAAATTACATTTTATTTATTAATAATTTGGGGTCTTACAACCTCCCCTCCTTATGAAATTTCGTCCTCGAAATTGACATACGTACCTGGTGTTTCGAAAAGATGAGGATACCTCGCTTTCATTTCCGTTTTCAACTCCCAGGTCATTTCCTCAATAGCATAGTTTCTCCACAAAACTTTAACTTGTGGTATGACCTTCGTGCGTAGGACATGCTCCTTCCTATCCAAGATCTTGACAGGTACCTCTTCGTATGTTAAGTCTTCAGCTATCTCGTTCGGTTCTAACTCAATAACGTGGTTCGGGTCGTCCATATATTTACGTAACATCAATACGTGAATAACGTTATGAACACGCGACATACTTAGCGTTAAGGCGAGTCTATAAGCCACAGTTCCTACTCGATCGAGGATTTCAAATAAATCGAAGGCTTGAGCTTTCTTCTTTTCATCGAATCTTACTTCTAGAATAACACATTCTTGCACCTTCTTCTTTATATTCATCAGCTTCAGGTCTGTAGCTTGAGCGGCTTTAACGTTATCGATTAAAGTCGATTTTACTTGTATATCATCACTAGAGTCATTAACTCTATCTCTATTATTTATAAATTATACAAAATAGGTCTTTGTGTTCAACAATATCACACTCGTACTCGCATATGATCTTCTACTCAATGCGTCAGCTACCACGTTTACTTTTCTAGGATGGTATTGGATGGTGTGATCGAAATCTTTCAACAGCTCGAGCCAACGTCGGTGTCGCATGTTGAATTCTTGGAAGCTCTTCTCGCATTCCTCGGTCCATTCGAAGTTTGTATCTTTTTGAGTCAGCTGAGTTAATGGAGTAGCGATTCGAGAAAATCCTTCCACGAATCTCCGATAGTAACCAGTTAAGCCCAGAAAGCTACGTATTTCGATTACTGACTTAGGTTGCTCTCAACTGTGACTCATATCCCAATCTTGGATAGCACGTTACAATGACACCTATCAGTTTACTACCACACGAATATGGTATCCCCTACGGAGAGTCTGGCTTCAGTGCATTCCACAAAGAAAGTCACCAGATAAAGGCTCGGGTACAAACTTCTACCGTTAGGTTTTTAACTCCTGAAGTTCAATAGGAGCCATTCGATATGAGATTTTAGAAGTGAGTTTTGTACCAGATTCAAAGATGATACAAAATTCAATAACACGCTCTGGACGTAGGCCAAGAAATTCTTTAGGAAATACGTCAAAAATTTTACTAACAATAGAAATATCATTCAAATCTGACGTATTTTTGTTCAAGTCCATGACATGGCTAAGAAAGCTTGACATCCGTTTTTTAATAAACGAATGACTTTACGGCTTGATATGAAAGAGTTTGACTTCAATGGTTTGGTTGCTTGAATTTGAATAACAGGTTGCTTAGGAATATGAAAACTAACAACCTTACGAAAGCAATCAATTTTGGCATGATGAGTAGTTAACCAATCAATTCCTAAAATCACATCAAAAGCAAGTATCTTTAAAGAGATAAGATCGACAGGTAAGGTGATGGTTCCAACTTGAATCAAGCAATATTTATAAACAGTGGATGTGATGAAAGTTTCTCCTAACGGAGTTTCAACAAATAAGTCAAAGTCTAATTTTCTCCGGAGTCAAGTTTAAACGTTGAGTATAAGCAGGAGAGATAAATGAATGGGTAGAACCAGTATCTAATAAGGTATAGACTTCGTAAAAATTTATAATTAACTAACCCGTGCTAACTTCGTTCAGGTTCCTCGCATTCTGATCAGTCACGAAAAATGCTCTTCCGGGAACCGTTGACTTTGACTTTTCTAGGACAACTTTTTGAGTCACCACCCCCGTTGGACTTGGTTTCGCTACAGTACAATCTCGAGCGATATGTCCTTCCTTTCCACAGTTATAACATACCTTAAACTGTTGTGGGCAGTTTGGGCTGATATGTCCTTCTTTTCCGCACTTATAGCATATGACCGGTGGTCGTTCTCCTCCCTTAGAACCAGTTGCTGCTGGTGCTGACGTCTTCGTATTGTCATTGTTGAATCTCCTCTTTTTAAAATCTCCTCCCGACTCGCTTCTTCTATTCTCATGGCCGTGATTACCACCAGAGTGGTTGCCGTTCTTGTTTGTATTTTTCTTTCTCCGTTGGTTATCATTGTTCTGATGACTGCTGTCACCGATATGATCCTAGTTGTGGTCCCTCGGTTGACCGTACTCGTTATCTCGCTCTAATAATTGAGCCCTGTTGACAACATCTGAATAGAGAGAAAATTTATGAGAAATGAGATATTGACGTATGCCGGGTTTCAAACCTCTTAGAAACATCCACGTCATACGTTCCTCATTCTCCACCAAATGAGATGTAAACCTGGACAACTCTGCAAATTTCGCCTCATACTGAGACACCGTCATGTTATTCTGCTCCAGTCTAATAAACTCTACCTCCTTCATATGACGAATACTTTCAGGAAAGTACTTGTCATTGAACAGTTTCTGAAATGTCTCCCAAGACATGCTGAGTGCGGCTGGATGGGTACGTTTCATAGACTCCCACCAGTAGTCTGCCTAACCACGGAACATAAAGGTGGCGAATGAAACCTTCTGTTCCTCCGTGCATCCCAAGACATCGAATATCTTGGTAATTTGTTTGACCCACGTCTCCGCCTTAATCGGATCCGGCTTTCTCTTAAATTCTGGTGGTCCCAACTCTTTGAACTGCTTGGCTGTGACCAGCTATGCGTTGCCATTGTTTCTTCCTATATTTTGAACAGGAATCTCCTTCGTCTAGTTTTGCATGAACCGCAAAAAACTTCTAAACATCTCATCGTTCATCGTCTGCTCAGTGGTGTTGTTCACAGGAGGAACATTGCCAGCCTGTTGCACGTTCTCCTCGTTGGTGAGTACAGGTGTCTCCACGGTTTCATTTACTCCACTGTTAACATTCTCAGTCGACATTCTCAAATACTGCCATAAAACAAGGGTTAATTTAACAAATTAACATATCACATAATATCCCTATATTATGACCGACCAACAGATAAGCTTAGGTAGGACACACTAGCGAAGGATTTACTCGTATCTCCCCTCCTAGTTCTATTTCCCGATCTCCGCCAGAGATCATATCCCTAAGCTCTGATACCAACTGTGACGCCCCCAAAACAGGTCCAATCCATCCAACCCATTCTGAGTCGCCAAATACATGGTACAGAAAATAACTACAACTTTATTATTACAATTGTCGTGCAAAATACGACAACACATATACTGTGAGTTTAAATACAAATATTGTCATCTAGACAGTATTCATACTCAATTAAGTCCTCATTATACTTATTGATACACTATTTTATAAAATAGTGAGGACTACTAAAACAACTGTCTTGAACCATCATTCCACACCCCGACTAGTACTCGCTACATTCTCGCCTCCTGAGAAGAAAGATGGAACAACAAGGAAAAGGGTGAGCTCAACTAGCCCAGTAAAGAATATTATGACTAAGATAATATACAACAAATTATCGTTAGTCTTCAACAGGAAAAAATTTAATAGAATACAATAGACAACAAGTTTTAAATCAATATTCGCAGCGGAAATTAATAATTCATAGAAGAGTTACGTAGAGAATGAAATCTACGATTATCTATAAATTTAAAAGCCCATCATCAACATTTTATCTCTGTAACATCAATCAATAAATATCTTGAATTAAATAGTTATCTTTGCACTACAGGCCAAAGATATTCATCAGTTGGTCATGTTCACCTCAACACCTGTTCATCTTTTCACTACGGGCCAAAGATGTTCATCAGAAATCATTCATCTTTGCACTACAGGCTAAAGATATTCAGTTATATCATCATTTAAGACTGAGGATGATGAAAAATATTTTAAAGGAAACGAATCCAGTGAAACAAAATAATAAATATTAAGGATTCGTATTTCAGCTATTCCATGTCCAAAAATACCTCATAAATAATCATAGTGGAGTAAAATTCAAGAATGATCAAAATATGGATACAATCAAAGCTAGTATCCAGAATAGATATTTTGGACGAAAAGAAGAAACTTTCATTTTTCGGTGAATAGTAACTCGTGAATAGTAACTCATGAATAGTAACCCCGATATAAAAAGTTCTAAATTTGATAAAAAGTTCAGATCAATACTTCGGCATAATGATATTGAAGAAAATAATATCATTTAAGAAGAAATAACATCCCTTACCTCGGAAAGACGGTACTTCTGACTGGAATACTAGATATAGTGCTGAAGGAAACTTGCACCGTATAGCAACACTCAAAGTATCAAATACTCACAAGAATACGCTCGATATAGAGAGAGAAATAGAGAGAAACTTGTGTTTCTAGTTTGATTTTCAATTCTAACCTAAGCACCCTATTTATAAGAAAATACTTAGAACACCAAAGCAGAAAATTAAATATAATAATATTATATTTATAAAATTGTCAAGCCCACCTTGGGAGATCTGAATTCAGCCCATTCTTATCACATGTTGAGCCCACTAATTTGCAAAAAACGTTTTTCTTTAAAATAATAATTAAAACTTCCAAAAATTAATTATTTCGGAACTTCAAAACTTCAATAATTCATAATAAATAGCCCTTTTATCAGAAAATTCGAATCTCGCTAGTTTTTATAGGAAATTCAATTCTCTACAACTTCGTAGAAGAAAGTTTTCTAAATTCCAAACAGAAATTGACCGAAATCCACAAACGGGCGATTTTACAGTCAATAATAAATTTTCGGTCAAGAATTGTGTCTACCAACACACAAAGCATGTGTTAATCATTTAATGCCACAAAAATACTCTTCCTCCTCATATACTCATATATCCCACATTCATTGTAAAAATATCACCATCAATATATTATTAAAATAATATATTTAAATGAATTATTTTATCAGAAAAAGATAAAATATTAATTTTCAACAATTGTCACATTAAAAATTTTCTCCATCTATATCCACATAAAACCAATATTTTCCTCATCATATAAATAAATAATTAATTATACACAAATAATATTACAGAATCACAGTACTGGCAACCAGGCCGTTCCCAAGAAAGAGGGGGCTTTTCAATAAGGATTTCTTCTTACTGGCGCGCAATTAGATGACCAAACCTCTCCTTAGACATAACTTTCTAGATATTGCCAATAATGTTATCTAATAATATTATTCAGATAATATGAATTATTGCTCCGATAATGGAAAATACTGCGTAGTGACAATTATTAAAACAACAGTAATATAAAATATCAACGCAGCAATTATTGAATCAATAAAATACAATATTTAACAGAAATTACTGTAACCATTATTGAGTAGTGCCTTCTTACGTAAGAATCAATAATTAGTGCAATACCGTGTGCTACTGTGCAACAACGCGTATTACTGTGTTTTAACCACCGGGTATTCCAACAGTATTAATGGTAAAAACTACGCCGTTATTATAAACAACTTATTTTTTGTCGTTTTCTTCATCCAATCGCTTTTCGTTATGGGGCCTACACAAAGCTGCGCCGTCGTACGAATATTCCCCGACAGCAAGAATATTCCACAACCAAACGAATATTCTCCGACAACAATGAATATTTTATGACCACTTGCTTATTTAAAATATTTGCGCATTTTACTCATAACTAACCTCATTAATCAATTTAACCCTTACTATTTCAAAATAATAAATAGAGGAAATTAAATTTCATTTATTAATAATTTGGGGTCTTACAACCTCCCCTCCTTATGAAATTTCGTCCTCGAAATTGACATACGTACCTGGTGTTTCGAAAAGATGAGGATACCTCGCTTTTATTTCCGTTTCCAACTCCCAGGTCATTTCCTCAATAGCATAGTTTCTCCACAAAACTTTAACTTGTGGTATGACCTTCGTGCGTAGGACATGCTCCTTCCTATCCAAGATCTTGACAGGTACCTCTTCGTACGTTAAGTCTTCGGCTATCTCGTTCGGTTCTAACTCAATAACGTGGTTCGGGTCATCCATATATTTACGTAACATCAATACGTGAATAACGTTATGAACACGCGACATACTTAGCGTTAAGGCGAGTCTATAAGCCACAGTTCCTACTCGATCGAGGATTTCAAATAAATCGAAGGCTTGAGCTTTCTTCTTTTCATCGACTCTTACTTCTAGAATAACACATTCTTGCACCTTCTTCTTTATATTCATCAGCTTCAGGTCTGTAGCTTGATCGACTTTAACGTTATCGATTAAAGTCGATTTTACTTGTATATCATCACTAGAGTCATTAACTCTATCTCTATCATTTATAAATTATACAAAATAGGTCTTTGTGTTCAACAATATCGCACTCGTACTCGCATACGATCTTCTACTCAATGCGTCAGCTACCACGTTTACTTTTCTAGGATGGTATTGGATGGTGTGATCGAAATCTTTCAACAGCTCGAGCCAACGTCGGTGTCGCATGTTGAATTCTTGGAAGCTCTTCTCGCATTCCTCGGTCCATTCGAAGTTTGTATCTTTTTGAGTCAGCTGAGTTAATGGAGTAGCGATTCGAGAAAATCCTTCCACGAATCTCCGATAGTAACTAGTTAAGCCCAGAAAGCTACGTATTTCGATTACTGACTTAGGTTGCTCTCAACTGTGACTCATATCCCAATCTTGGATAGCACGTCACAATGACACCTATCAGTTTACTACCACACGAATACGGTATCCCCTACGGAGAGTCTGGCTTCAGTGCATTCCACAAAGGAAGTCACCAGATAAAGGCTCGGGTACAAACTTCTACCCTTAGGTTTTTAACTCCTGAAGTTCAATAGGAGCCATTCGATATGAGATTTTAGAAGTGAGTTTTGTACCAGATTCAAAGATGATACAAAATTCAATATCACGCTCTGGACGTAGGCCAAGAAATTCTTCAGGAAATAAGTCAAAAATTTTACTAACAACAGAAATATCATTTAAATTTGACGTATTTTTGTTCAAGTCCATGACATGGCTAAGAAAGCTTGACATTCGTTTTTCAATAAACGAATGACTTTACGGCTTGATATGAAAGAGTTTGACTTCAATGGTTTGGTTGCTTGAATTTGAATAACAGGTTGCTTAGGAATATGAAAACTAACAACCTTACGAAAGCAATCAATTTTGGCATGATGAGTAGTTAACCAATCAAGGATAATTATTAAAGACTTTAAATTTATCCAAACATTATCAATCACTTAATAAAATCATAATATAATATTGTTAATGTGACAACCCCAAAATAGGTCCATTCCATCCAACCTATTCTGAGTCGCCAAATACATGGTACAGAAAATAACTACAACTTTATTACAACAATTGTCGTGCAAAATACAGCAACACATATGCTGTGAGTTTGGATACAAATATAGACCAAATGTGACTCATGTCCCAACCGTGGACAGCACCTCACAATGACACCTTACATAAAGGTATAGTCAAAAACTGTTTTAAAAATTAGAATCTTTGGGAAGTTCTCAAGGAAACCTTTGTACATGGGAGACCATGCTTCTAGGTTGTTATAGATATAATATGGCCATAGAATTATCCTTGGTTGACCCAATATACCCCAAAGAAAAACGAGAAGATTACTATCATATTCTTCCCAATGGTGAGTCTTCTCTTGACTTATCATTATCTCCACTGTCTCTAATTGAGAATTATACTTCAAACAAACACCAAGATTATATAGGTAGTGCTCGTAAATATACTCAGCAAGTGGATGAGCACAATTCTGTCTTATGATAACACGAGGTTGTATGTCATTAGACATCTGGTATGATAGTGGCAAAACACCCTTCCAACGTTGGGTTCGCTTCACCCTAGATGATTCACCAAATATAACTACTAAATGATGACCACCGTTCTATTCTCCTGTTACCCCCGCTCGACCCAGCTACACTCTTATTACCTGAAAGGAATTGTGAAACAGAAGGGTGAGCACAACTAGCCCAATAAAGAATATCATGACTAAAGATAAATAAGTTATCAATAGCCTTCAACAAAATTAAATCAGAGATTTAGAACATATGGTAGATGATAAAAATTTCAACCATAGTTGCAGCGGAACGAGCAATCCATTAGAAGAGTCAAATAGACTATAAAGTCTATTATCTTCTCCATGTTAAAAATCCACCAACAATATTTTATCCCTGTAACATCAATCAACAATTCTGGTCCACAATCATATGAATAACTCATAATCATAGATGTAGTTCTACATTCCTCTTCTCATCCACGACGAAGATAATTTTCATCACCTATCTTTACCTGAAACATCAAAGATCATGGTTACACTAAATCACATTTCTTGTTCATAATCATACTAATAACTTCATCTTTGCACTACGGCCAAAGATATTCATTTGTATCACCAGTTTGGTCATGTTCATCTCAACACCTGTTCATCTTTGCACTACTGGCCAAAGATATTCAACAACATGTCATCTTTGCACTACGGGCCAAAGATATTCATCAACAATTCATCTTTGCACTACTGGCCAAAGATATTCAACCACATGTCATCTTTGCACTACAGGCCAAAGATATTCAACAACAGTTAATATTTGCACTACAGGCCAAATATATTCATCAACAGTTCATATTTGCACTCTAGGCCATATATATTAATATCTCAAAGAAATATATAATCATTTCAGAATTTATATAAACAATAATTATAACCATGTTGATCAATTCACCTTTGTACTTAAGCTAAAGATATTCAATTATAAATTCAATGGTCATGATCATACCAGTCAATAATTCAACTTTGCACTACTGGCCAAAGGGAACCCATAGTCATGATCATACCAAAAATCTACCCATCTTTACACTCAAGTCAAAGAGAAATATCATCATTAGGGTTATAAAAATGTTATATATGATAATAAAATTAATATAATCAACATATAAATTTAATCTCAAGACTAATATTCATAAATCAACTATAATTTGGTCAGAAAAAGAAACCAATTTTGTCGTAAATAGTAACTCGTGAATAGTAACTCATGAATAGTAACTCGTGAATAGTAATTCATGAATAGTAACTCGACATGAAAAAGGTAGAAATTCCACAATAAAATCCATACCAATATTTTGGTATAATGATATTGAAAGAATAATATTTCTTAAGCTTATAAATAATTTATTTTAATTGTTTACACTTTACTAAATAATGTATTTAATCATCCTAAAATGTCAAACTCATAAGATTTCATTACCAATAATCAAAACCCTCATAAAAAATCTGCATATACCTCATATAGGATTCTCAAGCCATAAAATCCTATTTTCTAATTTTCTTACTTCATATAACATATTTAATTCATTTTCTCATAACTAGTTCATTTTCATGAAAAATACCAAGTCAGTTCCAAAAATATTTTTTTTCTGGGATTTAGCAGAATATAGTCCCATATTGAACATATATTTTTCTCAAAATTTTTAAAACTAATTTACTATTTTTCATATGGCCAAAACCGCCGAATATTTAGACATTTATCATAAATTATACTTTTATCCAAAAATTCCGAAATTCACAGTGTACACTGATATTATATAGATATACTTTTAATAAAAATTTCATCAATTTTGGAGTTAACCACATGGAGTTATAAGTGGTTACTTTTAAAATAGTATTTTCCCGTAAAATTCATAACTCTTAATATATGCATCCAAAAATCACCATTTTTGGACACAATCAATAAAACTCATCAAAATATCATTTCAAATTTTTTCAGAATTTTCTAAAGGTCAGAAGAATTACGAACTGAAAAACATAATAACCCTTAAAATCCCTTACTATCCCTAACCTCAAAAGTTTAGTATTTCTGACTGGAATGCAAAGCCGAAGGAAACTTGCACTGAATAGCAACTCTCAAAGTATCTAAATACTCACAAAATATGCTTCATAATATAGGGAGAGAAAGAGAGAAAGCTTACGTTTCTAGTGTAATTTTCAATTCTAACTTAGCCCTCTATTTATAGGAAAATGTTAGCACGCCGAAGCAGACTTAACCTGTAACCTGATGACTTCACCTGCTACTATTTCCACACACCATATTTGAATAAAAATCTCAGCACATTTCTTTACCAACCAAAAGTGGGGCCCACCAATTCTAGAATTTTCTACCAAAATGATAAATTTAGAAACTTCAACAATTTCTAAACCAGTCATCTCTTAAAATTCATAACAAATCATACGTTCATTTTTAACGGTTCAAAATTTGTGGACATATACTCAACTTATATATGTATAGCATATCCAAAAATCACAACGATCCAACGGTCGGATTAAAAATTATAACCCCCGCAATATATCTCAAAAACCCTGATTGATTTTTAATACCTCCATTCTGATAAAAATACTGATAAAACACCTCAACATTAACTCCTTCATTTTTCACCACAAAATATATCCAACATTTATATTCACATAAAATAAATATTTCTTTATCATATGAACCAATAATTAATTATTCACAATTAATATTACAGAATCACATTTATGACAACCAGGCCATTTTCAGGAAAGAGGGGGCTTTCCAATAAGGATTTCTCCTTACTAGCGTGCAATTAGATGACCAAACCTCTCCTTAGACAGAACTTTCTAGACATTGCCAATAATGTTATCTAATAATATTATTCAAATAATATGAATTATTGATCTGATAATGGAAATTACTGTGCAGCAACAATTATTGAAACAACAATAATATAAAATATCAACGCAGCAATTATTGAATCAATAAAATAAAATATTGAACAGTAATTACTGTGACAATTATTCAGTAGTGCCTTCTTATGTAAGAATCAATAATTTTAAAAATACTGTGCAATAACGCGTATTACTGTATTTTAACCACCGGGTATTCCAACAGTGTTAACGGTAACAACTACGCCATTAATTATAAAAACTCAATTTTTGTCGTTATCTTCATCCGACCGTTTTTCGTTATGGGGCCCACAAATACGTGCGCCATCGTACGAATATTTCCCGACAGAAAGAATATTCCACGACCAACGAATATTCCCCGACAACAATGATTATTTTATAAACACTTGTTTATTTTGAAAAATTTTCACATTTCACTCATAACTTTAACTTTTTATCAATTTAACCATTTACTGAATTGTAAGTATAAGAAAAATTGAATACTTTTATTTCATAAAATTCGGGGTCTTACAGTTAATATTATAACAATATTTTAATCACTCCTTAAACTTATAAACAATTTAATTTAATTATTTACACTTTTTTAAATAATGTATTTAATCATTCAAAATACCATACTCATAAGATTTCATCACCAATAATCAAATTACTCATCAAAAATCTGCATATACCTTATATAGGATTTTCAAGCTATAAAATCCTATTTACCAATTTTTTAACTTCACATAACATATTTAATTCATATGTTCGTAACTAAATTATTTTCATAAAAAATACCAAATCAGTCTCAAAAATATTTCTTTTCTGGGATTTAGCATAATATAGTCCCATAATGAACATATATTTTTCTCGAAATTTTTAAAATTCATTTACTATTTTTCAAAAATTAATTTCTAATTAATTCATTAAGAAATTAGATACCTCAAGGTTAACTCCAGAAATCCCCAAATCTTGACAGGATCTTACACATGTTAACGTGAGCTTCCAGTTTAAATTTCATGGTCATCGGAGTTATAGAACTCCAGTTATAGCATTTTTCGTCAAAAAAACCTAAATATTGAAATGGTCATAACTTGCTTATTTTAACTTGGAATGAGCTCATTTTTGGACAGGAGTTACTTTATACCATATACTTTCATGTCCCAAAAGGCCAGAATTTTCTCACAAATTAAGTGGTCGAAACAGCCCTTTTAAAAATATGGGCAGTAGCTTTTTTGGTATTGTCAACTTTTGACTCCTTTGCTAAAATCAGTCCACACGAAAATCTACAACACCTTTTCCAGTGATTTCACTTGGATAAGCTACAAAACTCATAGATCTAACTCTAGGACTTGACCATACTCAAAAATTCAAAATATAACAGGAGATATGGTCAATTGAATTTCATACTCTATTTTTACCAAAATCTAATTTTCAACCCTTTGTGATTTCTAAGAAACTTTCATGTTTTCACATAATAACCAACATAACTCATCATGACAATGACATAATAATTCAATAAAACAAGTTCAAGCATAAGTTTTAAAGATTTATAAGTTAATTTATCCTGAACTCAATAATGCCCAAATTGTCAACATGATACTACTTTGTGGAGTAAAATTCAAGAATGTTCAGAAGAATATTTTCATGAAAAGATACTGGATGAAGCGCAAATATCAAGGATATTCCGCTAATTTCATGGAGTATAAAAGCCAAAACTTTAACCAACTGAGTATAATAAAGAATGGAATAACAAAAAAAATCACCAGGCATGCGATAGACCGCACAGACAGGTTATTCCAACAAAAAAATAAATAGTGGAACTAGGTCATGCGTAAATACACCGACAGGATATTTCGACAGAATAATAAATAATGGAACCAAGTCCGGTGTAAACGCACAGACAGGATATTCTGACAGAATAATAAATAATAGAACTAGGTCCGGCATAAAACACAGACTGGATATTCCGACAGAATAATAATGGAACCAGGTCCGGCGTAAAGCACAGACATGATGTTCCAACAGAATAATAAAAATATAATAACAGAAGAATTTCACCAAGTATAGGGTAGCCCGCGTATACAGGTTATTCCAACAGAATAATAAAGAATGGAATAACAGAAGTTTTCTTCATGAATAAGAAAGAAAGAATACCCTTTACGAGTGCAATAAATAATATCCCTTACCTTAGAAGAAGTTGGATACTGGAGTAGTAAAGTAGTGAAGTAGCAGAACACTCTTCTTCTTTCTCTCTATAATTTCTCTATCAAGAGTTTCAGTGAATTCGTAAGAAATAATGAAGGAATGAGCTTCTATTTATAGAAGAATGGACTGCATAGTAACTAATTCATGAACGGTCCAGATTGATTTACTTTTAAACGGACGGTCCATATTGATTTACTATTAAAACTTAAAGCAACGGTCCATACTGATTTACTATTAAAACTTTAAAACAACGGTCCATACTGATTCACTATTAAAATTTTAATGCAACGGTCCATACAGATTCACTATTAAAACTTTAAACCAGCGATCCATATTGATTTACTAATATAATTTCAAACAACGGTCTGAAAAATTAGCACATCTCCTCATGGAATAATATTGTACCCAAAAATAATTTGGACCAAAAAGAAATATATTTTACGGGTGAATAGTAACTCGTGAATAGTAACTCGTGAATAGTACTCCGACACAAAAAGTATCCCAAATACTCGAGTGAACAATACTAGAGTGAATAGTAACTGGGTATTTTATGACAACTTGTCTACTTTGAAAATTTTTCACATATCAC
This sequence comes from Panax notoginseng, assembly GCA_016801055.1. Lineage (NCBI taxonomy): Eukaryota > Viridiplantae > Streptophyta > Magnoliopsida > Apiales > Araliaceae > Panax > Panax notoginseng. The sequence goes on along the minus strand of CM029013.1, from coordinate 90,974,657 downwards.
CCTTAACTTTAACCTTTTATCAATTTAACCATTTACGAAATAAAATAATAATTATAAGAAAATTGAATACTTTTATTTCATAAAATTTGGGATCTCACAGTATACCTATTTTTGGGGCGTCACATGCTAGGTATCAAAATTTTTGTTAGTCATGTAATTCAAAAAAAAAAGAAGAGATTATTATGACTATTAATTGCATTGAGTAAATCACTAAACAAAATATAACTCACAACTAAAATTTGAAAGAAAATTTAATTCAAAACCAAACAAAGAAAATAAGTTCGTGAGGAAAAAAAATGTATAACTAGAACTTATATTATAATTGAAGACATGTTTAATTATGAGTTAAAAGGAAGAATATAATAAATAAATATTAAAAAAACTAAAACTGTATAACCCCTTTCCAACAGAAGCAGCTTTGCGCAATGTAAGTTGAATGAGTATAGAACGGAATAGAGAGACTCGGTAAGTATATGAATAATAATTGAAAAAAAATTAAAAAAAATCCCCCCTTTTCCTAAAATAAGAGAGTTATTTATAGGCACAAGTAAATTGTAATATAATACTAATACATTTTTTAAAATTGAAACAATTATCTTTTACTTATTCACTAAGATAAACAAGATAAATTCTACAAAATTAAATAAAATGTATTAGTTAAATAAAATATACATATAAAATAAAAAAATGGGAATATTAAAATGTATAAAATAAGTGTATACCAAATACCCCAATACCTATCTTTTGTTCATCCTCGAGTAAAATAAAAATAAAATAAAAACTATATCAAATCAATTTTCGTAGGCAACACGATTACACTTAGGTATATTTGATATAAGACCCCAACTTTTATGAGTAAAGATAAATTTTTCTCTAAATATTATTTTGAATATTATGGTGTGGATTTGTTATAATATTATAATTGTGGGTTATATTTACAATTCTTTCAAAGTATGCAAGTTGTCATAAAATATTTGATTGGTCGGGAAATATTCGTTTTATCAGGGAATATTCGTACGATGGCACAATCATTGGTGGACCTCACAACAAAATTACTGTCAGAGTTAGAAAACGACAAAAATATCTTTTTATAAAATAACGCTAAAAGTTTTACTGTTAACTGTTGAAATACCCGGTGATAAAAGTACAGTAATACGCGTGGTTGCATAGTAGCACACGGTATTGATTATTGATGCTTATGTGAGAAGTCACTCAGTTATACTTAATTATTGCTACAGTAATTGCTGCATAATATCTCACGTTATTGATTCAATTATTGTCACAATATTTTATATTATTAATTAAATAATTGAGACGACAAAGTTATTCATATTATTATTTGTATTATTGACGATGTCTAGAAAGTTCTGTTGAGGAAAGGAGTTTGGTCACCTAATTGCGCGCCAATAGGGAGAAATTCTTATCGGAAAGCCCCCTCTTTTTTAAAAATGATTTGGTTGTTAATATTGCAAGTGATAATATTAATGATGAATATTATTAAACATGTGTTTTGAGAAGCCAAGTGAATTGAGATAAATAGAAGTTTTTTTATGAAGTATTTGTTGTAAATTTTACTTATTACTTGGATCCCTACTTACTCATTTTTCAAAATTATCGGTAGAAAGTTATCTCAGTTATGTTTTATTACTTATATATATATATAAGTTTATGTTAGTATATATATATATATATATATATATATATATATATATATATATATATAAATGTGAGTGGGTGGGTGTGGGATTTCGTGTGTGTGGTGGTAGTTCACGGGTGCCATATATATATATATATATATTATGTTTTATTTTATATATAAAATAGAATATATTATATTTAATTATGCATAATGTTTGCATAGTAAAATTAAAAAAATTCGTCAGAAAACCCGTGATTCTTTACTGTGTGTCCGTTTCTAAATAGTATCATTCCATTCTCTTATAAATAGGATGTTTAGTTCAGAAATAAAAATCACACCAGAATCAGAGAATTCTCCTTTTATAATATTGAGCTAATTTTTTTTGAATTTAAGGAAGCTTTGAGTGTAGAAAACAGTGCAAGTTTTCTTCAAGAATATACTCACTATACCAGTCAAAAGTACTTTCCTTTTAAGGTAATTGATATTATTTTTGTTCAATATTCATATGAAATAATATTTTCTTCCATGCTCTGTAGTATGTAAGTAATATTATTTCGTTTCGTATTCATAATTCTACACTCATGTTGATAAGTTTTGCTTCTATACTCCGTGAAATTAGTAGAATATCCTTAAAATTTGCACTTCATCTAGTATCTTTTTACGAAAATATTATTCTGAATATTCTTGATAATTTTTAATCTTTTCATGCCGAGGTACTATTCCCGAATTACTATTCACGGGATACTATTCACTCGGGTACTACTCACCCGGGGTACTATTTATGATAAAAATTAATTTTTTTTTCTGTCCAAATTATTTTTGATACAATATTATTCTTGAATTTTACTCCATAAAGCAGTATCATGCTGACAATTTGGACATTATTGAATTCTGGATAAATTAAATTATAAATCTTTAAAATTTATCCTTACTCTCATTTAATTGAATTCTTATATCATTGTCATCATCCTCATGCTTATATTGTGATGAAAGTCATTTTTGGTCCGTAGTGCATAGATGGACTGTTAATTGGCATGATTATGACCAGGGATTATTCGGTATAATCATGACCTATAATGTTACAAATGATTTCATAAAAATTCTCATTGGCCCGTAGTGCATTGATGGATAGTTGGTGGCATGATCATGACCATTGGTGATAACACGAATATCCTTGGCCCGTAGTGCATGGATAATTCGTGGATGTGATACTAATGAATATCCTTGGCCCATAGTGCATGGATAATTCAGTGATGTTGAGTATTTATTGAGCTGAGACTCAGCGATAAAATTGATGATAAACTTTTTAAATTATAGAAGATAGTAGATATTCTGCTCTACTTGACTCTTCTAATGGATTGTTTATTCCGCTGCAGTTAAACTTGTTGTTTATTGTATTCTATCAGTTTAACACTGTTAAAGGCTAACGATAATTTATTCTGCATTATCTTAGTCATAATATTTCTTACTGGGCTAGTTAAGCTCACCCTTTTGCTTTCATTGTTATCTTCAGGAAATGAGAACGTAGCTGGGATTAGTCAGGGAATTGAGTGACGGTTCGCGATGGTGGCTGTAGTAGTCCTCACTATTTTACAAAATAGTGTGATAATAATTGTAATGAGGACTCTATTTGAGTTTGGATACTTTCTATGAGATAATATTTGTGTTAAAACTCTCAGCTACATTTTTATCGTATTGTATAAATGAAGCTTGTATTAAGTTCTATACCATGTATTTGGCTACTCAGAATGAGTGATGTATACTTATTTTGGGGGCGTCACAGTTGGTATCAAAGCTTAGGGATAAGATCCCTGGATGAAATGTGAGACTAAAACTAAGAGGGGAGAGACGGGTAAATCTTTCGCTAGTATGACCTACCTAAGCTTAATTGTTATTCAATTGGTCGGTCAGAATATAGGGGTATTATGTGGTATGTTAATTAGCCCTTGTTTTGTGGCAGTATTTGAAAATGGCATATGAAAATGTTGAGATAAACAATGGAGCACAGGAGACCGTTGAGTTACCACAGATCAATAACCAGGATAATGTGCATCAGGAAGGCAACAATCCTCATGTAAACAACAACACCGAGCAAATGATGAACGATGGGATGTTCAGAGGCTTTATGCAATTCATGCAACATCAGGCGAGAGAGACTCTTGTTCAAAATACAGGTGGAAACACTGACAACTCTCAGATAGTCACTGCTAAGCAGTTCAAGGAGCTGGGACCACCGGAGTTTTTGGGAAATCCAGAACCACTTAAGTCTAAGACGTGGATAAAGTAGATTACCAAGATATTTGATGTCTTGGGATGCTCTGAGGAGCAAAAGGTTCCGTTTGCCACCTTCATCTTGAGAGGAGAGGCATATTACTGGTGGAAATCTGTAAAACGTACTCAACCTGTCGCATTAAAGATGTCATGGGAGAAGTTTCAAGAACTGTTCAACGACAAGTACTTTCTTGAAAGTATTCCTCACATGAAGGAGGTGAAATTCATCAAGCTGGAGCAAAACAATATGATTGCATCGCAGTACGAGGCTAAATTTATGGAGTTATCCCGGTTTGCATCCCATTTGGTAGATAATGAGGAGCGTATGACGTGGATGTTTCTAAGAGGTTTGAAACCCGAAATACGTCAATACCTCATTTCTCACAAACTTTGCTTGTATTCAGATGTTAAGAATAGGGCATAATTATTGGAGCGTGATAACGAGTCAACCCAACTAAGAGAGAGCAGCCGACAAATCGATAATACCAGTGGTAGTAGTCATCGAAGCGGTGAAAACAAACATGGAGGGAATCAACATGCCAGAAATGGTGACCACTTCGGTGGTAATCACGGCCAAGACAATAGAGATGGAAATTTCATGAAGAGAAGGTTCAACAATGATGGAAAGACAGCAGCACCAGCAACCGTTTTCAAGGAAGAAGAACGACCACCGATCGTATGCTTCAAATGCAGAGGGGAGGGACACATCAGTCCAAACTGCATGATGCAGTCCAAAGCATGTTATAATTATAGAAGAGAAGGTCACCTAGCCCAATTTTGTCGTGTAGTGAAGTCAAGTCCAGCTGAGATGGAGACACCAAAGGCCGTCCCAGACAAGTCAAAGCCGGTAGTTCAAGGGAGAGCGTTTGTCGTGACCTCCCAAAAAGTGAGGAACCCGAACGAAGTTATCACGGGTAAGCTAATCATAAACTCTAGCGAAGTCTATATCTTATTTGATACCGGTTCTACCCATTCTTTTATTTCTCCTACTTGCACTCAACGTTTAAATTTAACTCCGGAGAAATTAAACTTTGACTTATCTGTTGAAACTCCGTTAGGAGAAATCTTCATTACATCCACTATTTAAAAATTTTGTTTGATTCAAATCGGCAAACTCACATTACTTGTCGATCTTATCTCTTTGAAAATACTTGCATTTGATGTGATTTTAGGGATTGATTGGTTAACTACTCATCTTGCAAAAATTGATTATTTTCGTAAGGTTGTTAGTTTTCATATTCCTAACCAACCTATTATGCGAATTCAAGCAACCAAACCACTAAACTCAATCACTGTCATATCAAGCCATAAAGCTATTTATTTATTGAAAAACGGATGTCAAGCTTTCTTAGCCCATGTCACGGATTTAAATAAAAATACGTCAGATTTGAATGATATTTCCATTGTTAATAAATTTCCTGACGTATTCCCTGACCAACTTCCTAGCCTATCCTAAGAGCGTGAAATCGAATTTTGCATCGACCTTGAACCCGGTACAAAACCCATTTCCAAAGCCCCATATCGAATGGCTTCTATTGAACTTCAGGAGTTAAAAACCTAACTGCAAGAATTGTTAGATATCAGTTTCATTCGTCCTAGTACGTGTCCTTGGGGTGCTCCTGTTCTATTCGTAAAGAAAAAAGATGGCAGTATGCGACTTTGTATTGATTATCGGGAGTTGAATCATGTCACCATAAAAAATAGGTACCCGTTACCTCGTATTGATGACCTGTTTGACCAGTTATAAGGCGCTAAATTCTTTTCAAAAATTGATCTTTGTTCCAGATATCATCAATTAAAGATTAAAATGATGACATTCCAAAGACTGCTTTCAGAACTCGGTACGGGCATTACGAATTTCTAGTCATGTCCTTTGGATTGACCAATGCTCATGCTGCCTTCATAGATATGATGAATCGACTATTTAAGAAATATTTGGATCATTTTGTGGTTGTCTTTATTGATGACATCCTCATTTACTCCAAAAGTCGTGAAGATCAAGAGTAACACTTGAGGCTGATTGTAAGACCCCAACTTATTATAAATAAAATTGAATTTCCTCTATTCATTATCTTGAAATAATAAGGAGTTAATTTGATATAATGCTGTGGTTATGGGTGAAATGTGCAAATTTTGCAAAATAAGCAAGTGGTTATAAAATATTGTCGGGGAATATTCGTTTGGTTGTGGAATATTCTTACTGATGGAGAATATTCGTACGACGGCGCAACTATTTGTGGGCTCCATAACGAAAAACGGTCGGATGAAGAAAATGACAAGTTTGATTTTTATAAATAACGACGTAATTGTTACCGTTAACACTGTTGAAATATTCGGTGGTTAAAATACAGTAATACGCGTGGTTGCACAGTAGCATACGGTATTGCACAGTATTGTTGAATTATTGATCCTTACGTAAGAAAGCACTACTCAATAATTGTTACAGTAATTACTGTTCAATATTTTATTTTATTGGTTCAATAATTGCTGCGTTGATATTTTATATTATTGTTGTTTCAATAATTGTCACTGCACAGTATTTCCCATTATCAGATCAATAATTCATATTATTTGAATAATATTATTAGATAGCATTATTGGCAATGTCTAAGGAAGTTCTATCTAAGGAGATGTTTGGTCACCTAATTACGCGCCAGTAAGGAGAAATCCTTATTGAAAAGTCCCCTCTTTCCTGGTAACAACCTGGTTGTCATAATTGTGATTCTGTAATATTATTTGTGAATAATTATTTATTGATTTATATGATAAGAAAATAATTATTTTATGTAGATATAAATGATGGATATTTTTTTTTATGTGGATATAAATGAAAGAATTAATGCTGAGGTGTTTTATCATTATTTTTAGCGGAATAGAGGTGCTGAAAATCATCCGTATGTGAATTTTGGACATTTTCTATTTGAAATTTGGAAAAACTTTCTTCTACAAAGTTGTAGAGAATTAAATTTCCTATGAAAAACACATGAGATTCAAATTTTTCTGATAAAAGATCTATTTATTATGAATTATTGAAGTTTCAGAAATTAAATATTTTTTATTAAAATTGGGTGGGATCTACTTTTGTTTTAAAACATGTGGGCTGCAAATATGTTTTCCAAGATGGCATGCTGGATGATTCAAATGGTTGGTGCGTAGAAGAAAAGAAAAGAAATAATATTATTTTATTATTTTAGTCTCCTTTGGCGTTCTAGCATTTTTCTATAAATAGGTGCTTAGGTTAGAATTAAAAATCACACCTGAATTCATAAGTTTTCTCTCTATATTATCGAGCGTATTTTAGTGAGTATTTAGATACTTTGAGAGTTGCTATTCAGTGCAAGTTTTCTTCGGCTTTACATCCGATATTCCGATCATAAATACTGTTATTTTGAGGTAAGAGATGTTATTTTCTTTGTAAATGATATTATTTTCTTCAATATCATTATGCTGAAATGTTGATATAAACTTTATTGTGGAATTTTCACCTTTTTATGTCGGGGTTACTATTCACGTATACGGTACTATTCACGTATACGGCACTATTCACGTATACGATACTATTCATCAAAAAATAAAATTTTCTCTTCTTTGTCCCAGATGTCTATTATGGTTACTATCTTTGATTGTATCCATATTTTGATCTTCATTCTTGAATTTTACTCCATTATGATTTATTATGGAGTATTTTTAAACTTGAATTATTTAAAGTACGAATCTCTAATCTTTGTTCTTTTATCTTACTGGATTCGTTCTCTAAAATATTTTTTATCATCCTCAGTCCTTAATGATGATACTTTATGAATATCTTTGGCCTGTAGTGTAAAGATGAATGATTACCTGATGAATATCTTTGGCTCGTAGTGTAAAGATGAACAGGTGTTGAGATGAACATGACCTACTGGTGATATAAATGAATATCTTTGGCTTGTAGTGCAAAGATAAATATTTGATTCAAGATGTATATTGATTGATGTTTCAGGGATAAAATATTGATGATGGACTTTTAAATCTTAGAAGATAGTAGAATTCATTCTCTACTTGACTCTTCTAATGGATTGCTATTTTCGCTGCAGTTGTTGATCTAAAATCTGTTGTCTATTATATTCTATCAGATTTTTCCCTGTTGAAGACTAATGATAATTTGTTGTATATTATCTTAGTCATAATATTCTTTACTGGGCTAATTAAGCTCACCCTTTTTCCTTTTTGTTCTATTTTTCTTCTCAGGAGGTGAGAACATAGCAGAAACTAGCCGGGGTATGGAGTGATGGTTCTAGAAAGTTATTTTAGCAGTCCTCACTATTTTTGTAAAATAGTGTATCAATAATTATAATGAGGACTCCTTTTGAGTTTTAATACTGTCTATTAGACAATATTTGTATTTAAACTCACAGTTTATGTGTTGTCGTATTTTGCACGACAATTGTAGTAATGAAGTTGTATTTATTTCTGTACCATGTATTTGGCGACTCAGAATGGGTGTTGTATACCTATTTTGGGGGCGTCACAGTTGGTATCAGAGCTTAGGGACATGGTCTCTGGCGGAGATCAGAGAATAGAATTAGGAGGGGAGAGATGAGTAAATCCTTCGCTAGTGTGTCCTACTTAAGTTTATTTGTTGGTCGGTCATAATATAGGGATATTATGTGATATGTTAATTTATTTAATTAACCCTTGTTTTATGGCAGTATTTAAGAATGGCAGCTGAGAACGTTAACAATGGAGTGTATGAGACCGTGGAAACACCTTTAACCATAAACCAGGAGAACGTGCAACAAGAAGGCAATATTCCTCCTGTAATCAACACTACCAAACAAAAGATGAATGCTGGGATGTTTAGAAGCTTTTTGCAGTTCATGGAAAATCAGACGAGGGAGACTCGTGTACAAAATACGGGTAGAAATGATAGCAATGCACGGTTTGTCACAGCCAAGTAGTTTAAAGAGTTGGGACCACCAAAATTATGGGGAATGCCGGATCTGATTAAGGCGAAAACGTGGGTCAAGCAAATTAATAAGATATTCGATATCTTGGGATTCATGGAAGAATAGAAGGTTCCATTCTTCACCTTTATGTTCCGTGGTGAGGCAGATTACTGGTGGGAATCTGTGACGCGTACCCAGCCAGCCGCACTCAACATGTCTTGGGAAAGATTTTAGAAACTGTTCAATGATAAGTACTTTCCTGAAAGTATTCGTCATATGAAGGAGATAGAGTTTATCAGACTGGAACAAAACAACATGACAGTGTCCCAGTACGAGGCGAAGTTCGCAGAGTTATCCAGGTTTGTACCTCATTTGGTAGAGAATGAGGAACGAATGATACGGATGTTTCTGAGAGGTCTAAAACCCGAGATTCGACAATATCTTATCTCTCATAAATTTTCTTTATATTCAGATGTTGTAAACAGAGCTCAATTATTAGAGCAAGATAAGGAGTATGTTCAACCGAAGGACCACAATCAGGGTCATACCGGTGACAGTAGTCATCGGAGCGATGATAACCAGCGCGGCGGGAAAAATACAGACAAAAGCGGTAACCACTTGGGTGGTAATCGTGGCCATTATAATAGGAGAGGTGAGTCAAGTAAAAATTTTAAAAAGAGGAGATTCAACAATGACGGGAAGACATCAACAGCAGCACCAACACCAACAACAAATTCTAGGGGAGGAGAATGACTGCCAGTTAGATGCTACAGATGCGGAGAGGAGGTACACATAAGTCCAAACTGTTCACAGCCTTCTAAGGTGTGTTTCAATTATGGAAAAGATGGTCATATAGCCTGATTTTATCCGGTAGCAAAGTCAAGTCCAACTGGGACGGCGGCACCAAAGGCGACTACGGACAAAACAAAGTCGGTGGTTCAAGGGAGGGCGTTTGTCGTAACTGGCCAAAACGCGAGAAACCCGAACGAGGTGATCACGGGTAAGCTAATTATAAATTTTTGCGAAGTTTATACCTTATTAGATACCGGTTCTACCCATTCTTTTATCTCTCCTGCTTGTGCTCAACGTTTAAACTTGCTTCCGGAGAAATTGAACTTTGACTTATCTGTGGAGACTCCGTTAGGAGAAACTTTCATTACATCTACTGTTTATAAACCTTGTTTGATCCAAGTTGACACCCTCACATTATCTATTGATCTTATCTATTTAAAGATACTTACTTTTGATGTAATTTTAGGGATTGATTGGTTAATTACTCATCATGCCAAAATTGATTGTTTTCGTAAGGTTGTTAGTTTTCAAATTCCTAACCAACCTGTTATGCGAATTCAAAAAACTAAACCACTAAAATCAATCACTGTCATATCAAACCATAAAGCCATTCGTTTATTGGAAAACGGATGTCAAGCTTTCTTAGCCCATGTTATGGACTTGAACAAAAATACGTCAGATTTGAATAATATTTCTGTTGTTAGTGAATTTCCTGATGTATTTTCTGAAGAACTTCCTGGTCTACCCCCAGAACGTGAAGTTGAATTCTTTATTGACCTTGAACCGAGTACAAAGCTCATTTCTAAAACCCCATATCGAATGGCTCCTATTGAACTTCAGGAGTTAAAAGTCCAACTACAGGAGTTGTTGGACATCGGTTTCATTTATCCTAGTATATCTCCTTGGGGTGCTCCTGTTTTATTTGTAAAGAAGAAAGACGGGAGTATGCGACTTTGTATTGACTACCGAGAATTGAATCATGTCACCATCAAGAATAGGTATCCACTACCTCGCATTGAAGACCTATTCGACCAGTTGCAAGGAGCACAATTCTTTTCAAAGATCGATCTTCGTTCTGGGTATCATCAGCTGAAGATTAAAACTGAGGATATTCCAAAGACTGCCTTCGGAACTTAGTACGGACATTATAAATTCTTAGTCATATCTTTTGGATTGGCTAATGCTCCTACTGCTTTCATGGATATGATGAACCGTGTGTTCAAGGAATATTTGGATCAGTTCGTTGTTTTCTTTATTGATGACATCCTCATCTATTCTAAAAGCCGTGAAGATCATGAGCACCATTTGAAGCTGGTACAGCAAAGGCTTCGTGACAACAAGCTATATGGCAAGCTGAAGAAATGCGAGTTCTGGCTTGAGGAAGTAGCATTCCTTGGGCACGTGGTGTCAAAGCATAGAGTATCTGTTGACCCGGCGAAGATTAAAGCCATACAAAGTTGGGAGCAACCGAAGTCGGTGACCGAAGTACGTAGCTTTCTGGGCTTAGCTGGTTATTATCGGAGATTCGTGGAAGGATTTTCTCGAATCACTATTTCGTTAACTCAGTTGACTCAGAAAGATACAAAATTCGTATGGAGCGAGGAATGCGAGAAGAGTTTCCAAGAGCTTAAGAGGAGACTCATTTCGGCACCTGTTCTGACAATACCATCTGGTTCGGATGGATTTGTTATCTACAACGATGCTTCAGGCAAAGGGTTAGGATGTGTTGTCATGCAACATGGGAAAGTCATAGCCTATGCCTCGCGAAAACTCAAAGAATTGAGAGTAATTATCCTACTCATGATCTAGAGTTGACAGCAGTCATTTTCGCGTTAAAAATCTGGAGGCACTACCTGTATGGGGAGAAAGTGGAGATTTATACGGATCATAAAAGCCTCAAATATTTCTTCACCAAAAAGAAACTCAACATGCGGCAATGACGTTGGCTCGAGCTGTTGAAAGATTACGACCATGGCATTCAATATCATCTTGGAAAAACGAACGTAGTAGCTGACACATTAAGTAGAAGATCATATGCGGGTACGAGTGCGATATTATTAACACAAAGGCCCATTTTGTATGACTTGCAAAGGATAGAGATAGAGGTAAAGGCTCCAAGTACCCATGTGATGATATCAAATATACGAGTAGAACCGACTTTAATCGATAAAGTTAAAGCTGCTCAAGCTACGAACATGGAGCTGATGCATATGAAGAAGAAAGTGCAAGAAGGTGCTATCCCAAAAGCAAGAATAGATGAAGAAGGAATGCTTCGAGTCAACTCCAGACTTTGTGTTCCTAACGATTCTGACTTAAAGCATAGAATCACTATGGAGGCACACACAACACACCGTTTGTAACCCATCCTGGTAGTACCAAAATGTATCATGATCTTCGACATCCATTTTGGTGGAATAATATGAAGAGAGAGATTGCGGAGTTTATCTCGAGGTGTTTAATTTGTCAATGTGTAAAGGTAGAGCATCAAGTGCCAAAGGGTCCATGTAAGACCCCAAATTTTATGAATAAAGATTTAAATTTCTTGAAATATTTTTTTGAATATTATGGTGTGGATTTGAAATAGTGTTATAGTTGTGGGTAGTATTTATAAATTTTGTAAAGTATGCAAGTTGTTATATAATATTCGATTGGTCGGGAAATATTCTTTTTAACAGGGAATATTCGTATGACGGCACAATCATTGGTGGACCCCACAACGGAAGTATTGTCGTAGTTAGAAAACGACAGAATTATCATTTTATAAAAATAACGGCGAAAGTGTTACCGTTAAAACTATTGAACTACTCAGTAGTAAAAGTACAGTAATACGCGTGGTTGCATAGTAGCACACGGTATTGATTATTGATGCTTACGTGATAAGTCACTCAGTTATACTTAATTATTGCTACAGTAATTGCTGCATCATATCTCTCATATTATTGATTCTATTATTGTTACAGTATCATCTGTATAATATGATATATTATTAAATCAATAATTGAGGTGACAAAGTTATTCATATTATTATTTGCAATATTGACAATGTCTAGAAAGTTCTGTCGAGGAGAGGCTAGATAATCTAATTGCGCGCCAATAGGGAGAAATTCTTATCGGAAAGCCCCCTCTTTCTTGAGAACGACCTGGTTGTTAAATATTATGAGTTATAATATTAATGATAAATAAGTTTGTGTTGATTAAAGATGAAATTGATAGTTCTATTGTGTGAGAATTATTAGTGTTAGTGGAAATCGACATTTATTTCGATAATAATTAATGTCTGGAGGTTATATTGACCAATCGGGTAATTAACCGGATAAATGAGCAATTAATTGCTATTATTTCACATGCTTATAACCTGTCTGTGCGATCTATCGCATGCCTGGTGAATTCTTCTGTTATTCTATTCTTTATTATTTTGTTGGGAATAACCTGTCTATGCGGTCTATCGCATGCCTGGTCAATTCTTTTGTTATTCCATTCTTTATTATTCTGTTAGAAATGATCTGTCTACGTGGATTACCGCATGGCGGATGAAAATCCATTTGCAGTTTCGTATATTCTATTATATTCATATGAGATATCATTTCTTTTGTACTCATCATGGAATATCATTTTCTTTGGTATTTTTCTTTTACGAGTTACTATTCACGGGTTACTATTCACCCGATTACTATTCACTCTAGTATCATTCACTCGAGTATTCGGGACACTTTTTGTATCAAAGTACTATTCACGAGTTACTATTCATGGGTTACTATTCATCCAAATTACTATTCACCCGAATATTATTCACTCCGATATTTGGGGTACTTTTTATGTCGGGGTACTATTCACGAGGTACTATTCCTGAAGTACTATTCACGGGGTACTATTTACCTGAAAAATATATTTCTTTTCTGTCTAAATTATTTTTGGTACATGAATATTATTCTTAAATTTTACTCTACAAAGCAGTATCATGTTGACAATTTGGACGTTATTGATTTCTGGATAAATTAAATTATAAATCTTTAAAATTTATCCTTGAACTTGTTTTTATTAAATTATTATGTCATTGTCATCATTCTCATGCTTATATTGTGATGAAAGTCATCTTTGGCTTACGTGCAGAGATGGACTTGGTATGATTATGACCAGGGATTATTCGGTATAATCATGACCGTAATGTGACGAATGATGTGGTGAAAGTCCTCATTGGCCTGCAGTTCATTGATGGACAGTTGTTGGTATGATTATGACCAGGGATTATTCGGTATGGACAGTTGTTCATTGATGGACAGTTGTTGAGTACAGAAAAGATCTAAACAATTTGACAACGTATATAAACGGCACATGATCGACAAAAGAGTTATGCGGATCTTCATCGAAATGACGTGAAATTTAATATTGGAGATCATGTATTGTTACGTATTTCTCCATGGAAGGGAGTTACATCCACTGTTTAAAAATCTTATTTGATTCAAATCGGCAACCTCACATTACTTGTCGATCTTATCTCTTTGAAAATACTTGCATTTGATATAATTTTAGGGATTGATTGGTTAACTACTCATCTTGCAAAAATTGATTATTTTCGTAAGGTTGTTAGCTTTCATATTGCTAACCAACCTATTATGCGAATTCAGGCAACCAAACCACTAAACTCAATCACTGTCATATCAAGCCGTAAAGCTATTTGTTCATTTAAAAACGGATGTCAATCTTTCTTAGCCCATGTCATGGATTTAAATAAACATACGTCAGATTTGAATGATATTTCCATTGTTAATAAATTTTCTGACGTATTCCCTGAAGAACTTCCTGGCCTACCCCAAGAGCGTGAAATCGAATTTTGTATCGACCTTGAACCCGGTACAAAACTCATTTTCAAAGCCCCATATCGAATGGCTCCTATTGAACTTTAGGAGTTAAAAACCCAACTGCAGGAATTGTTAGACATCGGTTTCATTCGTCCTAGTACGCGTCCTTGGGTTGCTCCTATTCTATTCGTAAAGAAAAAAGATGGGAGCATGCGACTTTGTATTGATTATCGGGAGTTGAATCTTGTCACCATAAAAAATAGGTACCCGTTACCTCGTATTGATGACCTGTTTGACCAGTTACAAGGCGCTAAATTCTTTTTAAAAATTGATCTTTGTTCCAGATATCATCAATTAAAGATTAAAATGATGACATTCCAAAGACTGCTTTCAGAACTCGGTACGGGCATTACGAATTTCTAGTCATGTCCTTTGGATTGACCAATGCTCATGCTGCCTTCATAGATATGATGAATCGACTATTTAAGGAATATTTGGATCATTTTGTGGTTGTCTTTATTGATGACATCCTCATTTACTCTAAAAGTCGTGAAGATTAAGAGCAACACTTGAGGCTGATTGTAAGACCCCAACTTATTATAAATAAAATTGAATTTTCTCTATTCATTATCTTAAAATAATAAGGATTAATTTGATATAATGCTGTGATTATGGGTGAAATGTGCAAATTTTGCAAAATAAGCAAGTGGTTATAAAATATTCATTGTTGTCGGGGAATATTTGTTTGGTCGTAGAATATTCTTACTGCTGGGGAATATTCGTACGACGGCGTAACCATTTGTAGGCCCCATAAAGAAAAACGGTCGGATGAAGAAAACGACAAGTTTAAATTTTTATAAATAACGGCGTAATTGTTACTGTTAATACTGTTAGAATATTCGGTGGTTAAAATACAGTAATACGCGTGGTTGCACAGTAGCATACAATATTGCACATTATTGTTGAATTATTGATCCTTACGTAAGAAGACACTACTCAATAATTGTTACAGTAATTACTGTTTAATATTTTATTTTATTGGTACAATAATTGTTGCGTTGATATTTTATATTATTGTTGTTTCAATAATTGTCACTGCACAGTATTTTCCATTATCAGATCAATAATTCATATTATTTGAATAATATTATTAGATAGTATTATTGGTAATATCTAATGAAGTTCTGTCTAAGGAGAGGTTTTGTCAACTAATTGCGCGCCAGTAAGGAGAAATCCTTATTAGAAAGCCCCCTCTTTCCTGAGAACGACCTGATTGTCATAATTGTGATTCTGTAATATTATTTATGAATAATTAATTATTGATTTATATGATAAGGAAATAATTATTTTATGTGAATATAAATGATGGATGGATATATTTATTTTATGTGGATATAATTGAAGGAATTAATGCTGAGATATTTTATCAGTATTTTTGGCGGAATAGAGGTGCTGAAAATTATCCGTATGTGAATTTTAGACATTTTCTGTTTGAAATTTGGAAAAAGAGCTATTTATTATGAATTATTGAAGTTTCGAAAATTAAATATTTTTTTATTAAAATTGGGTTGGACCCACTTTTATTTTAAAACATGTGGGCTGCAAATATGTTTTCCAAGATGGCATGCTAGATGATTCAAATAGTTGGTGCATAGAAGAAAAGAAAAGAAATAATATTATTTTATTATTTTAGTCTCCTTTGGCGTTCTAGCATTTTTCAATAAATATGTGCTTAGGCTAGAATTAAAAATCACACCAGAATTCATAAGTTTTCTCTCTATATTATCAAGCGTATTTTAGTGAGTATTTAGATACTTTGAGAGTTGCTATTCAGTGCAAGTTTCCTTCGGCTTTACATCCGATATTCCGATAAGAAATACTGTTATTTTGGGGTAAGGAATGTTATTTTTTTCGTAAATGATATTATTTTCTTCAATATCATTATGCTGAAATGTTGATATGAATTTTATTGTGGAATTTTTACCTTTTTGTGTCGGGGTTACTATTCACGTATACGGCACTATTCACCAAAAAATAAAATTTTCTCTTATTTGTCCCAGATGTCTATTATGGTTACTATCTTTGATTGTATCCATGTTTTGATCTTCATTCTTGAATTTTACTCCATTATGGTTTATTATAGAGTATTTTTAAACTTGAATTATCTAAAGTACGAATCTCTAATCTTTGTCCTTTTATCTTACTGGATTCGTTCTCTAAAATATTTTTCATCATCCTCAGTCCTTAATGATGATACTTGATGAATATCTTTGGCCTGTAGTACAAAGATGAATGATTACTTGATGAATATCTTTACCCCGTAGTGCAAAGATGAACAGGTGTTGAGATGAACACGACCAACTGGTGATATAAATGAATATCTTTGGCCTGTATTGCAAAGATGAATATTTAATTCAAGATGTATATTGATTGATGTTTTAGGGATAAAATATTGATGATGGACTTTTAAATCTTAGAAGATTGTAAAATTCATTCTCTACTTGACTCTTCTAATGGATTGCTATTTTCGCTGTAGTTGTTTATCTAAAATCTATTGTCTATTATATTCTATCAGATTTTTTCCTGTTGAACACTAATGATAATTTGTTGTATATTATCTTAGTCATAATATTCTTTACAGGGCTAGTTGAGCTCACCCTTTTTCCTTTTTGTTCATTTTTCTTCTCAGGAGGTGAGAACATAGCAGGAACTAGCCGGGGTATGGAGTGATGGTTCTAGAAAGTTGTTTTAGCAGTCCTCACTATTTTTATAAAATAGTGTATCAATAATTATAATTAAAATAGTGTAACAAGAATATTTTATAACCATTTGCTTATTTAAAATATTTGCGCATTTTACCCATAACTAACCACATTAATCAAATCAACCCCTTACTATTTCAAAATAATAAATAGAGAAATTTAATTTCATTTATAAAAAGTTGGGCTCTTACAACCTCCCCTCCTTATGAAATTTTATCCTCGAAATTGACGTACGTACCTGGTATTTCGAAAAAGTGAGGGTACCTCGCTTTCATTTCCATTTTCAACTCCTAGGTCATTTCTTCAATAGCATGGTTCCTCCACAAAACCTTAACTTGCGGTATGACCTTTGTGCGTAGGGCATGCTCCTTCCTATCCAAGATCTTGACAGATACCTCCTCGTACGTTAAATCTTTGGCTATTTCTTCTGGTTCTAACTCAATAACGTGGTTCGGGTCGTCCACATAATTTCGTAACTTCGATACATGAAAAACGTTATGAACACGCGACATACTTAGCGGTAAAACGAGTCTATAGGCCACAGTTCCTATTTGATCGAGGATTTCAAATGGACTAATAAATCGAAGGTTTGAGCTTTCCTCACATCGCCGATTCTTGCTTTTGGAATAACAACTTCTTGCACCTCCTTCTTCATATTCATCAGCTCCGGTGTGTAGCTTGATTGGCTTTAACTTTATCGATTAAAGTAGATTATACTCGTATATTCGTTATCTTCACACAGGTTCTTAGAATCTTTAACTCTATCTCCATCTTTTGAAATGAGTCTTTGTGTTCGACAATATCGCACTCGTACCCGCATACGATCTTCTACTCAACACGTCAGCTACCGCGTTTGCTTTTTCTGGATGGTATGATCGTAATCTTTCAACAGCTCGAGCCAACGTCGTTGTCGCATGTTGAGTTCTTGGAAGCTCTTCTCACATTCCTCGCTCCATTCAAATTTTGTATCCTTACGAGGCAGCTGAGTTAATGGAGTAGCGATTCGAGAAATCCTTCCACGAATCTCCGATAGTAACCAGCTAAGCCTAGAAAGCTACGTATTTCGATTACTGTCTTAGGTTGCTCTCAACTGTGACTCATATCCCACTCTTGGATAACACGTCACAATTGTACCTATTAGTTTACTACCGCACGAATATGGCGTCCCCTACTGAGAGTTTGGCTTCAGTGTATTCCACAAAGGAAGTCACCAGATAGAGGCTCAGGTACCAAATTCTATAGTTGAATTTTTAACTCTTGAAGTTCAATAGGAGCCATTCGATATGAGATTTTAGAAATGGGTTTTGTACCGGGTTCAAAGTCGTTACAAAATTCAATATCACACTTTGGGAGTAAGACAAGAAATTCTTCAGGAAATACATCAGGAAATTTACTAACAATAGAAATATCATTCAAATCTGACGTATTTTTGTTCAAGTCCATAACATGGGCTAAGAAAACTTGACATCCGTTTTTCAATAAACGAATGACTTTATGGCTTGATATGAAAGTGTTTGACTTCAATGGTTTGGTTGCTTGAATTCGAATAACAGGTTGCTTAGGAATATAAAAACTAACAACCTTACGAAAGCAATCAATTTTGGCATGATGAGTAGTTAATCAATCAATCCCTAAAATCACATCAATAGCAAGTATCTTTAAAGAAATAAGGTCAACAGTTAATGTGATGGTGTCAACTTGGATCAAATAAGATTTATAAACAGTGGATGTAACGAAAGTTTCTCCTAATGGAGTTTCAACAGATAAGTCAAAGTCTAATTTTCTCCATAGTCAAGTTTAAACGTTGAGTATAAGCAGGAGAGATAAATGAATGGGTAGAACCGATATCTAATAAGGTATAAACTTCGTAAAAATTTATAATTAACTAACCTGTGCTAACTTCGTTCGAGTTCCTTGCATTCTGACCAGTCACGACAAACGCTCTTCCAGGAACCGTTGACTTTGACTTTTCTGGGACAGCCTTTTGAGTCACCATCCCCGCTGGACTGGGTTTCGCTACCGTACAATCTTGAGCGATATGACCTTCTTTTTCACAATTATATTATACCTTGAAAGGCTGTGAACAGTTTGGACTTATATGTCCCTCCTCTCCGTATTTGTAGCATCTAACTGGCGGTCGTTCTCCTCCCCTAGAATTTATTGCTGGTGCTGGTGCTACTGCTGACATCTTCCCGTCATCGTTAAATCTTCTCTTCTTGAAATTTTCACTTGAGTTATTTCTTCTATTATCTTGGCCATGATTACCACCGAAGTGGATACCATTTCTGGCACAATAATTTCCTCCACGATGGTAATCCTTGTTCTGATGACCGTTGCCATCAGTACGATTATCATCGAGTTGTAGGTCGTTATTCTTCGATTGAGCTGACTCATTATCGCGCTCCAATAACTGAGCCCTATTCACAACATTTGAATATAGAGAAAATTTATGAGAAATGAGATATTGACGTATGTCGGGTTTCAAACCTCTCAAAACATCCGCGTCATACGTTCCTCATTCTCCACCAAATGAGGTGCAAACCTGGATAACTCTGTGAACTTTGCCTCGTACTGGAACACCGTCATGTTGTTTTTTTCTAGTCTAATAAACTCTACCTCCTTCATATGACGAATACTTTCAGGAAAGCACTTGTCATTGAACAGTTTCTGAAATGTTTCCCAAGACATGCTGAGTGCGGCTGGCTGGGTACGCTTCACAGATTCCCACCAGTAATCTACCTCGTTACGAAACATAAAAGTAGCGAATGAAACCTTCTATTCCTCCGTGCATCCCAAGACATCGAATATCTTGGTAATTTTCTTGACCCACGTCTCCGCCTTAATCGGATCCGGCTGTGAGACCCCGAATTTTATGAAATAAAAGTATTCAATTTTTCTATTTTGATAAATAGTTAAATTAATAAAAGTTTAAAGTTAAGGGTCATATTTGAAATTTTTTTCAAAGTAAACAAGTTGTCATAAAATACATGGTCACTATTCACTCGGGTATTTGGGACACTTTTTGTGTCAGAGTTACTATTCACGGGTTACTATTCACCCAAATTACTATTCACTCTAGTATTGTTCACTCGAGTATTTGGGACACTTTTTGTGTTGGAGTACTATTCACGAGTTACTATTCACGAGTTACTATTCACCCGAACAAAATATTTTATGAAAATAACGACGGAGGTTTTACCGTTAAAACTGTTGAACTACTTGGTAGTAAAAGTACAGTAATATGCGTGGTTGCATAGTAGCACACGGTATTAATTATTGATGCTTAAGTGATAAGTCACTCAGTTTTGTTGGTATTATCAATATAATAATACAGAAACATCTTTTTATATAAAACAGAATACTTTATTAAAGTTATTCTATAAGTATAATATATTATATTCTATTATGCATAGTGTTTTGCATAGTAAAATCTTTTTATATAAAACAGAATACTTTATTAAAGTTATTCTATAAATAAAATATATTATATTTTATTATGCATAGTGTTGCATAGTATTTTGCATAGTAAAATCTTTTTATATAAAACAAAATACTTTTATAAAGTTATTTGTTTTATTAGGTAATAATTAGAATATATTATATTTTATTTAAAAGATTTTTCATTAAATCTGGACCGTCCGATTAAAGTAAATCAATCTGGACCGTTCATGATTGGTTACTATTCATTCCATGTTTCTATAAATAGAAGCTCATTCTTTCATTATTTCTTACGAATTCATTGAAACTCTAGAGAGAGAAACTATAGAGAGAATTTTTCTTCTATAATCTTGAGAGTATTTCTTTAGAGTTTAAGAAAACTTTGATCGTAGTATAAGTTTCCTTCGAGTATATCCCCGCCCTACTAGTCAGAATACTCTTATTTGAAAGGTAAAGGGATATTGTTATAGTAAGGGGTGTTATTCTTTCTTATTCATGAAGAGAACTTCTGTTATTCCATTCTTTATTATTCTGTTGGAATAACCTGTAAAAGTGGCATACCCTATACATAACCTGTATACGCGGCATACCCTATACCTGGTGAAATCCTTATGTTATTCCATTCTTTATTATTCTGTTAGAATAACCTGTATGTGTGGTTTACCCTATACTTGGTGGAATGACCTGTATATGCGGTTTACCCAATACTTGGTGATCTTCTTTCATTATTCTGCATTTTATTATTCTGTCGGAATATCCTGTCGATGTGAATTTCACCTGACTTGGTTCCATTACTTATTATTCCGTATTTACGATTCTGTTGGAATATCATGTCTGTGTGTTTTATACCGGACCTGATTCCGTCTTTATTATTCTGTATTTATTATTCTGTTGAGAATAACCTGTCTGTGCGGTTTCTATCGCATGCATGGTGAATCCTTCTATTATTTCATTCTTTATTATTCTGTTGGAATAACCTGTCTATGTGAATACCACATGCATGGTGAATGATCCTTTATATTCATTCCTTATTAAATTGTGAAAATAATCTGTTTAAGTGGATTACCGCATGGCGGTAAAAATCCATTTGCAGTTTCATATATTCTTTATTATACTGTTGGTTATTGGTTTTACAGTTGTATGTCTTTGACCCATAGTGAAACGATGATATGTTGTTGAATATCTTTGGCTTACGTGCAAAGATGAATTGTTAATTGATAGCTTTGGCCCGTAGTGCAAAGATGGACATGTGTATGACATGATCATGACCACTGGTGATACTAATGAA
Organism: Panax notoginseng; assembly: GCA_016801055.1. Lineage (NCBI taxonomy): Eukaryota > Viridiplantae > Streptophyta > Magnoliopsida > Apiales > Araliaceae > Panax > Panax notoginseng. The sequence continues at coordinate 90,952,743 of CM029013.1, read as the reverse complement.
TATCCTTGGCCGTAGTGCAGGGATGATTCGATGATGGGAATTATTTATTTAGCTGAGTCTCAGCGATGGCTTTTATAGTTGAACATCTTTGGCACGTATAGTGCAAAGGTAGACAACTGATTGGCATGATCATTGTTATTACATCTGAATATCTTTAGCCTTTGGGGGTAAGGATATTGAGTAAACGTTCTATTAAGCCTTTGTGACAAGAAGGAATTGTTAATTCACATTATTATAAATATGAATTGTGAATTTAACTAACATCTTTGGGTGGTTCTGGTGAAGACACGTGATGAAAGTTCTATTTGTCTTGAGTATAACAAAGAACTGTTGATGAGTTTTACAAGAATAAAATATCAACGATGGACTTTTAATTTAGAGTAGACAGTAGACATTATGTTCTACTTGACTCTTCTAATGGATTGTTAATTCCACTGCAATTATGGTTGAAAAGTTTTATTATCTAACATATGTTCTAAATCTCTGATTTATTATTGATGAAAACTATTGATAATGTAGTTATCTTTAGTCATGATATTCTTTACTGGGCTAGTTGTGCTCACCCTTTCTTTCATTATTCTCTTCAGGAAATGAGAACATAGCTGGGTCGAGCGAGGGTAACAGGAAAATAGAACGATGGTCTCTAGCTGTGGAGGTTCTCCCGAAGCAGTATAAAAAAGTTCATTTAGTAGTTATATTTGGTGAATCATCTAGGGTGAAGCGAACCCAACGTTGGAAGGTGTTTTGCCACTATCATACAAGATGTCTAACGACACACAACCTCGTGTCATCATAAGACATGGTTGTGCACATCTACTTGCTGAGTATATCTACGAGCACTACCTATATAATCTTGGTGTTTGTTTGAAGTATAATTCTCAATTAGAGACAGTTGAGATAATGATAAGTCGAGAGAGAAGACTCACCATTGGGAAGAATATGATAGTAATCTTCTCATTTTTCTTTGGGGTTTATTGGGTCAACCAAGGATAATTCTGTGGCCATATGATATCTATCATAGCCTAGAAGCATGGCCTCCCATGTATGAGGGTTTCCTTGAGCACTTCCCAAAGACTCTAAATTCTAAAACAGTTTTCGACTATACCTTTATGTAAGGTGTCATTATGAGGTGCTGTCCACGGTTAGGACATGAGTCACAGTTGATATATATTTGTATCCAAACTCACAGCATATGTGTTGTTGTATTTTGCACGATAATTGTTGTAATAAAGTTGTAGTTATTTTCTGTACATGTATTTGGCGACTCAGAATGGGTTGGATGGAATGGACCTGTTTTGGGGACGTCACAATTGGTATCAGAGCTTAGGGATATGGTCGCTGGCGGAGATAAGAGTCTAGAACTAGGAGGGGAGAGATGAGTTATTTACTTCGCTAGTGTGTGCTTACCTAAGCTAAAATTATTTACTTGATAAGTTGACAAATTATGATTGTCAATTAACCTTTGTTTTGAAG